>CM024755.1:6465578-6966864 GCA_014218235.1 Colocasia esculenta | reverse complement strand
TTTGATAGGATGACTACTGTCCGATAATTAGTTTGATGTGGATTAATTTGCATATGTAAATGTGTATTGAGGCAGTCATATATTGAAAATAGTGAAAATAAATATATATTTATAAATAAGATTCATTCCTCTTCTATCAAGAGAGTCATTTTTTCTAAGAAAAAGATAAAATCTCAAAAAAGGAATAATACCTCTTGGATGGTACGTTGAAATTTCACGCATCAATATTGACGTAATATGTGAGAATCGAGTAAAAAGTTATGTGTCTATCTCAACACAACACATCTTTTTCTAAAAAATATGACAAAATCCTAAATGAAAGTAATATTTATTGAGAGACATGGTGAAGTTTCACTCATCAACATTAGCATCATCTATTTAAACAGTGGTGGATCCATCCTAGGACTAGTGGGGTCATATATAGGACCCCACTGAATTAAAAATATTTCATTAAGTATATAAAATTTTATCATTAACAATTTTACTGAATCAATAAAATATGTTTAAAAATATATTCACTGAATAAAAATTCTAGATCCGCCACTATACGAAAACTAAGCGACTGTAAACCCTACCCATTGCAACAAGACATGCCTCTTTCCCAATAAAATGACAAAACCTCAAATATGGATAATATCTCTCGGGAGGTTATACGTCGAAATTTCAAATATCATCAATGTGGAACAAATATTACTTTTAAAGAGAGGATATCTTGGAACTTAAGCTTCCCATGAAACTCATAATTTCGGCCTATTTGAAAGCTACACACATCCCGTTGGAGAACATAAACCGGATAACCTTGTTAAGAGTGTTTATTGAGGAATACTAATTAATATATACCTGTACTCGGCATCTTTAAAGAGAGCAGACAAATTGACAAATATGTTTGCTACCAACAGTTTATCTCATAACCATCCTGCAATTAGAGATTAACTTTCATAAAATCTATGTTCTCAGGGAGATCATTGAGGCCACGATCGTGGGATCTTCAACTCCATATAAAAAATATTTTTTTAGTGCATCTCGGTGTAGTGGTTTAGACCACCATCATAATACCAGAACAACTTGGGTTAAAAACCCGAAAAAAACTCACGAAAATTCCTTGTGACCCTTTTTTTTCCCAAACAAATTATTCCTCAAAACGTTGAAACGCACCTCGAACATCTGCCGCCGGATGTGCATCGGGGTGAACAACAGGTCGGTTCGAACCAAACGGAACCGAACCTCTATAATGAACCGAATCGGTTCGGTTCAAATCGAAATTTGGTGGAAAAAAGAATTTTACTCTACGTGCAGAGGGCGTGCCACACGCGCCAAAGGCGGCCAACCACTGCACTACATATATTTTTGTGTATATATATATTATTTAATTATATATATTCGGTTTATTTCGATTTTTCAGTCTCAAACTGAACTGAACAGTGAGCTCCATGAAACCGAACTGGTTCGGTTCGATTTTTCGATTTGGATCGTATAATGAACATCCTTAATCGGGGCGCCCAATTAGGGGTGTACACAGTTCGGTTCGGTTCGATTTTCTCCATTTTTTGAGGAAATCGAACCGAACCGAATTTATTCAGTGAACCGGTTCGGTTCAAACCAAAATCCCATTTTCTGACATTTTTTGTGTTTTTCTGGCTTTTTCGGCATTTTTCTAAAAAAAACATGGTAAAAAGATGTGTTTTCTTCGAACTCGCGACCACCACGCGCGTGGAGGGCGCAACGCCGCCCTCCACTGCGCTACCTTTTTTTTGTAAAATTTTATTATTTATATAATTATATATCTATATTCGGTTCATTTTGATTCCTAGTCTGAACTGAACTGAACCACTTGGTCCATGAAACAAAATCGAACGGTCGTCAGTTCGATTTTACTGTTTAGACGTATTATGAACAGCCCTACGCCCAATCACTGGACTAGCCGGTATCTTCACTCCCTATAAAACTACATATGAACACTCACTTCATACCTACTTTAAACGTAGATGATAGAGGGAATCAGCGAGCCACTCCCATGAGCCTTCGTGCATGTTAAAGCTGAAACTTGAGTTCGAAGATAGGGACATAACTCCGAATGCGTCTTCAAATGTTGTCAGGATTGGTAATGATGGTTCTTTAGTTAACTCCTTTAAAAGGGTTGGATCGGTGGCTTATGACAACTCTCGAAGGAGAGAAACACTTGCTTCCCCTCTAAGATAAGAAGTTTTACTTTCTTGTTGAGACGAGATTGGCACACGAAACCCCACTAATTTTCCCTTCTCTTCTCTATGTACTTTCACTTCAAAAATATGACAAATAACAATTAAGGGTTACAAATATTTGTTTTTTTTGGTATTAGAAAAATGTGTTATAGAGAGTGAGCGTGGCCGTCTACAACGTCCAATCCCATTCAAGACGGATAGCAAAACTGTTCTTAGCTAGCATTCCTCTGCAAATTATGTAGAGTTAAGTGATTGGGATCTTGATCAAGAGCACTGCTTGTTCTGTGAAGAATGCATGTGGGTGTCATCCAACTGGAAGCCACACCAGTTGAGGAGCCACTTTAATTTTTGAGAGCACCTGCATCAAGACAAGGAGAAATATGTAATAAGATGATCTTTCCCACAAACATTTCAAGCTGAATTGGGATCCGTGGAGATAAGAAATGATGACTGGTCTTACATTTTTTAAATAATTTTAAGATATATATCATTAGTGGAATTCTGACAACAACATGGAGGGAGGGCTGAGCAACAACAAAAGTTATTTGATTGATCATATTCCTGAGGTTGCTTTACCTGGATCTTTAATAGTCTGTATGATTTGTATGTTATCCCCTTCAATCCATATTCCAATGTAACTTGCTCTTAGGAAAGTTGCCTGTTGGATCCCATTGAGTTCAGCAAAGGCTTTTGCTTTGATAGCAGAGCAACCTTTGAGGTATCTGCTTCTGACTGACAGAAGTCACAGAACTTCCCTGTGGACTCTCTGATGATACTCCTTATTCCAACATGTATCTCAGCACCATATTGCTTTGATGCTCCATCAAAGTTGAGCTTGATCCAGCCCTTATTAGGTTTCCTCCATTTTACCTTTGAATTCAGCTGCATGTCCCCTTGCCTGAGATGAGTATTAGATCCCCAAGTAGTAGCCCTGCTTTGTTGACTTATATGTTCCATTGATGACTTTTCCCAAATGTTCCTATTTTGCTTTTAAAAATCATTTGGCTCTGCAGATTATAGTTCTAGCACAAGTGTTTGATTCGAGGGTTACCAAATATGTTTTCGTTTCTGTCCTTCCAAATTTCCTCAAAGGCCACTGCAACAAATAATAACTTTCAGGTAAATTGAGATGAAGTTTTTACCAAAAAATAGTGTGTATTTGTTCCACAGAACTAATCTTACATGTATGGAAAACCTGTTCTATGAAGAATGGAAACATCACTAGTCAAGGAACTCAGTTTGGCAGGAGAAAACCTGTTTTTTTCAGAAGCTGGAAATAGCCTGGAATAGCATCTTTTGAACACATGGAACACTCTTCTTCCTCTTCTCACTTATTCACATTGATCCAGATGATATATTGGTATGAAGAGGGCATTTCAAAACTTTGGGTCTCAAGTACTGGACCCAAACATGTAGGTGACCCTGGAGATTTTCCTAATGGGCATGGAAAGTAGAAAAGCTTTGACCTGGGTTGAAAGGACAATAAAGTTTGGCTACTTTCCCCTGTGCATTATATCATGGGATTTGTCTGGTTTTCTGCTTGGACCCAACAGCAAAACAATCTACTTTGTCAAACTTGTTTAGAGTTCCTCTGGTGATCACCATCTTTAAGATCTCCAGCAAGCAAAAGGAACAGAGAAGTTCATGGAGATGGATATATACACTGAATTAAGCCCATGATGAAGCCCAAACTCTCTGAAATTCTCAGATGTGGGCTGAAAGAAAAGCTTTGGGCCTTTTGCCCATTAGCAACAGTCCATATGGGTGGCAACAGATGACACCTCTTAATGAAGCCCAAATTACAAATTTCTATTTGGATAGTCCATCAAAAACTGATGAGACTCACTAGATTCTGCATAGATAATTGTTATACCCCCACCTTTTACTTAATCCACCTGTATAACCATAGTTTAGTATAGGTTAATAGAAATATGTTTTTAATAAAATCATTATTATAAGTTTATGATAGACCTACTAATATCTTTATAAGTTGCAGCCAAACGTGGCCTTACACTCTGTTTGGCAACGCTCTTAAAAAAGTGAAAATCGGTAAACACTGATTTCGTGAAAATCGCCGATGGAGTCCCGCTTCCGGCATCATTGATCGCGACTTTTGTGTGAGTGCCTCGTTGCCTGTGCACCCATGCGAAAGGCACAAGGAGACAAAAAAAAACTCTCTTTTTTCGTCGTCTTTAAACCCCGCCAGCTCAGAGTTCTTGTTCTCTGATGCACCCACACATGCATGTATATAGATTTCCAAGTTGTCCCTTCTTTTCTTTCTTCTCCTCCTTCCATGCTAACATGCATAATTCTAACAATAAAGACAATACTGATTGGTCCCTTATTTCTTCTCCTCCTCCCATACTTACTTGCATAATTATAATAATAAAGACAACAATCCTGATTAGGTGAGAATAAAATCATGCCAATATCATCCTCCCTTGCTCTCTCATCTTTCGGAAGTTCCCAATTCTAAATCTCTCATCCTCCTCCTCTTTGGCATTCCAATTTTGAGAAAAATATGAGAACCTACCGAGGCTGGTACTCATCTAATATATGCAGTATGCTCTCACACGTTTGTGGGTCCTTGAGTGAACTTACATGTAGAGGTCATCTTTATATAAGGATGAATACAAGACGGATATCTCACCTCCAATAAGTATTAATCACTCTCTTCAATTTCTAGATGTGTGAACTTTTCTACCTATCACTATATTACCAATTGATCGGGTTGGCTGCTGACCTACGATCAAGGGCTGACAAGATCTGACCTCTAGATTTGAGCTAGAGAGCTTGGATAGATGGTTGAAAGACTGGAATTGAAGTCGGTGTTGTTGTTGGGCCAATGCTGCATCTAGCCTGCACAAAATCAATCTCGGGGTGGTGCTCTCAGGATCGACCCTCCGACACTTAAGTCAATAACCGACCTTACAGAAAAAGCAAAGGAATTTAGAGACGGTGATAGGGAGAGAGTGGTACGTCGAGAAACAATACCAAGAGGTCTCGCCTATAATTTTCATCCCCTTTATCTATGGATGCAGTCTTGCTATTATAGGGTGATAGGGAATGGGAAAAGACGTGAACCCTAATGTGTGGTCCACCATTTGATGGATCGTCACCAGAAAAGTTAGTTGCCACGTCGTCACCTAAACTTGCGCATGTAATGGTTGGGCCAATGTTTGATGGATCGTCACTCGAGTCAATAACCGACCTTTTTATGTATGAACATGTCTTAGCATTTCGTATTTCAGTATGGTCATCTGTGTAAGACTTCAAGTGTTGTTTGCAAAAGTGTGTCAGTGCGAGCAACATGAGGTCGTATGCTATGAGACATAGTTGACTTGTGAGGTTGGTCCAATAGCATCCTATTATTGGGATTTGTCCTTTGAAGGTGGTAGTATGCAGCATGTTCAACCTCGAGAATAGCATGAGAGGTGGCAACATAAAGCACGCCTGGCCTTTAGGAGTGGCAGTACGAGGTTTGGCTACCGGTGTTGCCAGTGAGACCCTTTGGGGTTGAGGTCTCTTTAGTTTTCGGGTGTTGTTTTTGAGAGGTCCCTGCTGAGCCTGTGACTTGTTGAGGCTCACTCCCTTACAACTCTTTTTAGGTGTTAGCCGGTTTTGTGTGGCTTGCGGAGGCGTTGTGGCAGACTTGTACCACCAGCAGTAGAATTAGTCGTGTTGTGTGAGCTTGTGCTCCATCGGGATATGTCCCAGGTAGTTGTACTATTTTCTTGGACATGTAATAATGTATTGGGACAATTGTACATTGTTGTATACTGGTATGAGCACATGTACTTTCTTGTGTCTTATATTGTTGTTGTTGTCTTTTATATTCTTACTGGACACTTATGTAGGATATCCCTTGCGAGATTTCAGTTTGATCTTGGGAGGCGGACTTAGATATGGAGCCTTATTGGGCATAAATATCCAGGTCGGTTACAGCCATGGTAGATGCTTTGATTCCCACAAATGGTGCTAATGATGAGGTCGGCTATTGTTGACTTGCAAGGGCCAACAATATTCGACCTTTAGATCTGAGGTTGAGAGCTCAGAAATCTGGTTGAAGGACTGGAATCAAAGTTGTAGATGTTTTTGGTTCGAAGTTGCACTTGGACTACACGAACTTAATCTTGGGGTGGTGCTCCTAAGATAGGACCCCTGACGCTCAAGTCAGGAGTCAGCCTTAGAGAGGAAGTAGGTGAATTTAGGGATAGTGATAGGGAGAGAGTAGTATGCAGAGAACTAGTGTCAATAGATCTCACTGGTTTTCATCCCCTTTATTGGTGGATGCAGTCTTGCTTTTATAGAACAAGAGGGATGGGGAAAAAGACATGACTCCTGACACTTGGTCGAAGCATCTCTTGGTTGGAGCTGATTGTCATTTGATGAGTTGTCATCAAGAAGTCAGTTACCATGCCATTGCTTGGGCTTATGCAACAGCAACGGTTCGGCTGACATTTGATGGAGTATCGCTTGGATTCGCAGAGCAGTATTTGGATCGACAGTTGCTTGATGGGGCATCTTTTGTGTTATTGATTGTTGGGTCCATGTTATGCCAATAATCGATTATCACAAAGCTGCTAATCGATTGGGGGGGGGGGGGGTTGCATGGTACTTGGCCCTTGCTTCATACTTAGATGTCGAAGGCACATAGTGATAGTAATCGATTGTCGGGGGACCTTTGCACGGTACTTAAGACTCTAACAATGGGGTTGATAAAATTGATGATGGTGCCAATAAATCTATTATGGTGCCCTTGTGCAATAGTTGTGATGAGGCCGTTGTAGAGGTTGTTGTGCTCTGTTCAGACCGAGCTAGGCCCAACCATTTGGACCAAGCTAGGCGTACCATAAAAAATGTTAAGAACAAAGAAACATTAACATATACTCTTTAAAGTAGGGTTGGGCTTATTGATGTACTAGGTCGACCTGTTTTTTTCGTAGTATAGTATGATATAGGCATACTATACCATACCAGATTGTTACGCTCACCACTGGCCCAATAACACTATAGGAAAATGAAATTAATAAAAAAATATTATTTGTGCTGACCATGGCCAACCTTGCTTCAAAGCAAGGTTCGCCATGCCACACCAGATCAGTATGGTATGGACATACTATATTGTGCTAGGGAGAAGGTCAGTCCCTAGCATGGGTGGTCCGTTCCTCTTAAATTTATTCTTTAATTAATTTTTAATATTTTTTTAGAGTGTACCAAACGAATTGAAGTGTACCACACAAATTAATATAAAATTTATAGAACTCGGCAAGACCGTGTCCCATGATGCAATCAGGGTTTTTCGTGCAGTTATGTATCACAACGGCAAGGCTGTACTGTAACGACCCGACCTCCCGGACCCCCGCCAGAGACCCCGAAGATCGCGTCGCCACCCACGGATCTGAAGACCAAGAAGGGTTAGAATTGAGTCATATGAGATAAGCAATGAATTCAAATAACTATAACAAGAAAGTTCGGACACTAATAAAGAAATTATGTACAACATGTCCCAAATAAAAGTACATGTACAAAAAGAAATGTGCAATCCTTAAGGGGCATACTCCGAGGACTTGCAAAAATGCAACTCTCAACTCACACCAGTACAAAAACTCTCACGCTCACACTACTGGCAACGCACGGCGTAACAAACTCCACCACAACCGTTCGGCAACGAACTCCTGCGACAGCGAGTCCCTACTTGAAGAAAGTAGGGGGGTGAGCCTCGCGAACAAGGCTCAGTAGGGATAACAAGCCCCTTACCAGCCAAAGCAGCAGGAACTCCAAAGAAAAGCAGAAGCAATTATTCTAGAAAGCTGTAAAGCAAAGAAACACCTACAACATGGTACTACAAAGCAGCGGAAACAGAGTAACACCCTCTTCCAACCACACACATAAACATAGCACATAACATTAGATCAGAAGAGGGGTTACGTTGACAAACTTCATTATGGGCAGACAAATCTGTGTAATGCACAAGACTAGCAAACCATTCACAAAGTCATCCTTACAAGTGTTATACCTTAACAAAGTAACTTAGTGTCAACGTTCATCTTTTACATAAAACCAAGCATCCTCTCTCTAGACTTTTATATTACAACAAAATTTCTAGGGAATTTCAAAACTAAGGTCTCCTTCTTGATCAGCAGCGGAACTGTAAGTGATCTGTAGCTGAAATTTGTATCCACCTTCAATCTGAAAGGGTTGGAGGAAACAAAGGCATGAGTCGGAGGACTCAGTAGGTGAGAGTAAGCGTAATTCTTTCAATCAATTTCAGAACGAGGGCTTTTGCAGAAGATAATATCTTTAATTTCGAATGTCTAAACTTCAAAAGTTATATGTATGGGAATTGGCTAGGTACAGAATAAATATGGGGTTAAAACATAAATCATAATCCAAATCTATAATTTTGGTCTAATAAAACTTGAGCATGTAAAGATAGGAATTTCAATTATAGAACTAAATGAATATATAGTAAAAATGCGTATATGGATCAAAATATATTTGCTCGTGAACTTCATACTTAGCATAACATATAGCCCAATTTGGTTTCATAACGGGCTCAAACAAATTTCAGAACAAAAGTCATATATGTCTTTCAAGTTCAGATCATAACTTAATTTGGAAGTGAATTCGACATGCATCATACTGCTCTCTAGAGGTTAATTGTAACGTCGCGCGTTTTCCGGATCCCCGTGGATCCAGGTTTAGCGGGTTTGGTGGCCAATGTGAGGCCCATTAGTGTTGTGTGTTTCTTGCTAGATCCTTACCGGGTTTGGTTTGGGTCTATGTTGGTGTTCAGCTTGTTGGACACCAGCAGTGTGTTGGCGTCCATCGATGAGGACGTTGACTGTTGAATTGGCGTCAGGCTTTGTGGATGTCTAGTTGTGGCGGTCTGGTTAAACGGCCCAAGGGTTGACGTTAACCTGGCATGCCTGTGTTTTTATGGCAGACCCGAGCTCTGTTCTTTCCCCTCTCTCTCCCTTCTCTCCCCCACCTTCACCCTTGAGCTTCTTCGCGAGTTCTGACGGTCGGCGGGAGCTCGTGGGAAGGCCGTGGTGCGCGTGGTAACGGCAGATCGGGCGGGGAATGACGGATTGGAGCGCGGTGTTCGTGGGACGTTTCTCGGGTTTCGGCGTGATTCGAGGTTCTTCGGGAGTTTAATTGCGTTTCTGAGGTAGGGGTCGAGCCCTGTTAGCTTGTTAGAAACATTAAAACACGACTTAATCACTTGAACCAGCATTTTTATCGTATTTTCGGATTAAGTTGCACCATGTGAGGTTAATGGGTGGTTGAGTAATTTAGCGAATGAAGCATGTTGTAATGGGTTGTTTCCGGGTTCTGGTAAGTTAAAGGAACTGTTTTTATATGTTTTTCTGTAGTTTAAACGGTTGGAAAACCTGTAGAGCTGGATGGTATTAGGGTTTTGCAGGGTTTTAGGCCGGAGAACTTGGCGTCAAGATCTCTTGCCGTCAAGATCACCAGCCGGGATATAGACGGCTAGATCGCTTGCCGTTTACTTCCTTCAAGCGGCAGTCGATGTTGCTGCCAACCTGTGCATGTATCCATGCAGTGTTGTTTACGTAGCTTTCCTGGTTATGAATATTGCGTGTTTGTGTGTGCATGGCGATGATCGGTGTGAGCCAGTGCACTTGTTATGCTCTTGGAGCATACTGCTCATGTAATGGGCAAATTTTACATGGATGATGTGTGATGTACGCAATCGCTTTACGTGGTATGTGTGGTGCGTTGGCACCCGTGGCACTCTTGGAGTGCGTTGTCCATGTGTTGGGCATGTGGTTTACGTGGAAGACGTGTGGTACACCATCCAGGGTGTAATATACGCGTATTGTCTACGTGGTTTGAGTGTGTGTTTACTACACACTTTTGTTGTAATGTAATTCTTATGATTTATCGTAGTAACTGGGCAGTGAGGTTCCTGTGTGAGCCTAGCCATGACTTTGTGGTGTTTGGGCAGTGAAGGTCCATACCGACCTAGCCCTGGTCGTTGTTGTCTTTCGAATAATATTATATGGACTTATGAAGTAAGTGGTGTTTGTTACGAAGGTCATCTCATGACCGATGATAGGCCAAATATGATTGGCTATCGTGATTATATATGTGTTAGTGTGAGTTAGCTTGGAGGTTACAAGATGACCAATGATAGGCAAGTAGTGGTTCAAGTATGTGTTGGTGTGGGATAGCTTTGGGGTCACACGGTGACCGATGTTAAGCTAATCCTAACATTTGTAAATTGTGAATTATAAGTAAAGGCTATATGTGTAAGTATCGTGGTTTGTGCTAGCCGAGTGTGGTGGTCCGGCGCCTATTCCGAAATGCCTCTCTAGTCGGGTACCCCAGGTTCTTTGTGAGTCAGGCACGTGTGTTTGTAGTGCTCGGGGTTTTGTCCCGGTACTTGTGTTGTACCGTTGAGGTCTGTGTCGTCTTCCTGGACACCCTCACTCCTGAGTTTGAGTTGTACGTCCGGCTGAGGGAAAGACGGCAGTGGGACAGCGACTTCCCAGAGTTTGTTCTTTTGTCGCTTGTAGCACGCTCGTAGTTGGGGGTACGGACACCAGTAGTCGACACTGGTCCCCAGCTAGTCCTGTTTTCCAGTGCCTCACTTTAGAGTGCTCCGGCCAGAGACTCTAGAGGTGCCAGGCATGGGCCTGCAGTGTGTGTTGCAGGTGTGGTTGTTGTTGGTCTCCACAGTTGTTGACTCTTCCTAGGGAGCGGCAGTTGGACCTTCGTCCGTGACTGCGAGACTGAGAGGTAGTTCTTGTGTGTGTTGTCCGGGTGGATATTGGCCTGATCAGCCAGTAGTCCTTTCCGTGTGGTGGCGTCGTTCTTTCTGACTCGTGCTTTGCCTTTCTGGCTGTAGTTTGACTGTGCTTTGCCAGTGACTGTGGTTTGTGAGTTGTGACTCGTGGTCGAGGTTTGACCAGTTCGAGGTGGCCCCTGTATTGGCACAGTTGTGACCAGGTTGTGGTTGTGTGTGGATCGTCGATAAGGTTTCCCTGTAATGTTGTGCCTAAATAAAGGTATAATATAATGTGGTTCAGTGTGGTGTTTACTGTTGCCCAGCTAGCTAGCCCAGAGGGGGGGGGTGAATGGGTTATTAAAAATTTGATCTCTGATTAAAACATGTTTACTGAAAAGATGACACAACTTAATAACGAGGTTAGAGTTAGAGCAAATAAGACAACAATCACACAAAGCACATCCACAAGACACAAGGATTTTATCCTGGTTCGGAACTCCTCTCCACAGGAGACCTACGTCCAGTCCCTGAGCAATGCCTCAGGATTTCACTACCAAGGGAACAATCCCCCTCAAGGATCCTTACACCCAGCCTCAACTGGTCTTCCTTCAACCTGAAGGGAAAAACAACCACCCTGGATACCACCAGGTCTTCCTTCGTCCAGAAGGGAACACAACTAAAGAAATGAAGGTGTAGGAACAGGCTTCAGACTCTAGCTTGACCAGCTACAAGCTGAAGCTATCAAAGGCCCGAGAGAGAAAGAGATTTAGCAAGGTTTTCTCTCCAAGGGCTACACAAGCTCTCACAAGAAAAATCTACTCTTGATCACTGAGAGCTAAGAGCTAAGAACAGGTTGGAGTGGAAGCTTCGCTCTTCTTTCAATCTTCTGGAAAACTCAAAGAGAAGAAATTCTTTTCTTTTCAATTTCAAGCGTTCTGGATCGATTCTCTTTTCTTTTCCAACTTGAGTCTTTTATATATGCTTCAGATTTAAATTTGAACGTTGAAGTGTCCGTTGTCTCTCATCCTGGTGTACGTTAGACTGGTTTGCAACGAAGCTTCTATCTTCAGTCTTTTCCTTTAGTACACGCCAAAGAGATAACTTGATGTCTTGTATCTTGTATGTCCAACGTTGTACAGATGAGTCTTGTCAGATATCTGCGAGCATATCAACAATAAATAGTGGACAGCTAGGACAGTCGTAGATTGTTAGTTGCAGATGGAATAGATATTGCAATATATAGCAAAGCTTCTTTCTGTCTTAAAAAGTACGTAGACAGAGTAGCATAAAATTACAAGATATTGTCTGCATGCATGGGAGATACGATCAGAGAGTATTTAATGCGTAGCAGTCAACAGACAAGATATGACTTTGACTTTTCAACGCTATTAAAAAGCATTATACTGATACAGCATGAAATTCGGTATAAACAATCCGATGCCTTCATGACTTATGGAGTCGTTATGCGATAACAGACAAATCGTTATGACAGAGCATTATCAAGTTATAATGATGAAATCGTTATGAGTTATAGCAATCGTTATGAACACTTATCAAGTCGTTATGAACTATAAAGAAATCGTTATGACTATCAAGTCGTTACGAGTTTCAAGGAAATCGTTACGAGAAGTCTTAACAAATTTTTGCACAAAGCAAATCGTTATGAGAATCAAAGAAATCGTTACGAGAACCAAAGGAATCGTTATGGCAATCAAGTCGTTACGAACTGTAAAGAAGTCGTTATGAACTCTAAAGAAATCGTTATGAGAAGAGAGTCGTTGCGAGTTCTAAAGAAATCGTTACGGCTAGAGAGTCGTTGCGAGTTCTAAAGAAATCGTTACGAGGTCTAAAGAAATCGTTACGGCTAGAGAGTCGTTGCGAGTTCTAAAGAAATCGTTAAGGTCTAAAGAAATCGTACGGCTAGAGGGAGTCGTTAGAGTTCTAAAGAATCGTTACGATATCGATTTGTTTTGAATTTTCCGGTCAGAGAGGAAATCGTTCTGATTATCAAAGAAGTCGATACAAAGACTTGGACAGAATGAGAGATGAGACTTACCTGATTGTCTTGAACTTTCATTTTTCTTTTATTTCCTGTTCTCAAGGCTCAAGTAATCCATTAGTACTATTTTGTTAATCATCAAATTAATATATAAATAAATGAATTTATTATGGGGACAGTTTGGTCATCAATCTCCCCCTTTTTGATGATGACAAAATATACTAAATATCATACAAAAATTAAACATGTTTTGTTTTTCAGATTGACTTAGTTTTCTCCCCCATTTTGTCAATAAGCAAAAGATAAGCTGTGAGACAAAGAAGAGAGAGATCATTGTATTAATTTGGAGAATATAGAACATGGGAGACAACAAGGAGGCATGCTGTGAGATGACAGCCCATGCCTTGATCTCAAGGTCTTCAAATATCTGTTGGAAAACCCCAGGAGCAACTGAGAATTGGGACCCATGGATGGGGTGGCCCTTTATATACAAGGTCTGTTGCTGATCCAAGAATTCTGCATACTGATCGGGGTCTAGAATGAATCTGAAGTAAGTACTTTTTCCGAACTGGCACGATGGAGAAATCTATCCAAGGAGATTGGATAGAAGATCTTCTGATCTATCAGATCCTGCTTCAGAGCATAGAAAGATATCTAGCTGCCCACTGAACATAGATCTCTTGAATAGGATTTATGGAGTTGAGATCCATGAAGGCTTCGGCGGAGAGGGAGGGCTTATCTTGATGAAACAAGGAACTATTGACGGCCTCTAACTGAAGGTTGGTTTCCTTGTAGATGATGGCCCAAACGGAGGAGTAAGCCTTTCACACTCAGAAACTAGCGGAGCCAAAACTGAGAGGAGATGCGGCCAGAGTGGTATTCTCTGAAGATAAACCGCAGGAAGGAGGGCAGTCTGCTCTGCTTGGCTGACATTCTACCCATCTGCTTGGCAAACATGTCAAATGCATGGGACCCTGCATCTGAATCAAACACTAGGGAGTGTAGCTTTGGCAGGAGAACTGAAGTGTCAACCCGGAGATCAGCAAAATTTACTGTGAGGGGAATATTCACTGGACGTTCGGATCTTAACATCACTATAGCTGAGTGGAATTGAGAGAACTGAACTTCGGGCAGTTTGTTCAAAAGCAGAAGTCACTGTACTGCTGGAAGCTTCTGGCAATGCGGATCTCTTTCAAAATGAAAGGACCCCACAAATTCTTATGCTTGAGAAAGAACCACTCAGAGAGAGTGAGAGAATGAGCTCCATGGGTAATGGATTCGGCCCTGGCAGTCAAGAACTTGTTGTATTGAGCTTTGTTGCCCTTGACATTTGCCCACTGATCTTCAGTCTTGAACTCAGTCCCCTCAAAGATTTTGGATTTTTGAGAATGGGATAACTGGGTAAGAGGAGAACAACATTTAGGTGTTCAGAAAGGTTGAGGAAGGGAATGCCATAATGGTGGAAATGATGCATTTTTGAAGATATTCCTTATAAAGGAATCTTTGTGAGGTTCAAGGGTGAGAGAGTACCAAAGAGGAGGAAATAAGGTGGAGGAGAGGCTAACAGAGGATGATTGTTTCCTCTTTTTCTGGCAGGACTGGGAGGATCAGTCCTGTGGATATGAGTAGCAGTGAAGAGAATGGTGGAAAGGGTATTTCTCTCAAAGTCATCTGGCAAGTTTGTGTCAAAGACACCAAGTAGAGGAGGTTTTTCTGGAATAAAAGTAACAGAGGAAGGAGGAGTAGGAGGATAGAAAGGTGTTTGGGATTGAAGGAAGAAGGAGGGTGAACTTGAGTGGGTTGAGAGAGAGGTGATGAGGATGAAAATGATGATGGACCTGAGGTGTGAGAGGGAGTAGGAGAGAAAGAGGGTTGAGATGTAGTGAGAGAGAAAGATGGTTGAGTGCGAGGTACAGGTGTTTGATGGTGGTGGTGCAGGAGGGGCTGTAGAAGGAGAGGTAGGTGAGGACAAAACTGGAGTTGCAAGATTTGAAGTGTCAGGGGCCGAAGTAGCTGCCATGGGCTCTTCCCTTTGACTTCTCTGACAACTGAAGAGGGTCCTGCTGACCCTGAAGCTTCCCTGATGGCCCTGGAGCCCTGATGCTTGAACTGGTGGCCCTGTTGGCCGAGAGACTTCTGCTGGAGGCCCTGATGGCCTAGGAACTGCAGCTGGACTGCTTTGAGTGGGTGCAGGAGGGACACCACTAGACTTGAAAGATTAGCCAGCAATTGCTTCATATCAGACATCTCTTTATTGAACCACCTCATTGCATTTCGAATTGAGGATAGGTCAGAGGAGGTTGAAGCTTGATTAGAAATAATTCCCTGAACACTTGTCTGAACTGAAGACAAGACTTCTCCTGAGCTTTCAGCAATGCCATAATAGGCTTCAGATTTACTTTTCTGTGACTCTTTCTTGGCCTTTTGTGAGCCACTCTCTTTTGCTTCCCTTGCTGAATGACAGGCTCCTCAAGATTGGTATAGTTGCACTTGGGCTTCACTAATAGGAGCACTGGCAGGAGGTGGAATTTCCTCAATGCCCACTTGCCCCCTGAATAGGAGCAGGGAGATCAACACTTTCTTGCTCCCCCTGAGCAGGAGCTTCTTCCAAAACATCTTTCTCCAAATGGCCTTCTGCCACGGATTTAGACACTTCAGGTTCAAGGATACTCTGCTCCCCTTGGCTAGGAGCTTCTTCCATGACCACTTCTTGTTGAGTACCTGCTTGTATCTCAACACTAGCAATTGTTTCAGACTGAATTTCTGTATGGCCTGGTGCCATAACTTCTTCTTCAACACGTCCACCTTCTTTAGAAGTAGCTGAGGTGGAGGGAATTGAATCCAATACCTCTCTTAAAATAGAGGCGACTAAGGTGGTGGGCAAAGAGTCTGCCACACCAGCTGCACCTTCTTCCATCTGAATTTCTGGAGAATGAGAGATAATCTCCACAACAGGTGAGACTGAACCTTCTGCCTGGCTGATCACAACTGGTACTGTTGCTGCTGAACCTGCTGCTGCTGAACAACTGCTGCTCTTGAACAATGTGTTGCTGCTGCTTCTTGAACTTCTGGTGCTGCTGCTGCTGCTGCTCTTCTTGAACTTCTGGGATATCCCCATAATTGCTTCTCCTTCAGCCACAGAGGACTTTGACCAAATTCCATCTTGCACTGAAAAACCGCTCTTCTTCAAATTTCTGGACCTTATAGACTGGCCCATCTTCTGCTACAGCTCCAGACACATCTACTCGAAATGCTTGAAAATCTTGGTGAGTAGATGAGCATAAGGCAAGGAAACATTTAGCTTGCTCTTAGTTTCCCAGATTTGAGTACTGGCAAATTTCATTCTCTCAATCATAACTGCGGCCAGATTTATCTCCTTGTTCTGGATTACCCAGAACATCAAGTCTAAGTCTGCCCTAGTGCATGATGAAAAGGTAGCACTACGAGGAACTATGATTTGGCAGACAATAAAGTGGAGCAACCGATTGAAAGCTGACATCTGATTTATATCCAATTTTCCATCCTTTAGCTTAAACCCTGGACCAATAATGCCAAGACCCTTAGCTTCGTCATTTACTGAGTCCGCACCACTAAACCCTGATGTCTTTACTCCAAACAACTCATGCAATAGATCATAATCTATCTTGATTTGGGTGCCCTTCACTGTGGAGACAAGGGACCCATCTGCCTCTGACTTCAAACAAATGAAAAAGGCTTTCACAAGGTCCGGGTAGCTTACCTCGGTGAAAGTAACAACATCCATCCACTGCATTCTTCTCAAGGCTTCGACTAGACTGGACATGCCACTCTTCTCAAGATTCTGAACATCCACTGCCTTATTTCCGCAAATCTTCGACTTCACAAACGTAAACCTCTCTTGCTCCTTTGGGGACAAATACTCAGCACTGTAGCCCCCTACGCTTCCGGAGATCATCGAAGCGGCCATAGGTAGAGGAGAAGGAGATTCTGGTGAAGGGAAATGATGGAAGAGATGGAAGCTCTCGAAGGGATTCTTCGCGGGAAGAGGAGAAAGCTTTGAAAGTTGCAGAGAGTCGATCCCAAAATCGTTAGGGCATCGGCTTTGGGTGAATAGATGGAGGATAAAAGGGTAAAGGTAGAAGACAAGTCGTTCTCAGAACGATTTGGATAAATTAATATTACTTTACCGAAAACTGGAGCGCCACAAGGCATTAAAGCCAGAAAGCGACAAAACCGTTTGACGGGTCAAACAGCTTTTAACACAATAGCGGTCAAGAAATGTAGACAAACTAAGTTTTGCTCATTGTTAAAGAGAGAGAATTTCATGTCTATCTGAAAAATTTTTATGCCAATAATATTACAGAAATCTTTTCACACATTGCACATCCCCAGTTCCCTTATAAGAGATGTAAATCTCTCTTCAGGTAGGGCTTTTGTGAAGATATCTGCTAATTGACCATTTGTATCTATAAAAGAAATTTCTAAATTACCACTAGCTACATGGTCTCGAATAAAATGATATCTTACCTCAATGTGCTTAGTCCTTGAGTGATGAACTGGATTTTTGGTGAGGTTGATGGCACTTGTATTATCACACAATAGTGGAATAGATTTGATGTGAATTCCGAAATCCTCGAGTTGTTGCTTTATCCAAAGAAGTTGTGTACAGCAACTTCCAGCAGCAACATATTCTGCCT
Organism: Colocasia esculenta; assembly: GCA_014218235.1. Taxonomy (NCBI): domain Eukaryota; kingdom Viridiplantae; phylum Streptophyta; class Magnoliopsida; order Alismatales; family Araceae; genus Colocasia; species Colocasia esculenta. The sequence goes on along the minus strand of CM024755.1, from coordinate 6,949,230 downwards.
CAGCTGTTGATAAGGCTACTGAATTTTGTTTCTTGGAAGACCATGATATTAAACATCCTGCAAGAAACTGACAACACCCACTGGTGCTTTTTCTATCTACTTTGCATCCAGCATAATCAGCATCTGAATATTACTAATTCTATTTCACAAGATCTAGGGTACCAGAGACCTAAGTCATGAGTTCTAGCCAGATATCTAAATATTTTTTTACTGAAATTAAATGAGACTCTCTAGGGTCTGCCTGATATCTAGCACACATGCATACACTGAAAAAATGTCTGGTCTACTTGCAGTTAAGTAAAGTAATGATCCTATCATACCTCGATAATTCTTTTGATCTACCTTTTACCTTTTTGATCACTGTCCATTCTGTTGATGTGCTCATTGGGTTGATAATGGCTTTGCATCTTCAAATCCAAATTTCTTTAACAGCTCTTTGGTGTACTTGGCTTGACAGATGTGAGTGCCATCCTTCCCTTGCTTAATTTGCAATCCAAGGAAGTAGCTTAGCTCCCCCATCAAGCTCATTTCGAATTCTCCCTGCATAAGCTTTTCAAAATACTTGCAAAGAGATTCATCAGTAGATCCAAAAATAATATCATCTACATATATTTGCACAAGAAGTATATGTTTAACCTTAGATTTTATAAATAATGTACTATCTACTTTACCTCTAGTGAAACCATGATCTAATAAGAAAGTACTGAGCCTTTCATACCAGGCTCTAGGAGCTTGCTTTAAACCATATAAAGCCTTATGTAGTTTAAATACATGATTTGGAAATTCGGGGTCATCAAAACCTGGAGGTTGTTCAACATAAACTTCCTCCTTGATAAAACCATTTAAAAATGCTGATTTGACATCCATTTGAAATAGTTTTAAATCAAGTGCAGGCATAAGCAAGTAAAATCCTAATAGCCTCAAGTCTAGCTACAGGTGCATAGGTTTCATCGAAATCTATGCCTTCCTCTTGAGAGTAGCCTTGAGCTACCAATCTGGCCTTGTTCCTTAAGATTATTCCGGACTCATCCAGTTTATTTCTGAACACCCACTTGGTGCCAATAACTGAATGATTGGATGGTCTGGGAACAAGTGACCATACTTGGTTTCTCTTGAACTGATTTAGTTCATCTTGCATGGCTAATATCCAAGATTCATCAGATAAAGCTTCATTGGTCTTAGGCTATTTGAGAAACAAAGGCTAAATAATCACAAGGAATTACATTACCTCTTGTTCTTACCCCTACAGATGGATCACCAATAATGTTTTCAGGAGGGTGATCTTTCTGATGTCTCCATTCTTTTGGAAGATTTTCATGTTGAATTTCAGTTTGCTGCAGTTCTTCCAGAGGAGGATCTTCCTTGTCCTTAATTGAGGTATTCTTAATTGTTCAGACAAGTCATCTGCATCATCAATGTCACTGATTTCTTCCTTTTTCAAGGAAGGGTTAGATTCATCAAAGATAACATGTACAGATTGTTCAATTAATAAGGAACGTTTATTGAAAACTCTATAACCTTTGGGTTTAGAAGTGTACCCCATAAAGATGCCTTCATCTGATTTGGCATCCAACTTACCAATGTCCCTTTTTCCATTGTTGTGGATGAAGCAAGGACATCCAAATATTCTGAAATGGCTGATCTTTGGCTTCTTTCCTTTGTAGAGTTCATAAGCAGTCTTCTTCAGAATTGGCCTGATCATCACTCTATTTATGATATAACATGCAGTGTTGATGGCTTCGGCCCAGAAGTATCTTGGCAAATCATATTCTGATAACATGGTTCTTGCCATATCCAAAAGAGTTCTGTTTTTCCTCTCAGCAATTCCATTCTGTTGAGGTGTCCTTGGAGCTGAGAAGTTGTGTTCAATTCCTTGATCATCACAGAACTTTGTAAACTTTTCATTTTGAAACTCACCACCATGATCTGATCGGATAGAGACAATTTTGAACTTCTGATCTTTCTGAACTTTTTTACTGAAGCTGACAAAATTTTCAAATGTGTCATCTTTGTGCTCTAGAAAGGATACCCAAGTGAATCTTGAGTAATCATCAACTATTACATATCCAAAATTCTTCCCTCCTAGACTGGTGGTCCTCATTGGCCCAAATAGATCCATATGAAGTAGTTCTAAGGGCTTTGAGGTGGTTACTACAGTCTTTGATTTGAAGGAGCTCTTGGTGTGCTTTCCTCTTGCACAAGGTTTGCAAATGCCATCCAATCTAGAATTGACCTTTGGCAGTCCTTCCACTAGCTTTCTCTTTCTGAGCTTATTCAAACCGTCTAAGCTGCAGTGACCCAATCTTCTATGCCACAGCTCTGTTGATTGATCTTTGCTGGCTGCCAAACAAACATCTTGATTCTTGAGTTCCTCGAGATAGAGAACATACAAGTTTCTTTCTCTGAAGGCTTCAAATATGACTGCACCATCCTTTAATATACTGCACTTTGATTCTTGGAACTGAATGTGATGGCCTTTGTCACACAACTGGCTGATGCTGATAAGATTGTGCTTTAGTCCTTTGACCAGCATTACGTCTTCAATAACTGATTTTCCTTTGATGTTCACAGACCCACTTCCTATCACAGTGCCTTTTCCATTATCTCCATAGGTGACTGTACCTTCTTCAGCTTGGAGATCAACAAAAAACTTCTTGTTTCCTGACATGTGCCTTGAGCACCCACTATCCAAATACCATTTGGATGCTCGAGGGTTATCCTGAAATGAAAACATTAAGCTTTAGGTACCCAAATTCTTTTGGGTCCTGATTGGTTAGTATCATTAATTTTACCTTTTATATCCATTTTTTATGTTTTGTTGGGCATGTAATTTTAATATGTCCTAACTTATTGCAGTGACTGCAGCAGGATAACTTAGTCACCTTTTCTGTGTATTTGAAATCAGCTTTGTATGCTATATCTTGTTCGGGTATAAATTTTGGTGTTGGATATGTTTTAGGATATATTATGGTTTCTTCATTGTCTGGGGCTGTATATCCTAATCCATTTTTCTTTTTACCGGATCTCCTAGCACCTTTTAATATTAAGGAGTTTTTACCATTGGTAAATTTTTCTAGTGTACTTGATAGTTTATCATTTTCTTTATTTAGTCTTTCTATTTCTATTTTAAGTTCACCTAAGTCTTCTTGTTTTTCTAGATGGATTATCTGTTTGTTTTTCTCTTTTAAATCTTCACATAATAATTCATTTCTTTTGTGTTCAGTTATTTGTTTTTCAAGTTCTTCATTTTCTGTTTTTAGGTCTGAGTTTGTATTTTCTAAACAGATTAAATTTTTCTTACTAATTTTGAGTAATTTAGATACTTCTTTATATTTTTCATAGAGTTCATTAAAGGCACTTTCTAAGTTATCAGAATCTGAATCATTGCATGAATCAAAAGAAGAGTCAGAAGTTACCTTATCTTCGGTATTGGCCATGAGAGCCAAGTTTGCCTCTTCACCTTCACTGCTCGAGCTTGACTCACTATCTGAGTCGCTGCTGTTCTCCCAAGCAGCTGCCATTGCTTCTTTTTGTACTTCTTGAATCTTCTGAAGTTGTCCTTCTTTTTATGATCATTCTTTTTGAGCATTGGACAATCTGCCTTGATGTGTCCAGGCTTCTTGCATTCATAGCATATTACTTCTCCTTTCTTCGGATCCTTTACTTCTGGTTTTCTGAAGTCTTTGTTCTTCTTGAAAAATCTTCTTCCGGACTGATACTTCTTCTTCTTTGCTATATTTTCTGAAGTCTTCGAGACAGCATGGCTTCTTCATCATCACTGTCTTTGCTGTCTTCACTGTCATCCAAAGATTCTCTGGTATCTCATCATTTGCCTTGAGAGCATTTGATTGCTTCCTTCTGCTGGAGGATTCTCCTAATCTCTCCATATTTATCTCATGAGCCATGAGAGATCCTATTAGCTTTTCCAATGACATTAATTTCAGATCATTGGCTTCCTCAATGGCTGTTACTTTTGGAGTCCATGAGGATGGCAGAGATCTGAGTATCTTCCTGACCATGTCTGGTACACCGTAGACTTTACCTAGTCCAGCTAATCCATTTGTGATGTCTGTGAATCTGCTAAACATCTGAGTTATAGATCACTTGACTGCATCTGGAACCTTTCATATTGGGCTACAAGAATATCGATTCTTGTCTCCTTTACTTTGTCTGTTCCTTCATAAGTAATCTGAGCTTTTCCCACATTTCCATTGCGGATTTGCAGGCTGAAACTCTGTTGAATTCTTTCTTGCTGAGGGCACAGCAAAAGATGCTCTTGGCTTTGCAGTTTAGGGATATTCTTCTTCTGTCGTCATCTGTCCACTGAGCCTTAGCATTTGTGACTAGAAGATCACCTTCTTCTACAATGGACCATATTGTGTAATCGTGGCCTTGTAGAAAGTACTCCATTCTGTCTTCCAATAGGTGATCTTCTCCATCGAACAAGGGAGGCCTGTTGACTGACTGACCTTCGAAGTTGCTTTGGGCTGCCATTGATCTTTACTCTTCAAATCGTTGGATCTTCTTCTTTGTCGAAGAGACTAGCTTGATACCACTTGTTGCCAGCTAGCTAGCCCAGGGGGGGGGGTGAATGGGTTATTAAAAATTTGATCTCTGATTAAAACCTGTTTACTGAAAAGATGACACAACTTAATAACGAGGTTAGAGTTAGAGCAAATAAGACAACAATCACACAAAGCACATCCACAAGACACACGGATTTTTATCCTGGTTCGAAACTCCTCTCCACAGGAGACCTACGTCCAGTCCCTGAGCAATGCCTCAGGATTTCACTACCAAGGGAACAATCCCCCTCAAGGATCCTTACACCCAGCCTCAATGGTCTTCCTTCAACCTGAAGGGAAAAACAACCACCCTGGATACCACCAGGTCTTCCTTCGTCCAGAAGGGAACACAACTAAAGAAATGAAGGTGTAGGAACAGGCTTCAGACTCTAGCTTGACCAGCTACAAGCTGAAGCTATCAAGGCCCGAGAGAGAAAGAGATTTAGCAAGTTTTTCTCTCCAAGGGCTACACAAGCTCTCACAAGAAAAATCTACTCTTGATCACTGAGAGCTAAGAGCTAAGAACAGGTTGGAGTGGAAGCTTCGCTCTTCTTTCAATCTTCTGGAAAACTCAAAGAGAAGAAATTCTTTTCTTTTGAATTTCAAGCGTTCTGGATCGATTCTCTTTCTTTTCCACTTGAGTCTTTTATATATGCTTCAGATTCAAATTTGAACGTTGAAGTGTCCGTTGTCTCTATCCTGGTGTACGTTAGACTGGTTTGCAACGAAGCTTCTTCTTCAGTCTTTTACCCTTTAGTACACGCCAAAGAGATAACTTGATGTCTTGTATCTTGTATGTCCAACGTTGTACAGATGAGTCTTGTCAGATATCTGCGAGCATATCAACAATAAATAGTGGACAGCTAGGACTGTCGTAGATTGTTAGTTGCAGATGGAATAGATATTGCAATATATAGCAAAGCTTCTTCTGTCTTAAAAAGTACGTAGACAGAGTAGCATAAAATTAGAAGATATTGTCTGCATGCATGGGAGATACGATCAGAGAGTATTTAATGCGTAGCAGTCAACAGACAAGATATGACTTTGACTTTTCAACGCTATTAAAAACATTATACTGATACATGAAATTCGGTATAAACAATCCCGATGCCTTCATGACTTATGGAGTCGTTATGCGATAACAAACAAATCGTTATGACAGAGCATTATCAAGTTATAATGATGAAATCGTTATGAGTTATAGCAAGTCGTTATGAAACTTATCAAGTCGTTATGAACTATAAAGAAATCGTTATGACTATCAAGTCGTTACGAGTTTCAAGGAAATCGTTACGAGAAGTCTTAACAAATTTTGCACAAAGCAATCGTTATGAGAATCAAAGAAATCGTTACGAGAACCAAAGGAATCGTTATGGCAATCAAGTCGTTACGAACTGTAAAGAAGTCGTTATGAACTCTAAAGAATCGTTATGAGAAGAGAGTCGTTGCGAGTTCTAAAGAAATCGTTACGGCTAGAGAGTCGTTGCGAGTTCTAAAGAAATCGTTACGAGGTCTAAAGAAATCATTACGGCTAGAGAGTCGTTGCGAGTTCTAAAGAAATCGTTACGAGGTCTAAAGAAATCGTTACGGCTAGAGAGTCGTTGCGAGTTCTAAAGAATCGTTACGAGGTCTAAAGAAATCGTTACGGCTAGAGAGTCGTTGCGAGTTCTAAAGAAATCGTTACGAGATCTAAGAAATCGTTACGGCTAGAGAGTCATTGCGAGTTCTAAAGAAATCGTTACGAGGTCTAAAGAAATCGTTCGGCTAGAGAGTCGTTGCGAGTTCTAAGAAATCGTTACGATATCGATTTGTTTTGAATTTTCGGTCAGAGAGGAAATCGTTCTGATTATCAAAGAAGTCGATACAAAGACTTGGACAGAATGAGAGATGAGACTTACCTGATTGTCTTGAACTTTCATTTTTCTTTTATTTCTGTTCTCAAGGCTCAAGTAATCCATAGTACTATTTTGTTAATCATCAAAATTATATATAAATAAATGAATTATTTATTATGGGGACAGTTTGGTCATCATTTACCACCTTCCTGTACCCATTGTTCGGGTGTTTGTGTTGTGGTACTGGAGAGTAGCAGGTACCTGTTACCTTCGTGGGTTACTTTGTAGTTTTGTGGTGGTACATGTATACCAACCTTTCCGGGTACTTGGGTGTTGTGGAGGTCTGTGGTTTGACCTGCCACTTGTTGTATCCTAACTGTTTTAAGTAGATCTTTGTCTATATTTTATTGTGGATTAGTTTGTGATTATTAATTACGTTACCTTTGTGGTAATTTGCCGATGAGGCTTATGGCCTAGGCATATTGTGGTTTAGTTAAGCTGTGTTCCGTGGAGGCGTGTAAGACCTTCACTTGTTGAGTTTACTCTTCTTGGATATGATTCCAATTATAGTTTAGTGTGTTATGGATTGGCTTCGTGGTAGCCAGTCATGTTACCTTGTGTGTAGTTTCTTATGTAGTGTGATTTGGGGTTTAATGGACTAGCACTTGGTTGGCTGCCCTAGTACCTTAGTGTTTGAAGTCCGCCTGTGAAGCTTGTAGCCTGGGCAGTGACTTGCCTGTGTGGCTTATAGTTTAGGCAACCCGTTGTTGTAGCAGTGTGCCAGTGAGACTGTGGTTTAGGCACTTTGGTTGTTGGGCTAACTAATGATTTTATGTTAGTCCTGTAGTCCTATTTTTCTTCTGAGGACATTATGTTTATTATCATAAGCATGTTTACTTGTTATTTATTGTAATGATGTGAGCATGAAATGGTTTGGCTATTGTTGTTGCCAGTGAAACCCATTGGGGTTGAGGTGTCTGTGGTTACAGTGGTTGTTTTGGGTAGCCCCTGCTGAGCCAGTGACTTGTTGAGGCTCACTCCCCTACAGTTCTTTTCAGGGCTTGCCGTGTGTTTGGCTTACAGTGGCGTTGCGTCAGACTTGTACCACCAGCAGTAGTTTAGTAGTTAGTGTTGTGTGAGCTTGTGCTCCCTCGGGGTATGCCCCAGGTAGTTGTACTCTTTTAATTGGACATGTATTAATGTAATGGGACAGTTGTACAAATTTGTGAACAGATATGAGCACATGTACTTTCTTGTGTCTTATATTCTTGTGGTTTGTCTTTTTCATACTCTTACTGGACACGTGTGTGAGATATCCCTTGCGACACTTCGGTGCGTTCGCGAGAGGCGGATCTGGATATGGAGCCTTAATGGGCATAAATACCCCGGTTCGTCACATTAATACTATAACGTAAATACATCCTCAGTGCCTAGGTGATTCCAGCACCTTAGATCTTGTTCGTTGCGCAAGAACGGGGTTTATTACCCACCATCATCAGACCACTGACTTGGATTTACTTATAAACTGTCGCCCATAGCTGACCACAAGTGACTGGTGCTACCACAAGTGATCCTAATTCCCCCTTTGAAGAGAGCACTATCTTCAGATCATAAATTTCATCTCATGAGCATAGTAGGAATGAAAATTCAAGGATGGTTTGGTTGATGATTAATTAAGTCATCTTAGTGGTAAAGTAGTTTCAGAGTCCGAGAAAATAAGGAAGACAACTTGTTTGGACAATACAAAAATGTACCACCACTGACTGGGGAAAGGTTGGTTCATATTAGAAGATCCAGATTGATGGTTGTCGACAACCAGAAGGTGGCTGTCAACAGCTACTGGTGTATCCAGAACCAAATTCTGGAATCTGGCCTTGAGTTGTCGACAGGCTATAGGTGTCTGTCGACAGATGGTTGTCATCTGTCGACAGATGGGGTTTTGTCTGTCAACAGATACTGATGGTTCTGGTTTTCTGGGTTCTGGAACAAGGGTGCATGTCGACAGATGTAATCTGTATGTCGACAGCCGCAGCACTTTCTTTCAGAAATGGTTAAAAACTGACTAGTGATATGAACTTCAACTAAAAACTTGAACAACGGGAAAGACGGAGGATAATTTCATACTTCTAATAGCCTTGCTAATTACAAGTCAAAGATAGTATCAAGGCAAAGGTTATTCTCAAGGAATCCAATAGAATGCGGAAACAAAAGAGAGAAGAATTATTCAGAATATGGGTCAATCAAGAATACATGAGTTTCCACGAATGAAGAGAACTATAGGCATGAAATTAAGAGATTGAGAAGAAAACATAGGAAGGAACCTACCTAACTTAAGAAGATGGAAACCTTCACCTCTCCTTAACGAAGGAGCCCACAACCAGTAGAAGGAAGGGTTCCACAAGGTTGCAGATGTAGCAATAGCAGGAGTAGAAACAATAACAGGAGCCACGACAGCAGCTACCCCCACATTAAGATCAGTAGATGCAGTAGCTCCAGCAGCAACAGTCCAACAGCCGGAGCAGGAGCAAGGGCAAGGGCAAGAACAGAAGTGGAAAAACTCCCACGAAGGTTTGAATGAGAGGTTTTATAATCCTCAGCTCACATGCGTGCACGACACGTTGGCTCACAGGTGTTGAGGTAAAAACTTCATTTTCCCACCCACAGCCACGTTCACCATGAAAGCTTCAGGAGTTACACGTAAGGTAAGAACATGTAGGGTGTTTAACCCCCACTGACATGAGCTTACGTTGCCCATATTATGTAAGCAATAAAATTCCCAAAAAATAGTTAACGTAATTGGGCTATAAATCAGCTGACCCACTTGTCCTTGACTTTTTATACTCAAATGATATCCATTCAAGTTGAAATTTCAACCATAAACTAATAAGAAGGTTTTAAAAATTATGGTAATTTTAGTTTAATTTTTAGAATTTATTTTTCACCCAACAAAAATTACCCGGAAAATAGTTGCGTCGGCTTAATCCTGAAACCCGCACGTCAGCAATTCCGGATATTTACATTTCTGATATCATCACATTTTTTTTGAGAATTATGGTGGTCTCAGAATTAAATTTTGTTATCAAAATCTGGTGTCGCCCTGTCGGGGTACGTATGACCGAAAGTGGTACTAGTGTATGATAGTGTGCCCTAAATACACTCTTAACTCTAAATATCTCAATTTAAGGCTAATTGGTTTGCATAAACAAAGATTACTAAGTAAATCATGATGTTTAAAATTGAGGATATTACAGTAACGCCACGACCAACAACCAGGTCGGGCCAGACATGACTCTCGCAGAACTAGCGGAGTCGGACACGATGCGGAAGCAACCCTCGGCACGCATCCGCCAAGACAAAGAGCTCACGGAACACCGGAGCGACCACTTGAGACCCAAGTCTCACCACAAAAGCATAGCCATCCCAGACCTCCATGAGGTCCGGAAGATACACAGACATGTGTCACCACGAACGACACCGAGCAGCCACGTGAGAAGGACGTCTCACCACAAGCACGGCCACCTCAGACCTCCACCAGGTCGAAGGCCCACAAGCAGAACCACCCTAGACCTCAAACACGCCACGAGGTCAAGGAACCACACACTCCGGTGCCACCACAGACTGGCACCAAGGAACAGACTATGAAATAACAGTCGGGTGCCTGCACAAGGCACCCCTAGAGAACACACGATGCGGAAACCGCCAGAAGCACAGACCAATAACGCCCACGGAAACTAGACACGGTCAGGCTACAACCACCGTGCAGGCTAGGGCAGCGAGACCACACTTGGAAACATCGTAAAGGAAACGTCGTCACAACAACAACAACCAAGCCACCGCCACTGACAGCGAAGAGGAGGACACACTGTCCACACCCTCTGCTCGCCAGCCACCGGCTCCTGCCTACAACCTCCCCAAAAAAGTGAGGCGAACGAGCTGCGGCTCCACGCCTGACACCGCGACGTAGCTCCGGAACCAACGTCGAGAGAGGCAGTGAGAAAGGACTAGCTAATCTGCGCCGAAAGAAACGCCTCAACCACCTTGGCGTCCCAGACTCAGCTAAGAGAGCTATGCAAACGACTCTACGCCGTTGTCCCCTACTGTTTTTCCCTATGCTACCAGAGTCTGTAACTCGAGCTCGCCCACCGCCTGGAGTACTCCCTCAAAGGGTGCGGAGACTGGGGGTCCCAGACGACGGTAAACAACCTCTAAACGGGACAAGCCCTCAAGTGCCGAGCACCGGGCGAACTGGGAACATGCGGGGCAACCACAACAAGCAAACAACACAGCTGGCTTGTAACCAAGACAAGCCCAGCAGGCATAGGCAAGCACGACACCCTTCCCGGAAACCCCCAGGAGGGCCGTCGGCCAACACAGGCACACACACCTCAGCCCAAGAAGGGCAGCAACCACGTAACATCAATCATGTGCCTAAGTTGGGGAAGAAACATTTCCCTAACCAACTTAGGCACAGACCACCCTCACGAAGCCCAAAAAACGAGGAAAACTGATCGGGCAACAAGAACGCGACAAGAACCCCATCGCGACCATAACATGACAAGAAAAATGTCGCCTTCAGATTCAGAACGCGACGTATCGACCCATCCTGTTCCTCATCTGAAGGCAGGACCCTTAGGGTAGAACCACCCCAAGGCCCACACCCAAAGAACCACGAAGATAAACCACCAACAGGAAGACAAGCCTCGTGCCAAGTTGGGGAGACCTCCCTCTAACCAACTTGGACACGGGCCATCCTTCACCACGACCGGAAACAGAAGACAACAAGGCACAGAGAATGCGACGGTTATCCTGTCGCGATTAGAACACGACAGGAAACACGTCGCCTTCTGATTGGTATCGTGACGGCCATCCTGTCGCGATATCAGTCATAAGACCAACTCTGGGGATGAGGCCATCCCACGGTCCCCCAAACTACAAAACAACCACCAAAGAGGGGAGGAAGAAGATCACACTAAAAGCACAACTGAAAAATGGCTCGAGGGGCATCAATACCACCTCTCCTCGCCGACAATCCACAGGGAACGAAACTACACACGAGGGAGCACCACCGGCAAGCTTTCTCCTATGCAAAACCACAAGTAAGCCTCGAGCACAGGGAGGATAGCTCAAAACAAGCTCCATCTCCTCGAGACAGTAAGAGAGAGCAAGAGATCCCTACAGAGAAATGACGGGCCAGACCCGTTGGGGCTCTTCACGTCGGATTGGCCGCCTCCTCCTCGCTCCACGTCGCTCCAACACTCCACCACGAGCACGCCGGCACCTCCACTACCACGCCCAAAACACTTGAGAAGGGAGAGGGGAAGCTCCCCCACCGCGGAGAGGGGGAGAAGGAAGAAGGAAGAGGAAGAAAGAAGAAGAAGAAGAGGTGACTGCATGCCTCAAAGCCTCGGGACAGAGGTCGCGACAAGAAGAGCGTCGCGTTCTTGTGGCACATTGTCGTCTTCTCAAAAGTTCCGACAGGTTTTTTGACAAGCAGACAACCTCTAGGCCATGTGTCACACATGCACATGCCTGAGGTGAACGCGACAACTGGCACGTCGCCTTCACACACATGAGCGCGGACACGTGACACACCAACCTTAGACGACAGGAACGCGACACAGAGGGCCGTCGCCTTCTCAACCAGAAGGCGACATGGATCTCGTCGCGTTCAAAACGCGACACCCCGATCCATCGCGATCCCAAGAACAACTCCAAGGCAACCAAAACTCGGGATGTTACACGTACCATACCGTGCCGTGGGCATTTGCGAGTCCTGGCACAGTTGGCACGGGATGGTAAAATCGATCGATCGATTTTTTCTTATCGGTCGACCGATTTTTCTAGCGAGCACCCCTAGACGCCCAATAGATCAAAGTCTAAAATTGGTTGATCGATTTCTTTTTATCGACTGACCAATTTCTGTCAGGATAACGTCCAGATTCTATGATCCATTTGGTCTTCAAAGAGAGACGAAAATCGATCGACTGATTTGATATTTTTGGTTGACCGATCAGTACAATACATATCATACCATACCGTAATGTGGAGAATGCAACACAGTCGATCCGCACGGCACAACCAACTTTGGATACAACAAACCTCGCTACAAAGTTCAAAATTCAAACACTCGATTTCATCATCTCTTAGGAAGTCTAAATTTGAGTGTATACTCGTGATGTTAGTCTATGTTGACAATTTTAGAAGTTGAGGGGTAAATTTATAAATATAAAAATGTCAATTTCATAAGAGTGTCACTATGTATATGCGAAAATGCAAAAAAAATATAAAAATATGTAGGGTGCAATTTAAACACCAAACATTTGTTGGGAAAGGATCGGTAAAATGACAGGCCTTCCTGGTTTTGTCATCTTTCCCTATTAATAAACCCCATCGGCTGCTGTTGCTGTTGCCGCTCGTAGTAGCAGCAGAGAGTGGAAGGAAGAGGGCGAAAAGGAGGGGGGTTAAGCCCTCGTCGCTGCTAATTTTCTCGCCTCCCATCGCTCTCCCGCCGATGGAGTGCCTTCCGCTTGCCTCCGCCAAGCCCCTCGCTCCGTGCCCTCTGGCCTCCTCGCAGCTCCGGAGGCAGCCGCTGCTCCCTTCGTGCCTTCCCGCGGCGCCGGCGTCGGGTAGAACCGCCTCCAGAAGGGTCAGGTTCCGTGTCTTGGCGCATGGGCGTGGGAGCGGCCGCGGGCCTTCTCAGCGGTTCTCGCCGAACGGTAATGATAACGAGCTGTCGTGTTGTTCTCGTGGTGAAAGAAAGTGCCTTTTGCTCTAAGTATCTGGTTCGCGATGTTTTGGGAGGAAGAAAGGGGAACATTGGTTAATCGTGTCGGATGATTGTTGAATTTAGTATTTCTAGCTCTTTGGTTTGCATTAAAAAATGGGGGTTGGGAGTTACCGGAAGTTTATTTTAATTTTCGAGTGTTTGGCGGGCGGCGGAGGAGCTGTTGGTGTTATTCTGGGGTAAAATAGCATGCTTTCTTATGGAGCTAGTGCATCCTCTAGGGATGGTATCAATACTAGACTGCTACGTTCCTCCAAATACGCTCCAGTGCTGTTCCTGGTAATTTTCTTCAAATAAAGGGGAATGCATCATGCTCCGTTAATAATAGAAAAAAGCATGGAGGGAGAAAAATAATGGATCTTCAGAATTTGCATGACAGTTGGTGAGCCAAAGCATATGACACAAGAACCCAGTTTACTTATGGACAGATAAATATGCCATGTAGGTGACTCGACTGATGTCAGGGATGCAAATTAGCCGTAATAATGCTCATATTATGTTCTTGTTTTGGTAGTCAAGTTGATTTTATGTACAACTCACAAGACCCTGTGAATGCTGATATATGCTTCCAACAGCCTGAACCTTGTAAATAGTCAGAACAGTCACCAATTTTCAATTATATTTGTTTCATCTTTTGTGCTTTGGAGATAACTGAGACACATTCTGTCACCTCACTTGCATGTACATATAATATATGCATAAAGAAATGCTTGTGCATGCAGTTGTGTGTGGATCGGAAAAAAACCAGGAGGACTGAAGGAACATGCAGAAGACAACCACATGGGCTGTAGTTTTACCCTATGATGCACTAAGGCTGGGGCTACGGAGCTGATATCACCATCTGATGGTGCTGGTCAGGTTGTGACCCACATACCGTGGTGTTTTAGAGAGAATTACATCAATTACGTACCAATATGGACCCCTCTGGCACTTTTTATAAATTTCAAAAGGAAGAATCTCGCACTTGTTGGATAATTTGACCATTATCCAGGGGAGGAAAGATAGCAGAAGGTGGAGGTGGGAAACCTTGGGAACTTTCTAAGTCAAATCCATTGTTAGTGTCTTTTTGCAAAGACAGAGAGTACCTTGCCATAGGCAGGTTTGGAACAGGAAACTCCTGTCAAGATTAGGTTCTTCCTCTGCAAGATAGCTTGCACTAGGATTTTGACAGACAATAGGATGAAGAAATTCGAAAAGCTATAAGTCAAAGCTATGTTTCTGTGTGTAGGACAAGGAAGATATGGACCATCTTTTGCTTGTGGAGTTACAGGAACAGTATGAACTCTGAGTTTCAGGGCCATTAGAGTGGATTAGTCTACAACATGACATATTTGAAATCATGAAGACTTAGCAACATAGACTTGGTTGCAGACTATGCTACGCAGTGAATGTGCCTACCAATGATGGTGTAGTCTACTTGTAGAGAAAGGAACAAGGTAATTTTTATGGACGAGTTCAAACAACCTGATATCATTGTCAAGAGATGCATCAACCTGCTTCATGACTGGCCCTTTAGTGTGTATGGCACCTGAATGGCACAATCCACTTTCTGGTTTAAAATGAGGGAATGGAAAACTACTATTGTAAATGTGTGGGTAATTGTTGGGATATATCCCATATAAGATGATTCCAAAATGGGCCAGTCCTTATGTGATGTAGCCTCTATCTCCTCGGTGTAAGTTTTGAGGGTGATGTGCACGTGGTATCAGAGCAAGTCTGATTCTTCTGTGGGTCCCACCCCATCCCATTAAGATCCACGTAACCTTTGCCCTATATAGGGCCGGCATATGCGAGGGTGTGTCGAGATATATTCCATATAGGATGATTCTGAAATGGGCCTGTCCGTATCTAGTGTAGCCTCTATCCCCTCAATGCCTAAGTTTTGAGGGTGACACACTTGGTATCGGAGCAGCTCCGTTCTTCTGACTGTGGTTCTGGATCCCATGTCATCCCATTAAGATCCACGTGACATTTGCCCTATATGGGGCGGCCACATGCGGGGGCATGCTGGATATATCCCATATCAAATGATTTTAAACTGGGCCAGTCCTTATATAGTGTAGCCTCTATCTCTTCAATGCCTAGGTTTTGAAGGTGACACACACAATAAGCTTTGTTCCGAGTGTTATGGGCTAAGCTGGTCATCTTTGTGGATTAATGGTACATTTGCACCATCTTTTTGGGTTTGCCTGAATGTCTAATTCTCTGGTTTTGTTTCAAGTTGGGAGGGTTCAGGTTCAATAGTGTGGGTGGTTCATCTAAGACATGTTAATTCAGGGCTCACCCTAACCCAGACCAATCTGACCTGAGTTTCATTGCTAATTAAAGGTGCTGGGAGCTGTGATTATTAGAAATGGTTATTGAGTATCAATCTCTATTTGGTCTTGTGAATTGTTCTCCTTGGGTTCCAGTTTGCCAATTGTTTTCTCTATGTAAACGAGCAGATATGTGCTTTCATTCTGTTTTTTCACTGGAGTGATGGAAGACTGAATTCTTGCGGGTACTTTTCTTGATCACCGGTGTATCTTGTGCTGCTAGATTGTCCTTATGGCTAACCCTAGCTTCTGCTTTATTCGTGTAAAAAGTGTAAACTAAGAGATGGATCTCTTAATGCCAATGCAACTTCTGCTCATTTCCATGCCCTTGGAGCAAATTAGTTTTCTTCATACACATGACTTATTAGCATACAATGCTTGGTTTGTAGCGTCCATCTCTCTGATAGTCTGATCATGTGTTTTTTTACATAATGCTTTGTCATGTGGTCAGTACCAAAGCAGGTTTTTGCAAGTGTTTCTTCCTCGAGCAATAGTGAGACAACTTCAATCGGTACACCACAATTTCCATTACCGCCACCAAAAGTGAGCATGTTAGTGTTTCTGGTTCTCCTGGCTTCCTTTCATTTTGGTGTTTATTAATTTTTCAATGTGGGGTTGTCATTTGAAAGTGTAACTGAATGGACTGTGATGTTCTTGGATTTGTTTCCTTGTTCCATTGAAAATAATTGTACTCTTTAATTTTATTTCAGAGGTGCACCGCTCCTTTGGATCGGAGTTGGTGTTGGGTTATCGGCACTATTCTCATGGGTGGGCATCTCAATTCTCGGTCCAATGCCATTGTTAGATGTTTTTGATATCTGACGAGCATTTTTCCCTGACAACCTAATTTTTTTTTTTTTTCAGGGAACAACATATTTAAAGGTGCTTTCTAAAGCTTTTGTTGCTTTTATACATAGGCAGAGCATTGTTCCCATTTTCTATGCATATATAATATGACTTTTTGGTACACCAAACCAGTATGGTTTCTCAAATCGTGTCAAATTGGACTGTATTGGATATGCTCTGCTGTATCACAGCATTATGATACAAACCAAAATTGGACCAAACCAGGCCATATTGATTTCATGCAGAAGACACTGCGAAGTCTGCAATTGGGCCTAATTGGATCATATCAGGGTATCACACCGTATCTGCCCGGAATCGATACAGTGCATATAAACAATATGGTCAACCTTCCTAACCAGTAAAATCCAATTGACGGTTTTATCCTTTCCTAGAAATCTTTTATTATCTAAATTTGTGGCCTCTAAACCTCGTTTTGATGATATTTGCTTTGCGGAATTTGTGAATTTCCTTTGAAAATGTTCATACAGATTCTCAATGTTTTGTTTGAGAATCAGTTATGAAGTGTATGATATGGATTATTTTGGGAAAGATGATCTACCTGAAGTACTAACTTCTGGGAGAATCTTGCTTTCTGGACCCCAGTAAGTACACTTCGTTTCTTAATGCACTAGAAATGAAAAGAAAGTGATATGTACTTGATATTGATGAAGAAGATAGAATTAGTAAATGCTTGCTGCTACCTGGTGCTTAGTTTAGTCTAATTTTTCTTGGACATTGGAGTCAATTTACATATTGCTGTTCTGTTTTCTTGATCATCCAGCAATATGCAATGAAACGTGCTATGACCACAATGATGGAGCAAATGGCATCAGGAAATAGTAATTTCAAGAATTCAGGGTTCTCTCCCAGTTCCCCTTATCCATTTCCTTCAGCCCCCTTTCCACCTCCACCTGCCTCATCACCAGTACCTGGTACTTCTCGACCGGTTACCACAATTGATGTCGCTTCAGCCGAAGTGGAAGCTACAACGACCATTGAAGTCAGAAGTGACACTGACAAAACAAGTGAAAGGCCAAGGAGATATGGTATAAACACCACTATTCCCCTTCACCCCCCTTCCCAACCCCACAACGATGAAGTGCAAGTGTAATGCACATTCCTATTATTCAGCTTTGGATATTTGTTGAATGCATTCTTCAAGTTTTAACTATATGTACTATCAGAAGCTGTGTTATTGATAAATGTTTTACAAGTATGCTGCGGATCCATCTATTCCTGCACATGAAAGGGAAGAAAATTTCTGATTCATCCTCTGATAAAATTGATCTTGCTCTATACATATGCACACTTGAACCTCACCTAGTTTTTCCAAGAATTGTGTCTGTGTTCCCATTAATTTTCTTATAATTGTTGCCTGTTCCTGGAAGTATATATACAAATTACAAAACACTGTTTCATCCCAATCCCTATTGATAATATATCCATATTGTCGTTGTCAATATAAGAGAAACCTGACCAATCTAGGTTTGCCTAAGGGTGTGCAGCAGTGAAACAAAGAGATCAAAATGATTTTGTCAATGACAATAACTTGCATTCTGTTGTATCACAAAATGGCATATGCCAAATCTTAGCTGATACCAGCTGTTTGGTAGATTAGTTTGCAAGTGAAAATTCTGACACCCTTTTGAAGCTTATCTGAAACATGCCTTTTGTCTTCTTGCTCCTATGAATAGGCCATCTTTTTGTTTTCACGAGCCAATGAGCATGTAGAAGTTTTGTTTTCCTGCCTTACTTCTTTGACATGTCAGAGGGTAAATGCTTACAAGTTAGTTTTTTTCTCCCACTTTGGTTGATGTTTCCTTTGTCATAACCTGTAACATGATTAGACATCTGTAATTTTCCATCCTAATTGAAATACATGACCTAGATCACAAAACTTCTATTAGATGCCAATATAACCCCACCTCCTGTTCTCGAGTGTAAGAAAAGTCCTTCTGGCATGCAGCTTCATTATATGTGTACACTTTGCAGCTTTTGTAGATGTTTCAGCAGAGGAAATTTCTCAGAAGGATCCTTCAACAGATGCAGGTATAGCAGAAAAAGGTAGTTCTAAGGAGATCTCTGATTCTTCAAATGAAGTGAGTATCAGTGTTCAAAAAGATTTTGGTACTTGCATACCTGCTCTTTCTTAATTGTTTTTTTCTTTTTTTTACTATGATGGAAGGTTTCATCAAATGGGAGTGCTGTTAAGGAGGATCAAAATCCTTTGAAAGAGCAATCTGAACCTCGTAAGTAACAATTCATATAAGCAATTCCAATCTTGTAACAAATTATGACCGATCACCTTTTTATTCAAGGTACACAACATATGTGTTTTTTTGAAAGTAGCTGTCTTATATCATAAAATTTACAAAGCGATAAATAGAGCAGTACAATGGAAGAAAGGATAAAATGTTCCTTCCTGTCCCCACATGCATTCATTAGTCATTACCCTCATTCAACAGATCACAAAACATGCAGAGGCAGAGCTCAAGCCCAAGTTTAAACAAACAAGTCAAATGACAAAAAAATGCTATATTGACCGATAAAAGTCCTATGAATGTACAAACACTGGTAATTTTGTCCTCCTCCAGAGATCTGAGCACTCTAGAATTCCTTAGAGCCGGATGGAAGAATTAGCCTGTTATCATAGAAGACAACAAACTAAATGCCTTTACATTGTTGGGGATCTCCAGAATTGACATGTTACATTAATTTTTTTTGCACTGATTTACGCATTTATGCTCTTTGATCTGGGTTCATCAACCTCAGATGAAGATCCTGAAGTATCATTTGTGTTACCAGGATTGGGCTACCACTACGTTGAAACTCAAGTTGTGTGTAGTGATCAATATCTTCCCCTTTAACTTGACCTAGTGACTTGGCCCTCTAGGCTTCACACCATGTAATATTTCTTAGGAGATATGCTGACTCTGCCCTTCAGGCCTACCATGACAAATTACAACACCCCCACTCCCCCCCAAGTGACACTCCTAGGTATTGAACCCATGACCTCACTTTGATATCACCACGCCAAAATTCGAGTTGTGTGTAGGGATCACTATCTTTCCCTTTAACTTCGCTTACTAGCCACTACAGGTTTGGCTTGTCAGATCTCATGACTTGGCTCTCTAGGGCTCATGCCATGCAACGTTACTCATGAGAGACATTGACTCAGCCCTCCAAGTGATGCGGGACGACTACCCAAAATGCACCACAACCGTCCACTACGTGATCAGCCACAAAGTAACAGCAAGCTCTTTAAGATGCACATGGTCCACAAGCATTTCAAAGCATGATGTACATGATCTCAACAGAAAACTACAAGGTTGAAGAGTTGTCCCACGCAGCAGAAAAGCGTTGGATCGGCGGTAGATAGAACTACCACAAAGCTAAGGCATCAATCACACAGCTAATAATCTCAAAACTAGCGCTAACAGGATAACATGGATGCTCACATAACACAGCTCGACAGTGATATCACAGCAAGCTAGGATTCCTACCTCTCATGCACGACGACAGATTCGACTGGATACGAAAAGAGCATGGGGAAGGAGAGAACCTTTAGGCCACTGATTCACCGGAGGATGAGAGCCTCGATTGGGCGTGGGGCGCGGTCGGGGACAGCGATAGTGCTGATGCTCGCTCCGGGGCGCAGCAGTGGGCCGACTGGGGTGCTGTCGGGGCGGAGTCCTAGGTCGCAGCGGCTGGGCGTACTCGTGCGGGAGTACGGGGAGATACACAAACAGTCGGAAGGAGTCGCCGACGATCTGGATGCTTGGCCCGTTCATCAGCGTCATCCTATCGCGGTTCTGGACGTCGCCGGCATAAAACTCGAGCACGGGAGACACTGCGGGGACAGAACAGTCAAGCTGGTCGCGGTCGGCCTCACGGCCCGGTGGGTTGACGCTCACCTCAGTGGGCGTGCGGAGAAGTTCCACGCGATGCCGACCCAGCTCGGACGGAACGTCCTGCGGCGTCGGGCGTGAATTTAGCGTGCCGAGAGGTGCGCAGGGAATGGCACGACGATGTAGGGTGGCGAGGCAGCTCTTCAGGACTCCCTGCACGATGGGGAGCCGGAAAGGAGCCACGCAGCAGGGGCGTCCGCGGAGAAATCCGACACGGTTGGTGGCGGAGCGGCGAGGCGGCACGCGTCGCTGGCGTGCGATGCGCAGGAGCTGCGCGGCGTGGAGTGGGGATCGCTTGCTGCGACCGCGCGAGGGAGCCGCGTGGAGGCGATGGCGCGGGGAGGCCTTCCCGTGCGTACGGCGCGAAGGGGGAAAAAGCAAACGGACTCCTGCGGCTTGGGTGTCTGGCGCGGAGGGGAGTTGGCGGTGAGGCCGGTCCGACGCGGAGGCAGGGTGCGGAGGAGGCCCTGGCGCTTACGGCGCGGGGGCCCGCGAGCGCGGCTGTGAGGGAGCGCGGGGATGGTGCACCGGCACAGGGACTCCGGGATGGGGGGGGGGAAGGCGTACGGCGGAAATGGGGGGGGGGAGATTCGCGCAGGGCTGTGTCGCGGAGAAAGGGGAAGAGTGAACGGGGAAGGGGAATGCGCAGGGCTTCCGGGAGAAAGGGAGAGAGCGAACAGGGGAGGGGATCACGCAGGGGCTTCCGAAAGAGGGAAGAGGGCGTACGGGGGAGGGGATGCACGGGAAGGTGTCGCGGGGGAAGAGGGAGAGCGAGGGGAGAGGAAACAGACGGGAGGGGGAACATGGGTGACAACTGATGGAGAAGAAGAAATGGGGGTGGGGAAACGGACATGGGGAGAAGGGGAAACTGGGGATCGGGAGAAAAGAGACGAAGTGGGAGAGGTGAGACAGCAAATGGACGAAATGGGGAAGAAGATGGAAGATGAAACAGGAGGAGGGGGGAACTCGGGAAGAAGGGACACAGGCGCACAGTTCAAGGCGGCTTCATCCGCAAGAAAACATTCCTTTCAGATTCTTCTATTCCATCCATCCAAAAACTTCATACAAGTATATATAGGACAAGCCCCATGGAAACCCTACTATGCACATCTCCACTGGGACCAAAATGTCCTCAGAACAAATGATAAAAGACTACCCTGTCCCAGATCCACAAATAAGCCCAAAAAAATCCCCAAAATACATCTGAAAATGAAAAAGCCCACATGGGCCTCAAATGGGTCTCACAAAACCTCAAATAAATGCCAACATCACTCACACTCCTCATCACCAAACCATAACGATGGAATCACTGCTGCCAAGGGCTGCCGACGCTGGTAAACTCGGGTCGGGTCGAAGCGGGTCCGTGCTCTGGTGTCCTCACCACCAAGCCTACCATGCCAACAATTGGCTTTGTTTTTATGGAGTTCTCGACATTGACCATCTTTACCATGCAGGTCTGAGGCTAGTTAGCTCAAGGCCGTTATAGGAATTTCTTTGTTATCACAAGATTGATTCCTGCTTTTTCTCATTTTAGAAGATGGTTAGGGACACAGTTCATTATAGAAAAGTGGAAAACTAGTACATGGTACACAGGTGGTTCTTGAATAACAAAATTGTAGCTCCAGCAGCATCCTGAAAGGCCAGAAATTTTAAATCGGGTTACAGTTTAAATGGAAACTTGCAAGACCTGCACCAGCTACAGCTCATTGTTTTAGAATTAAATCAATGTCCTGATACAATGGCATTATCATCTTGGATTGGCACAATTTATATATCTTTGCAAATAAATTAAATCCATTTTTCTATGCTTGTATGAATACTTTTGAATGAGCTCTCCCCAGCTCAGGTATTGCTGAACTTGTAGTACAGCCGTACAGGAGTGAGAAGAAAATTATTGGGGAATCTTGTCATTTAACATAGCATATGAGGAGAAAAATGTCAAGGGAACTTCTTTTTTTTTCTGAAAAAAGGTAAAAAGAAAATGTTGGGAATCTATCAGAGTATCCAAGACATCAAGGATGTTTCTCCAAATCTGACAAAGCATGCCCGAAAATTCTGCTATCAAACCAAGTACAATCTTGATGAGATCATGGAAGTATTTCTGTTTTTATTCTGCTCCATGAAATTTATTCCTCCCTCTCACCTCTCCATATCCATTTCAGCTATAAAGCTGGATCTGCAAGGTACAAGGTCCACTACTCCTTCCTCCCCCAGCCAATTAGATGCAACCCTTTTTTGCCGTGATCCCTCTTCATTCCAGAAGAAGCTGATCTGATTGATTTCTTCAGAATTTCTTGACAGTCATGTGTATCTTTTGACTTCTTACTTCCTAGACTTCACCACATCTTTTGCATGTTGCAACAGTTGTATGTACCAGTACTACATGCTTGCACTTTTGTTATCATGCATCTTTCTATTTCTGTTCATATCTTGAGATCTTTGAGACTCTCCTGGCCACCTTTCATATCTTTAGCCTGAAGTATGTCTTGACTTGCTTTGTTGTTATAGCTTTTCTCGTGTAGAGTGTCGGCATTGATATACTATGATTGCAATCCAAAGATTTCTTCTGTCCCCCTTCCCTCCTCCCAAAAGAAAAGAAAAGTATGTTCTGACAATGTTATACCTGTGTATGCAGAGTTTTTCTATGCCTGGTTCCTGGCATTATCTAAGTAACTATCTTGTACTTTCAAAACAGGTAATGCGGCATCTGTTCTTTCAGTTGATGCTTTGGAGAAGATGATGGAAGATCCAACAGTGCAAAAGATGGTCTATCCGTGAGATGCATTCTCAAGCTCAACAATTTTGTTCTATTTCTGCTGAAGCCAGTTTTCACTTTGTTATGTTTTTTCATTGATCTGCATTTTAGTCTATACTGTTTTGCACATTTGGTTGATTTACTTCACAGTGTGTCTAGCTTCGTGAATCTAGAGGGAAATTTCTGTATTTCCTATCATGATTTTCTGGAAACTGCTTATTGCTTGTGTTTTTTCTATTCAATCTGGAAGGAATTTTTCTGTAATTCATATTGTGCGTTCTTGAAAGTGCTGACTCTTTTTTTATCTGTTAAGTGTTTTTCTGCAGTTTTACTTTGACCTTGCATTGCATCCATAGTTGTCAAGGCGTCAAGGCGACCAGGCGTAGGTGGGGTCTCGGATCGCCTAAGCGCTTAGGCGCTCGCCTAAGCGGTGCCTAGGCGTTTAGGGCGGAACCAAGTATGAGTTGTTTTCAAGTGTCCCTCTTACATGATATTTATGTATCTATAAATATATATAATGATGAAAATGCAATAAAAATATCATAATATGACAGACATAAAGACAATGAAAGCAACAAAAATTAAACTCCAAGTAAACAAACTCACATTATATATCATAAAGTCATAAAAAATCTAAATTGACATCTTCAAATAAATAAGCACACTAAATAAGAACAAGAAGTGCAAATATCATTCTATCATCAGAAAACTAATTTTCAACTTTTAAAACAAGCAATACACATACATGTAAATATGTTAATAAAAATAAGAAGTGCAATATCTTAACACACTTAAAACAAGTAAAAACTAAATGAGTCCATTACATAATCCCACAACATACTTAAAAATTGAAAAGAAACTAGAAAATGACAAGTCTCATGTGTTTGGGTGATGATAGTTTAAGTTTGACCAAATTCTGAGAGATCTCAAACAGACTAAGTGCTGTCAGTAGGAGAGCGGCTCCCTTAGAGAAGTCATATGCACGTTTGACTTTTTTTACCGGACTTTAGATTTTTAGTGTTCCATATGGTTTATTTGAATTATCAAATTTTTAAATAGGTCAAATTATGAGAGATTAGAAAGTTAGCATTTCGCTAAAATCATCAAAATCGTGATTTTCTTCTTCGATGGGAGAGTTGACTTTTTTTTTTGTAAGAGATATGATTTTTTTGATATTTTTATTGGATTCAAATGGGGGGTACTTCCTTATTTACATGTAATATCTTAAGTAAATGAAACAACAAATTATAACATTTACTTAAATGATATTCAGGTAAATAAGATGTTACCTGGAATCGGGCTAGACTCAGCCCTGAAAACCGACCTGAATCTACTGTCTAAGTGGGATATTGCGGACCCCTAAAGGGTCTAGGCGCGCCCAAGCGCCCTTGGCGTGCGCCTTGGCCGCCATAACGGCGCCTTGGGGCGCCTTTTCTCCTCTTAGAAAGGCGAGGTGTTTTAAGGCGGCTGAGGAAGCGCCTTGGCGCTTAAGCGGCGCCTAGGCGTCCGCCTTGACAACTATGATTGCATCTATGCTACTACAGTCTACCCCACATGTTTGCCCTGAGCTGCTTCATCGTTGATGATGTTTATTCTTCTTCTGATTTATGCTTCCATGTTAAGCTTTTGCATAATTTTAGAAAGCTAATCTCTTCTTTTAATCTTTCAAATGATTGATACTGAAAATGGTGCCCTTGTCTGGCCACTTCCTGTGTGATAGTTGATGCGGGAGCATGTTGGGCTACCCATGGGTATTTGGGCCCGTATGATTTTTGAATTTTTGTTGTCTTTTGGGAGAGACATTTATAACAGCTTTATTTAAGCCCATTAGTAGCTAGGGTTAATCAGAGTCTTTTATACTTATGTGTTTTCTGTTTGGGTCTTTAGTTGGTACATGGCCCATGGGCCTTAGGTGGATTGGCCCACTAAGAGGCCTTCCCCCCACCCACTCTAAAAGGGATTGTTTTAGGGTTTCTAAAAATAATGTTGAATGTAAGAATTTTTGGAAAGGATTTCCCCTTGGGCGCCGCCCTCTCCTCTCTCTCTCTTTCTCTGTCTTGGTCCTCTACGAAGGAGGTCAGTCCAACTGGGCCAGGGGTGGGAAGCTCCAGCCTGATTGGACCAGGCCAAGGGGTGTGTGACGCCCTGGCCGCCGCCGCCGCACATTCACCCTGCGAGGGGGGGGACTCGCACCGTGCCACTGATGCACCCCTCCTCCCCTGGTGCTGCTGCTGCCGTTCTCCCTACGAAGGGGAGATTGATCGCTTTCGCTGCCGTCCTGGCCCTCCGCTTCCGCCACATGTTTCCAGCACCTCCCTGCGACGGGGAGGCCAGTCGCCCCCCCACCCGATCCGCCATCACTGCTGCATCATCTCCCTCCACCACTGTAAACCAGACTGCTGCTGCACCCACCCCATCCCCTCCTTCCTCTGGCTGTTCCCTTCCATAACAACCCCCCTCATTCATCTCTCTCTCTTTTCTTCTCTCTTGTTGGCTTCCTCTCAGTCGCCCCGAGCTCTCTTGGCTCCCCTGCACATCTCTCGATCTCTTCCTTTCCCTTTGGTGTTCTTCCTCTCTCTTCTCCTTCAGCCCTGCTGTGCTGCCGCTACCGCATAGCTCCGCCCCACCACCTGAGCTGCTGCACAGCCCAGAAGGGCAAGCGGTCACTGACTCACTGGCCAAAGCACCTACACAGCCACACTATTGTGTGCCTTGGGCCCAGCTCAGATGGCCCAATAGACCTGCCAGCCCATCTCTTCTAGCAGGTCTGGCCCTGCTTCAGTTCAGCCGGGACCTCCAGCCGGTAGGGAAGGCAGGATCATATATTTTAATGTACATATATTAATGTATAAACATAATTAATATGTATATCAATCATATATTAATGTGTTTGTGTGTGTTAATGTACAAAGAATCATATATTAATGTAAATATAAAAACAACATGCACATATATATACATATTATATTAATGTATAAACATAATTAATATGTATATAAATCATACAATTATATAGTTAATGTATAAACATAATTAATATGTATATCAATCATGTATTATTGTATGTTAATGTACATACAATCATATATTAATGTAAATATAATAACAACATGCACATATATATAGTTAATGAACATATATTAATGTATAAACATAATTAATATGTATATCAATCATATATTAATGTGTTTGTGTGTGTTAATGTACCATAAATTAATGTAAATATAATAACAATATGCACATATATATAGATATCATATTAATGTAATATAATAACAACATGCACATATATATAGTTAATGAACATATATTAATGTATAAACATAATTAATATGTATATCAATCATATATTAATGTGTTTGTGTGTGTTAATGTACCATAAATTAATGTAAATATAATAACAATATGCACATATATATAGATATCATATTAATGTATAAACATAATTAATATCTATATCAATCATATATTAATGTAAATATAATAACATGCACATGTATATAGTTTATGCATATATATGTGCATATAGTTAATGCATGTATGTATACATAAATATGTAAATTAATGTACATTTAATACAAGTATTAATGAATATATATAGTTAAAAAAGTGTGTGGCAAAATCGGCCTGGAACCGGCCGATCCGGAATGATCCGGGTTGATTCTGCGCAATTTTGACTAAGGCAGCGTTTGGGAATGTGGTGGTAGAGATTTTGGAAACCAAAATCTTTGACAAAATCACCGCGTTCCCAAATGTTCCCAGGTGATGGCTGTCGAGCTTCCCTGATTCTGCAGGGAGGAGAGAGATAGAGAGAAGAAAAATTCTCTCTGATTTCTTAAAAGCGGCCTTCTGGCCGCTTTTGGCGATTTCACAGGCGACGAGGCGGGCTTGTGAGAGGGGCGAACGTGCGAACCCATTCTTTTTTATTTTTGCCACAGTCGCCGCGTCGCACGGACAACAAGGCGGAAAGCGCCGTCCGTATGCGTGTAAGCTGCGAATTCCACTTTTTCTGTCGCGGTTCCAAACGCTGCCTAAGTAAGGTGGTTCCTCGGCCGATCCCGATCCCGATCCAGATCAGCCAATTCTGCCTTCCATGTCAGCTGGCCTGGCCCAGTTCTACAGTGGGCCTTCACCAGTGCCCCCTGTGTGGGTCTGCCATCATCTTCCGATGGGCCCATCTTGTCCCACATCAATAGTTGTCCCAGGGTGTCTAAAAAAAGTAAGATCCCAAACTCACCATCCCTGGAGGGGGGGGGGGGGTTGAACAGCTACTGACAGCTCTGTTTGACCCGGGTTTATTCAGCTCAGTAGGCAAGGGCTGCTTGTTAAAAGAAAGTTGGCATGTTTGTTATGTTGCCTATATCCCCACACTCAGAGGTGGACGCATATATATGATATTGTATTAATTTATTTAGATAGTAAATAATATAGATAAATAACTCCAAGTAGAAAAGTTTACATCTATGCGATGAACCCCAACACATTCCCATAATTTTCTTCTTTACTGTACTTGAACTCATCTTCCTCTCCAGATGGGAGGATGGAGGACAAGGAGAGAATTTGTGCAGCTGTTCCTTTTTCCCTTTCTTCATCTCTCTCTTTTTTTTTCATCTTTCTGGCTTCTCTATGATATTTTTTTCATTGTTTTTGTGAACGTGATTGTCAAATTTTTGTGGGTTCTAGTAGAGTTGCAAATGGGACTCTGTTGTTTGTTTTGGAAACTAATTAAAATATTCTTTCACTGGATTGCTTATCCAGATGGCAGGTAGTAATTTCTTCTTCCTGTTGGGGATGCTCTCTTTCTCCCCTTTAAGGTGGAGGTGATGGGGAGGCAGAGGGAGAGGTGTGGAAGTGGAGGCATACCTCTCTCCTATAGAGGTCTTTGGAGATCTGTCTCCTCACACTTGTGGCACCCCTTCAAATGTTATGAAATTTTAGTGTACATGAAAATATTTGATAGAGACTGGATTAGTCCACTGGTTCCAATGCTGTTTTCTGTCTTTTTGCTTTTGGTGGAAGTTCTTTTTCCTTCTTGGTGTAATAACTTGATGAAGTATCGATCTTCTGTTTTGAAATTCTGCAGCTATTTACCTGAGGAGATGAGAAACCCCACTACATTTAAATGTAAGCTGTTAACCGGCCTTTTTAGCAGCCTTTTGTCATCCTAAAGAAGATAGACTCCTTTCATTGTAGCCTTTTCGTTGCTTTCCAAAAAACATACTGTTCTGTTATCGTGCTTTCATCATATTCAGTGTTAGTAGTCACATGATTAAACACCTCGTTGTGCTTGCTAACTTGATTCTTTTCAGGGATGTTACAGAATCCACAATACCGTCAGCAATTGCAGGATATGCTGTAAGTGTCACTTTTTTTGTGTGGTAATTCTAGGCACCTATTATGGCAATAGATACTCCAGGTAATTAGCATCCTTGTCCCAATTTAGCATTTCTAGTGAGAGGCCCAGAATGCTTTTGGTGGTAATGATTTATAGACATTGTTAAGACCATCTTAGGAAGGACAAATGTTACATTTCCCTAAAAACCTTGATGACTTGTTTATCCACCATCTTTAACCATTTTTCTCTTTAGGAGTCCTACTGAATAGTGAATACTTGTTTATACCCTTGAAAGAGGGGTAGCTGATGCTTCTTTGAAGTTGCTTTTCCAAAAAAGTGGATCTATAGTTCACTGTTCACCTTTGTTTCCTTGCTTTTGGGGGTCAGGTGGTCTACTGGTCTGCCTGGGGGAAATTTAGATTCATCGAAAGGAATTTGCCCCTTATCCCAATGCATCTTTGGTCTGACTGCTAAGACTGGTCCAGAATCGACTTTTTTCTCCTGATTCATGAGCTGGAAAAGGTAGAAGTTGGTGATACCTTGTGTAAGAGTTC
Organism: Colocasia esculenta; assembly: GCA_014218235.1. Taxonomy (NCBI): domain Eukaryota; kingdom Viridiplantae; phylum Streptophyta; class Magnoliopsida; order Alismatales; family Araceae; genus Colocasia; species Colocasia esculenta. The sequence continues at coordinate 6,920,333 of CM024755.1, read as the reverse complement.
TCTGTCTATACAAAGGCAGTGTAACAAATCCTCAACTGGGGGAGGCCTTCGTCAGGGGGATCCTCTATCCCCACACCTCTTTCTTCTGGTGGGACAGGTATTTAGCAGGATTTGGTCTACAGCTGAGAGGGAGGGGATTATCAGCGGTGTTCTGGTTGGTCAGCCCTCAGTTTCTATCACTCACCTTCAGTATGCAGGTGACACAGTGCTTTTTATCCCTCATGTGCAACAACAGTTAGTGGACATTAGATTAATGTTTGAGGTGCTTGAGGATATCTCAGGTTTGATGATAAATTTCAGGGAGGGGATTATCAGCGGTGTTCTGGTTGGTCAGCCCTCAGTTTCTATCACTCACCTTCAGTGTGCAGGTGACACGGTGCTTTTTATCCCTCATGTGCAACAACAGTTAGTGGACATTAGATTAATGCTTGAGGTGCTTGAGGATATCTCAGGTTTGATGATAAATTTCAGAAAGTGTCTTATGGCAGGGATCAATTTGAATAAGGTGGATATCAAGTTGCAGCTACTCTGTTTGGTTGCCAGGTTGGAACCTTTCCTTTCACTTATCTAGGGCTCCCCCTTTCTCAAGGCCCCTTAAGGTGTGCAGATTGGAGGGGAATTATCCAAAGATTTGAGAACAGACTTGCTGGGTAGAAGGCTAAGGTGCTCTCTTTTGGTGGGCGGCTGGTTTTATGTAGAGCAGTGTTGGATAGCTTGCCCACATAGTATCTGTCCATTTTCAGAATTCTTATTTCAGTGACTAAATCCTTACAGTCAATCCAAGCTAGAAATTTTTTGGCATGGTAATGGAAGCTTGGTAAGGGATGGCATGATATTCCATGAGGTAGAGTTTGTATCCCTAAAGAAGCTTGGGGTCTTGGCATCAGGAACATTAGGGCCTATGCAAGTGGTGGTGGAGGCTTGGTTCGGATCAAAGGGGCTTATGGCGGAACTTAGTGAAGCATAAGTACTTTGGGTCCTCTAGAGTGTGGGACATGTGTATTCATCCTCTATATAGAGTTTCTCCGGTTTGGAAGGGTATTGTCCAGTGTGCTAATTTCTTCAAAGCAAGTATCAGTGTATCATTGGGAGATGGGCAGATGTGTTCCTTTTGGCATGATAGATAGTGTGGCAGCTCTTCCTTTGCGGGAGGTTTTCCGGACTTATTCTCTATTTCCTCTTCCCCGTCCGCCTCAGTTGCTCTTGCTTCCCCTTTTGAGGAGTCCTTTCATGTGGAACTTGGGCTCCAACGTTTAGAAGGAATCTCTCCTCGGGGGAGGTTGTTAATCTCATTCAGCTACTCTCTGTTCTTGCCCAAGTTAGTCCGGACTCCTCTGGGAAGGTTTCATCATTCATGGATATGGAGGTGGGAGCAGAACGGCCTTTTCTCAGTTAAATTGGCATATCACATGTTGGTGGATTTGGAAATTTAAAAGCCCTGCTAAAGTTAAGGTTTTTATGTGGAGGGTCTATCATGGTCGATTACCAACATGTGACAAGCTTGCTCACTTCATTCCAGGCATTTCTTTAATCTGCTGTCTTTATGGGGAGGCACTGGAGGATATGGATCATATTTTCACAGAAAGCAGTTTGGAATATCCTTGTTCGATGCCTACAGCAGAGCATTCCCTATTTTGACAAGGTTCATCTTATGCTTCGGGGTTGGAAGGTTCGTGGTTTCAGCAAGGGAGATCGGGTGGTTTGATGGCTTTCTTCATGCCACCCTATGGACCTTGTGGAATGAGAGGAATAGTAGAATTTTTAGGAGAGAATTAAGATCTGAGGAAAGCATTGTTCAATTTATAAGAAACAGAGTTTGTATGTGGGCCAAGCACTTAGGAAAAGTTGACTCATCTGGTTCCCAACTCTTTTTGTCGTTGGGGAGCTGAGATGTCAGTTTGTTTTGGGTTGGATCTTTTGGTTGTATAGAGGTCTTTGTCTCTTTATACTTCTACACTTATACATTCCTTTCTTCTATCAATATATGCTGTGGTATTATCCACATGTAAAAAAAAAACAAATCCTCAACTGCAATCCATTCTTGCTTCTACTGTCCAGTATAGCCAAAATGTATATTGTGCATTTTCTGCATTGGTTTTTCTTGCACAGATACTATTGTTACATGAAAAATGTCAAATATGCCATCATTGCTAAAATATTGTCAAATATGCCACTATTAAATAGAAAACATTGTGGATATGCATCGCCATGACCTAATGTTATTCCCCATCCATTTAACCATGGGTCGGTCCACAGGGGTGTAAACGAGCCGATACGTTCGACGAGTAGTTCGAAACTCGACTTGATAAAAGCTTGGTCCGGCTCGTTTATTTAATTAACGAGCCGAGCTTGAACAAGAAAAAAAACTCGATTCATAAACGAGCCGAGTCTGAACACATGTGAGCTCGGCTCGATTATACTCGTGAACAACTCGTTTAAGAGCTCGTTAAGAGCTCAATTAAATACTCGTTAAGAGCTTGTCTAAGTACTCGTTAACACTTTGTTTAAATATTTCTTTAAATATAATAAGTATATATTGATATAAAATATTTATTTATTTTTATACAGTTATTATTACAATATAAAATATTTTTGAGGGTTTAAATGTCATAGACTAAATCCACAGTGTATATACACAAATTATGCAAATGAGGGTATATACACAGATCATGTAAATAGGGGCATGAATATAAAATTTAGTGTTGTAAGATCCCCTAGCATATCAAGTATCTTCTTCCTCTTGAGACCGACCTGCGCAGTAGGAGAGTCCCTCGGTGGGACCGAGGGGTGCGTTGTCGGCCACTGGCATCTCAGGCGACCATTGTGAACCATCCGTCAGCAGCAGACAGTGCTCTTGGCGGCCGCAGTACCGTCACCGATGGTGCAGAAATGGGGCTGTAGGCGGTGTGCGAAGGGGAGTTACAGCACCGCCCCTACCTTGTCGCACACCAACCCCCTCCCTTGCGGTGTCTATCTATTAATCTCATATTGCTTGTAACAAATTATGAATATATTTCAAACATTATATTAAAATAGTTAAATTAAGTAACTTATCAAAACTATTGAGATATGAGTTTGAAATAAGTTAAATTTAGGTCTTATGAACGATCAATTTTTTACTTGTAGATTGGATTGAACTTACTTATATATACGAACTCGCAAATTCAATTAAACTCGTTAAAATACTCGTTAAGGGCTCGAGCTCGAGAGTATTTAAACGAGCCGAGTTTGAACATGCATTTTCAATACTCGATAAAACTCGAGTTCGGCTCGAACTCGATTAAAAATTAACGAACAGAGTTTGAGCAGCATACTACTCGGCTCGACTCGGCTCGTTTACACCCCTGGCTAACCCTGAAAGGAAATTTCTTGTTTGCCCTTGGGTTAAACTATCGTGGCACCAAGGTCTCATTCTCATAGTCTTAAAAAAGATACAACAAGGGCATTTTCATCAAAATTATTAAACTAACGGGAATATTGGAATTTTGGAGGAATATTCACATCCTTCGAACGGAAGTTACTGTGATGGCATATTCGCAATATGTTCCATTTATGAGTGGCATATTTGACAAATGTTTTAGCAACAATGGCATATTTGCCATTCTTCATGTAACAATGGTTTCTGTGCAAAAAAACCCTTCTGCATTTTTTTTTGAAAGGTTGCATTTTCTGCACACTGAATATGTTATTGTTCAAAATATCCCCCTTCATTCTTTCTCCAGAAACAACATGGGAGGAAGCAGTGATTGGGACAATAGGATTATGGACTCGATGAAAAATTTTGATCTCAGCAGTCCTGAGGTTAAGCAGCAATTTGGTGAGTAAAACTTCAAAGACTCGATTTTCAGATATTTTAGTTCACGTGACACTTTTTTTTTCAATAGCTTTGGCCTGTTTGAGAAGGTTACTTTTATTTTGATACTGGATCTTTCATCTCCTGGAATCAACCATGCTTAATTATCGTTTACCCATTGTGATGTCCAAAGTATCCTTTTGTTTTTATTGTTTTGTCAAGGTGTTTGTCGGATCACCACACTCATCCTGCAATGGATTTCCATACCAATACCAAAATCCAAGTGACATATGCTATCTAGTCTGATACATTTGCACCTTTTCCTTATTGTGGCCATTTGGCGAACTAAGATTTTGCTCAATTTTATGTGACTGGATGCCTATGTCATAGTGAGGAATAGCGATGTCAGGCTATGTAGTCCTTTCGATCACTCTGTGCTGGTCACCTATTACCTAGGCTATATCCTAGGCTTTGTAGTTCTTTCAATCCCTATGTGCTAGTCACACATTACCGATGTATGCTTGAGCAACTCATATGATGAGCATTGATGTTTTTGAACTAATCGTTTGATGTATACAATATATTTCTGTTGACGTTTCTTGTGATTGGTGTTTCTGTATATCTAGTCTTTCACAATCATGACTGTTATTTTTAAGAGAAATGATTGTTGCTTAGGCAGACGGGTAGAAATGCCCTGCTGCAACCACCATGCAGAACGCCATTAGGCCACACGTGAGCCCCACCATCTATTTCCCCTCTTTTTATGTTGTTCCACTTTTCCAATGCAAAAAAGTTATTTGTCCCCCGTGGTTGACTATTTGTCACCTTTAGTTAGTTATTTGTCACTCTTAATGTTAAGTATGATAAATAGCTAAATAGGGGGAGACAATTTGACTTTTTACATGTTGAAATTAATTGTCACCCTTGACCTACTATTTATCACCCTTGGTACTAAGAGATGACAAGTAGTGGGTTAGAGGAGACAACATTTTGGGGAATGACGTAGAGCATTTAATGCTCTTGTTGAGATGACGTAATAGCATTTAATGAGCATTAAATGCTCCTGTTGGGTGGGGTCCATATAGGTAGCTGCTTCCCAATGAGTTATTTTTCTCCCTTAGTTATTTGTCATCCTTGATTTGTTATGTCACTCTTAATGCTAAGGCGATGGTGATGCTGGAACATTGTTCAACAAGTTATTTGTCTCCCCTAATTAGTTATTTGTCACTTTTAACTTGTTATTGGTCACTCTTAGTGTTAGGGGTGACGGTGATGTAGAAACATTTAAGAAGTATTTAATGCTCCTGTTAACTGGGATCCACACACCAATGTGGACCAATAACGTGTCGGACGGATTATCCGTCCACGCATGCAGCTAGCGTTTCTCTTATTTTAAAATAATATCTGCTTCAACTTCATTTGTTTTCTTCTTTACCCCCATCTTGTCCAACTTTACAGATCAAATTGGACTTACTCCAGAAGACGTAATTTCAAAGATCATGGCTAACCCTGAATTGGCTTTGGCATTTCAAAATCCGAAAGTGCAAGCTGCTATCATGGATGTATGTTTGATTCTTTTTTTCTGATCACTATATATCGTGCTTATTATTATTTGCTTTGACATCTTTTCTGCATTTCACAGTGTTCTCAGAATCCATTTAGCATTGCAAAGTACCAAAATGACAAGGAGGTAAGGACGCAAACTCCGGTACCCTATATATCAACATGTAACTGTTAAGCTACATCAGTGCTAGGAGTCTGGAGATCTTGTGTTCTCACTGCATTTCTGTGTCTTTCGATGGTCACTTGAGAATTTGTATGTTATCCTTGGTCCTCCATTGCCATGAGGATTGACCTGCAGTTCTTTTTCCCGTCGCAGAATATCACCTTTTTCCTTTCATAATGCCATCATTTTACTCGTTTCTATGTCACTTTCAGGTTATGGATGTATTCAACAAGATTTCTGAACTCTTCCCGGGAGTGACGGGTGGTACTCCCTGATCTCCCTGAATGTTCCTCCCATCTATGGTTCATAATGAAAAGGATTTTGGGTACTTCAAAGCAAGCAATCCTAGGGAAATTTTTTTAATAAAAAAACAGCAAAATTGGAGCTCCATAGTTGAAGTGGCCCCCTCCTGCAGCTGCCATTAGCCACACGCTTTGTTGATGACATTTGTTCTAGTGTAAGCTTTGGGATTTTTGTGATGGCCTATTCTTTGCTAGCTTTCTTGGACTGGTGTCAAAGTTGTGAATATGTTAGGGTTTTTTTTCCAACTTTATCACTATGATTATTGGAGCTACCTGTAAACCTGTGGTGATTTTTAGAGGTGTCTGTTCTTGGTATCCTTGAGGTGTGAATATCTTAATCTTTCTGGTTTCTCTGTTTTAGTTATCTTATTGTGACTCTTGGATCTTAATGTAGCTATTTTCCACATCAGATCTATTTCGGTAATCATCCAAGACAGAAGAAATATTCTTTGACACTCTTAAATGCCACATTTACATGACACATGAAATATGGTACTTTCAACTGAATGATAAAACATGGCATGATACAGTTGTATCACAGTCTTTGCCACCTCTTGCCATGTCTGAAGGACTCACAGCGTCCACTGAGAAGCCACAATGGCAAATAACAACGACAGGTCAGTATCAAGCTTACATTAAAATAAACAGTCCCTGAGTGGGAGTGGTAAGAACTGATTCAGACTAGTTACTTGCGAGCAGTAAAACCTATGAGGGTTCTTATCAAGAAAAGTTTTGCCAAACTTGTTGACATAATTTCTAAAAAAAATTGTTCCAAACTTATGAGGGTTCTTATCAAGAGGTTATTCTCTATTCAATCTTTTGGTTGAGAGGAAAAAAAGACCATTCTGATCAGACATGATCTTACCTGTCACTCTATCTAACTATAGAACAAACCCTGGATTCATAAGTAGTACCCAGATAGCCAATATGGATATGGCCCTCACCTTCTTTCTGACTACTCCAACATGATCATTTCTTGTTCTCCCAAAAATTCCTCAGGATAAGAAGCCTTTCCGGTTCTTCCATATGTGGGCTGCCCACCCTCAATTCCTTGAAGTGGTGAAGGACACGTGGAGTCTATATGGGTGGGTACTCAAGGCTCCCCATCTAGGAGTGTAAACGGAACCGATATTCCGACTCGATTTTGATAAAAATTATCGGTTTCGGAATCGGAAAATGATATTGATAGCTTATTGGAATCGGTATCGGATATTCTGATAAGCTATCAGAATCGGAATTGAAAAATAATCGGAATCGGTATCGGTTATTCCGATAAATTATCATAAACTCAAAAGGTAAAACTATGGTAAACACCTTAGCTTATCGGAATTTTAGTTTCGGTAATGTTATCGGAACAGAATCGGAATTAACCATTTTGATTTTATCGGAATCGGAATAGAAACCATATTTTGGTTATCGGAATCATAATCTGTGTTTTCGGTTTCGAACCCGACCCGTTTGCAGCCCTATCCCCATCTTATATTCTTTCCATGAAGATGCAATCTTTGAAGAATGCTCTGAAGGTTGGAATAAAATGGTTTTTGGAGATGTGATGTGCAAAGTGCAAATTGCTAAGGCTGCGTTTTGCAACATCGGTGGCGGAGATTTTCATGCTAAGATCTCTGACAACTGCGCATACGTTTCCAAATAAATTCAGATAGTTTTGACTTTCGCGCAGGCTGAATTTTGGGATGAGGAGAGAGACAGAGAGAAGCCGCATCTTCTCTCCCCGTTGCCGAAAAATGAGTCTTCAACTGTTTTTGGAACGATTTTGGGCAAAAACAACGGAGAGAAGGAAATGGCAATAGAAAGAATTTTTTTTTTAATATTTTCGTCGTCCGTTTGCGAGCACGCACGAGCGACGAGACGTCAAAGCGCTTCACGTCACATTTTTTTGCAAAATCGAATTTTCTCAATTTTTACTTTTTGACAATTGATATTGAACGCCGCCTAAGAACAAGTTGGAGGAAGGCCGAGGCAATCTTCTTAGTGACCCCCCTTCATTCAAGTCTTATTCAAAAGCAATCTCAGCTACGCAGGGATTACATTCAGGCCATCAAGATTGAGGAGATCAGTTATCTTAGACAAAAGTCAAGACAAACTTGGTTGACCTTGGGAGACACCAACTCAAAATCAAGAATTGTATCAGGAAATGCAAGTTGGAGGATAGATCTCTTCTTGAGGATATTAATCAGGTCAAGAACCACACTGTCAAAAATTTTCTCATCTTTGCTGAACCAACAAAGATCTATATCCTCCTTCCCCATATCTCCCCATGCTGTCTTGAATCATGGGGAAATTGCCTTTCTTGTTGCCTCGATCTTGGAGGAGGAAATTAGCAGGGTAGTGTTTAGATCAACTAAGAATAAAAGTCCTGATCCTGATGGTTTTCCTGTTGAATTTTACCAAAAAATTTGGAACATTGTGAGTTAAGATGTCATTAGAGCTGTTCAAGAATTCTTTAATTTTCAAAAATTTGTCAAGCATATTAATTGCACTTTCATCTCATTGATTCCCAAGAATGATGAAGCTGATTCTCTGGATCAATACAGGCCAATTTCTCTATGTAACTTCACTTATAAAATCATATCCAAAATCTTTGCTGATCGAATTTAATTAGAAGGTCTTACCCAAACTCATAAGCCCCAATCAAGCTGCATTCACTAAAGGTCGGAACATTCACCACAACATCTTACTTGCTAATGATCTCATAAGAGAGATCTATTCTTCTAAGGGCATGCGAATTTGCTCGAAAATTGATCTCAAGAAGGCTTTTGACTCTGTGACTAGACAATTCATCTATGACGGGTCGAAGCAACTACTTTTGCATGCTTCGGAATAAATGCTAATGGTCCAAGAGGTTGAAGAGATTGGACTCTTGGTGGGTCAGACCTATGCCCTTTCTTTTGCACGGACCACCTCTAGAAAACAAGAGTTGATAGTTAGATGTTGCCTCCGTTCTCCCACCTAAATGAGTTGAGTGAGCTAGTCTTAATGAATTGGGTGGGCTCTATCCCTTCACAATTGTTTTTAAAAATATGTAACCTTAGGTTCCATCAAGAACTAAGAAATAGGATTTGAGGCCAGACCTATTATAGATCATAGATAAAATAACGAAAAATTATAAGAAAAACACGTGGACGTGCCGGAGTGGTTATCGGGCATGACTAGAAATCATGTGGGCTTTGCCCGCGCAGGTTCGAATCCTGCCGTCCACGCCTTTCTTTTTTCTTCCTTTTTTGTAGTCACAATCTGTTTTCGTCGGTGATTAGCTATATTTATTATTATGCTTTTTTCTTTTTTTATTTATTTGATTTCTGTTCATAAAACTTTGTGATGGGTTCACCACCCGATTTATTTGAAATCTCATTACAAAAATATATCAGTTTCTCTGATTCTATTTGCCCCACTCTTTAGATACAGCTGCTTGGTGAAGACAAGAATGGGTAGATGGTTCAAATCATGAAGCTAGCTAGGGACAATAAAGTCTTGTAACATATTGTATTTATTTTTACATGTGAAATTTATGTGATTTTTTTATCGATGTAATAGTTTAGAGGAATTTTTTTAATACTAAAACCAGTGTTTTTATTGATAAAAATATTATCAAATTTGTCACTGGTAAATAGAAAATATTGTGGATATAGAATCGCAGTTAACTTCCGTGAGAAATGAATATTCCTCCAAAATTTTATTATTCCTATTAATTTAATAAATTTCGATAAAAATACCCACATTTTGTATCTTTTTAAAACTTTGAAAATGAGACTTAAGAGCTTGAGTGGTTTAATTCGAAGGCAAACGACAAATTTTATAGGTTAGTCAAACTCGTAGTTAAATGGATGGAGAGTAACATCGTATCACTATGATGGTATATCTGTAAATTTTTTAATTTGATAATATTTTTAATGATAAATACAAATAAATTTTCACATAACAATAATTTATGTGCAATGCCAATTAAAGAGAAGAAGCAAGCTTGGTACTAGAAGATTCGGTGGGGATGAAATATATGTCTTCTCATTAAAATTATAATTGGGTTTTCGAATAATATTAAGTAAGTTTAATAGTCCTCCTTTTGTAGGTAGGATGGACATTGGGTGGGGGTAGAGTGGGAGGAGGGTGATCTAGGTTTCGAGTCCAAATAAGATATTAGCCTTGAGCCAATTTTTTATTTTTTAAAAAATAAGTTTAATGAGATGGTATGCATGTTTTCATCGTAGTTGATTCATATAAGATAATAAAAGTGAGACAAGATATATGCTTATTAAAAAAATAAATAGAAAGTAGAACTTACCACTATATGCTATTATCTCATGTTTTAACTAAGAGAAATACTAAATACTTATCAAATATCGCTCGATTTAACCCCAAGATAAATTATCATGACGTGACGTCACCTCACTCTTCGCATGTTATTCGCCGCTAGTCATCAACTACTGAAGCCAATCGCCACTAGTGACTAGGGGCGCCGCCAATCATCATTGGTGACATTGACAACCCATAACCACTGCTTGTTGTTGGCAGTGCAACGATCACCCGCCATTGATAACCAAAGTTGTCGATTACCATCATGTCATTCATCACCAATGATTGAAGCTACCAATCGTCGTTGCCGCCGCCATTTCCACTATCTCTTGACCTGTCACATCACACTGGTATTCGTCTCCATATGATTGTGAGATCTATTTTGGATCCTACCATTATATGGAGGAAGGTATCAACCCCTGTGCTAACCTAAATCATTGCAAACACACAACAAATCATTCTCTTTATCTAAATATGTTTTTTTGATATCCTTTGATGTGAATTGTTTCTTTCATTTTTTGGTATGATTCTACTCAGATTCGATCCTCACACTTCACTAAGGAGACATTCAGTGTTCTTTCCAACATTAGATTACTAACCCCAAAAAAGGCAAAAAAAAAAAAAGATTAAATTTTTTTAAGTCATGTTTATTGTGGGTTATTTGTGCTCCTTAGAAAACCCTCATGAATACCAACCATACTTGATTCTTGCCATATACGGGTGAAACCATTAGTGAGAGCTTTGTGGAATGCTTTCATTGGTCAGGAATTGCTAAGAATGTTCACATCTAGCTCTCTTGTTATTGAGGGCATACACAAAATGTTTAATTATGCTAGTTTGATAAAGGGGGAATCATGTGAAGACCCAAACTTACCCGGCATGACCTCAAAATTAGGCTCAGAACAGATTTAGTAAAATGCAAAATAAAAATATTCATTTTAAAAAAGGTAAAAAAATATTTTAACAATTTCATTTTTTTACATATAATAGCACATGAGAGCCTCTCAAACTAGATTGTTTTTTTTAACATAATTTTCTTGGTATTTTTGGTAAAAAAAACGGTGATACCATTACTGATCACTGACCCAGTGTCCGAGAAACACGTGTCCTCGGATGATCTCACCACGTCAGCCGCATCTCCTTTCCCCGTTAAGGCCGTTCGAGTCCAAACGGCTGCTGCCGCGGACTCTGCCGCCGCACGTTACAAGAAGCAACATATATTTCTACCCACGCCCCACCCCCACACGCACCCCCTTCGAACGCGCGCGACGGCGGAGGCCACCACCACGCCGCCGAGCTCAGCAGCGGAAGCGCGGGCGCGCGCGCGAGAAAGAGAGAGGGAGGAGAAGAGGCCAGGTAGCAGGAGGAGCAGCCGGCGGCGCCATGGCTTGCTCGGGCTGCCTCTCCTTCTGTTCGCCGAAGCCTGCGCGCTCCCCCTCCCGTCCGTCCCCGTCCGCCGCCAAGCCCGCCGCCGCTCTCCGCCCTTCGCCGACCGGTGCTTCCGCCCCCCGCGCCTCCTTCGGCCTCTCCCTCTGCCTCGATCACGCCCCCAAATGGTGTTCCTCCTTCGGGTTCCGGAGGCGCGCCTCGCCCCGGCATCTCCCGGTTAGCTCGCACTCCCCGGGTCGTTGTGTGTCTTCTGTTCTTCTGCTGTCATTGGATGTGAACGCCGGCGAAGTTTTGTTCCGATATGGGCTGAGAATTTCGATGTTTTCTGGATGTAGATTAGTTCTTTGGGACATTGCTTTCCGTGTTCCCGGATTTTGTCTCGTCTCCAGGCCTCAGTAATCTGTGATCCCGGCAGCTGCCTATTTAATCATCCGCGCTGTGCTTCTTACCTTTTTGAAACTTGCGTGACCAGATTGTTCTGGCAGCTGCGAAGCCAGAGCCTCTGAAGGTCATGATCTCGGGTGCTCCTGCATCTGGGAAGGGGACGCAGTGCGAGCTGATCAAGGAAAAAGTAAGTAATTCGCCAGACGGTCCCTTTTGCTGTATATCTTATCCAGATAATTCAAATGTCGCATGTCATATCAAAATAGCTACTTAAGGAACAGCTTTGGACGTTTGATCGTGGAAACCCTGTGCCGAATTGTTATGAAAAATCTTACTGAGAAAGAGAGTCACCGGCTTGTGGTTTACAAGAGACCTGTGAATGTTGTGCTGAGTAGTCAATGTGCCGTTGCAGAATTGAACAAGGTCATCCGTAGGGATTATCTTTCGATGCCCTAGATGAGGATTGCAGTACTTTTTCCATTACAAATGAAATGCGGAGCATGATGTTGTTCCCTTAACACCTTTATTAGGATGGTATGGTTACATCAAAATTGGGTTGTCCGTAAAGCAATACTACTGATCTGGGGAAAAAAAGGAGAAATTATTCCTTTGTTCGTTATTCTTTATGGAAAAAGTTGAGGATTTCTCAATGAAATGTAATTCTGAGCCCGTTGATTGTCTGTGTATGCCCAAATAACTGACGTTGTGAGATTGAATTAAAATAATTACAGTCATCTAGATTTTAAAAAAGATTTTGCAAATAATATCTCTTTGATAATTTTACACAATGATATACTGGTCCAACAGGTGAACGTTGTACCTATAACAGATGTAAGTGTCCACTTCCCAAAAGCATTTCTGACTGGCTTATTTCTCCATGTGAATCAATGGCATATTGATCTGATCCATTCTCACGTGGTTGTGTATTTTTTCTCATTTAAATGATGGAGAATGATGGAAGTGAAGGAATAGTCACTTTCCCACCTGTGGCTGGGTGAAGATAAATTATGTCTGTTTCAATAAAATCATGCTACTAGCGTGCTATCAGTTTTCCAGGAAAAAAAGGAGATTATCAATGTTTTTTTAGCGTAAAATTTATTTTGACATAGTGGCTTATGCGCAGTATGGACTGGTGCACATTGCTGCTGGAGATCTACTACGAGCAGAAGTTGCAGCTGGGACAGAGAATGGGAAGAAGGCCAAAGAATATATGGAAAAGGGGATGTTAGTGTCTGACGAAATTGTTGTGGGGGTATGTCAAAGAATGTTCCATCTCTTCTCCTTTTTCACAGTCTACCACTCTTTTCCCCTGAAAGTTCATTACTTTCTTATTCATCGTCAGATGGTGAAAGAGCGCCTGTTGCAACCAGATGTTGAAGAAAATGGCTGGCTTTTGGATGGCTACCCAAGGAGCCTGTCTCAGGCAACAGCTTTGGAAAATCTTAGCATCCATCCTGACATTTTTATTCTTCTGGATGTATGTATATCTTCCAGTTGTCAATGTTCATTAAGCAAGTCACAGAATATATCATGATCATTAGTTTCAAATGTGTTACAATCATTATTCTGTATTTTCAGCATCTGTGAATGATATATATATATAGTACGTCTACCAGGAGAAGAGGAAAAGAATGGGGCATGTGTATGCAATTAAAATAAGAGAGAGAAAATTAGTGGAACAATGAATTGGAGAAAGAGGTGGCATGCATAGGCAATAATTGTAAAGGAATCTAGGAAGTCCATCAATGTGCAGAAAATAGTGGATAAAGGAACTCAAAGTAGATGGACGACAATAAAGAGTCAGGAGTTTCTTCAGAAGCCTCTTAACAGTCTCCTCCTTCCCCTAAGGGAAATTCCAACCCCATCCTAGACTTAATGCTCTTCCTCTTACACCCCCCCTCTCACCCCCAACATGTCTTCATCCAATTCAACTATGGCTGTAGAAAGGGAGGAGACACCTCCTAATTCTGATAGCACCCCCTGCCATGCCTTCCATCAGATTGCTTCTCCCTCCCGCCTATTATTCCCTACCAGTGTTGCTGTCCAAAAGTCCCTTTTGTCATCCCTCACTCGTATCTGCAGGTATCTTGGTAGTCATAGATTCTTTGCAGTGTAGTCCACTGGGTTCTCAATCAAATAACAAGCATGAAAGGAGAGAGAAGGCAAAGAAACCTTTACCTGATTCTAAAAGAAAATTGGTACTTTACATGTATAGGTGGGACACAGTCCAAAAGGAAAAATAATGCCCCCCCCTCCCCCACCCCACAAAAAAAAACACCTATACATCGAAGCTCACACCAAGAGGGGGTGAAACAATCAACCCTCCAAACACCCAAAAAGAGTAGAAACTGAGGAATTCTCATTAGCAATATTAATCACCCATTCCTTAACTCTAGCCCTAACAAACTATACTAGGGCTTCCTCACTTGCGACTCCTTTCTGAAGATTCATTGATTCCGCTCACCCCAAAGTGCCCATAAGGTGGCATGGAGAATCAACCACCACACCATCCTGTCCTGTTTGAGGGACCACGGCCCCTCCTACTCCCACATAAAGCAGCAAACATCATTCTACGGGCTAATAGAGCATCTGGTCCTCCGAGCAATCTCCCTCCACACTGTCTGAGAAAAGGTGCAGCAAACAAAAAGGTGATCAATGGTCTCAACCTCAGAACCACAGAGACAGCAGTACGGGGACAAATCCAGCAGGAAACAGGACAGCCTATCCCAGGTGGGAAGCCTCCCATGCGAAATTCTCCATGCCAGAACCTGATTCCTCAGTTGTCATGATAAAGCAAGAAATGCCATATTTGATTGCAACATCTTCTCAAAAAGCTGAAGAGAAGAGATCTTCGTGAGCCATGAAATAGTGGCCAAAGATCATGTTAATCTTGTACTTAAAAGTTGATTTTTTTTGCAATTAACTGTTTAATATGATTAAGTTAGTACAATAGTCATAAGAATGCAAAATGTAGCTAGAATATCTCACTGTTACATCAAAATGTTGGAGAACTCCTCCATCATCATCCTCATCTCTTCCTCCTGTTCTATTTGTTCTCATCTGCGTCTTCCTCCTCCTTCCTTTATTATACTGTTCACCCAACTATTTCTTTGTCTCTTTCTTGTTCTTGTTCCCACAACCTCTGAGGCAACCTCTTCCTCTCAACATCTGCTGGCCTAAACCGAAGAGGCCCACTCCCTTCTGAGCAATTAGATCATTTACTTGTAAAGAAAGCAGAAACTGACTTGGTGCAACTTTTGGCTTTACTTGACAGGTTGATGAAGAAACTCTTGTGGAGAGAGTGGTCGGGCGGAGGCTTGATCCTGTTACTGGAAGGATCTATCATCTGAAGTATTCACCACCAGAAAATGAAGAGATTGCTGCTAGGCTTACTCAGCGCTTTGATGACACTGAAGAAAAGGTTTTCATCTCCACCGATGTTTTTAGGAACTTCCATGGTAGCTTTGAGATTTTTTTTTTCCTTGGTTTGTAGGCTTCACCAGTTTCTTCAGCTGTTTACTGTGATATTTCATGTTTCACGGGCACTGCTGGATTAATATTTCTTTGTCCTAAAGCAAGAAATGCTCACATTTGCTCTTCTTTCTGTGAAGGTAAAGTTGCGGCTGCAGACTCATCATCAGAATGTAGAAGCTGTACTTGGAATTTACAAGGATGTCATGGTTAAGGTTTGTAGCTACTAGTTTTTCTTGATTTCAGAAGGTCAACTGGTAAATAAACAAGTATTACAATCCACATAAAAAATCCTGAAAATATAGATGATGTTATTGCTTCCTGACTGAACTGATGAGCTACGTTCTTCAACTTATTCGTGGGATGCTAACAAAGGGGGAATATCAGGAAAGGAGGCGGCTTTCTTTGCCCTGTTTCTGCTCTTGCAGATATAGACTCTTAGCAGTTGCTGCTGCAGACCACCTACTGCAGACGCTGGTTTCCATTTTCTTGAAGTTTTGTTGCTACTGGCTGACAAGGATGGTAGGAAACTTTTATGATGTACATCAATGGCTGCCAAGTGTTGACCTGGAAATAACTGATGGAATAGATGGATTAAAGATATTGAAAGATGTGGAGAATAGAATGATTTTACAACAGGTTCTTCAAATCGCAAGGATACATAGGAAACAAGGAATGAGAGAATTTGTTGGAGTATGAATTGAAATGAAGTTGCTTAGTGCTAATGAAGTACCAAGAAATGATTTCATTGGCTTTTCTCCTCAGTTGCGTCTTCCCTTCATGTCCTCGTCTTGCAACTTACATGCAGGTTTATAGGAGCACCTTTGAGGATGATAGGTATCTTGGAAATTTAGAAGAAAGCACCTTTTCATTCAATGGCACTGTCAAATATATAGCTTTGACTTTCAAGAGCTCAATAATCCCCAAAACCTGATTGTAGATTCTACCCAATCGCATGGTGGACAAACCTATTCCACAATCTAAACGACCACAGGTGGGCCTAGGATTCCCATAATTGGCCCAAAATTGGCTGTGTGCTTCTTCCGATTGGTTTTACGTGTGTACTGATTAGCTCTAAATGAAACATGTAAATCAGCCCAAACAAGATCAGTATGTGAGCTCAGATCAGATTAGGGAGTTCCACCGCTGTTGGAACATTCTTGAGAACTACAGGGTTATTCAAGAAGGTCGATGCCGTGTGCATGAAATTACAATGGTGGCACAGGCATTTCTTAGGGCTTCATTTTTTGCATCTGTTGCATTTCTGTACTCAAATAGCATTAGCCTCATGGTAATGATTTTTGGCCTATAAATGAGTCAGAGTCGGTTGCTAATATTACAATAAAATCGGCAGAGACCACTATAAAGTTAGTGATTCCTTTACGAAGCTTCATTGGTCTCATTAAATGGAAAAGTTAGAAAGGCAAGTATTATTCCACATGTTTGGCATTTATTCCTTCTTTCACTAACTTTTCTTCATCAATCTTCACTGTATTGAGCGTTTGTTAATTGTTTGGCTAACCTTTCTTAATCATCATCAGTGTATTTGGCATTCGTTCCTTTCTTGACCAACTTTTTCCTCATAATCTTTGCTGTATTGAGCATCTGTACATTACTCGACTAACCTTTCTTCATCAACTTCGCTGTGATTCAGATTAATGGAAATTTATCAAAGGAGGAAGTATTTGGACAGGTCGATGCAGCCTTATCCCGAGTTCTTGAGGAAAAAACAGCCGCTGCCTCAGAATGCATTGCTGCCAGCATTTGTGTCTGAGACTCTGAATCAACTTCTAATAACTTCCAAGTCGCCGAGTGGGAAATCAATAACAAGAACAACAAGAATTCCTAATCAAGTATCTGAACCAGGGTTTCTCTTTTTCCTTTTTTTTTTCTAGTGTTCTTTCTTGCAGTGGCTTTTTTTTTTCCTCTTTCTGGTCCTTGGGAAAATTGGTTTTGTAGCTTCAGCTTGTCTCAAGTGTAAAATTGCCTCGTTTTCTTTAAATGTCAATTGTGTCATCCGATGTTGTGGATGGGTGTGATAATATTATTTTCTGCCCGTTGTGGAGAACTCCTAATACAATGTTGGGCATAGGATCCCAAAAACTTTGTTCCCCGTGTCATATATTATTGCAATATTTCTTTATTACACTTGTCTTCTCTCTCGATTGAGTAGTCTGTGTGTAATAGGTGATGAGTTGATAGGTACATCTTTGACAAAAATTAAAGTGAAAGATATTCTTATTGTAAAATTAGTGAAATTTATCATTATATCTCATATATTGTGATCATCTAGACTAAATGCATGGAGATGTATTCGTGATCTAATCACTTGATGTACACATTCAAACGTTACTTCTGTGTTAGACTTCTTTCTTCAGAAGCTGTTAGATGCATGTTTTAGGTCTCAAGATACGGCAGAGCTCTTTAGTGTAAGGATCCGGTCGTATCTTAGACGGAACCGTTGGATCGGCATCCAACGGCTCCGCCTACCCCACACCCGACCCAGTGCATTGGTGCGTAAAACGGTAGAGTCGTGATTTTTTTGTATGGCGGGCCTGTATTGTTGTACTATAATATTATATATATAAAAGACAGTGAGACCTATTTTATTATATGGTACCGAGTGTTGGACAGTGCGAAAGGAGTATATTAATAAAATATGTGTGACGGAAATGAGAATGTTGAGATAGATGTGTGGTAAGATTAAGAAAGATAAGATTAGAGATGAGCGCTTCCGTGAGGATTTAGGGATAACTCCAATTGATAGAAAAATGAGAGAAAATAGATTTAGGTGGTTTGGACACGTGCACCGTCGTTCTAACTCGGCACTGGTTAAAAAATGTGACAAAATTTTAGTGGATATCAATAAAAGAGTTAGATGAATGTCTAAGATGAGATGATGCGATATTATTAGCAAAAACGAGAATTTTTTGAATTTAAACACGACTATAACACTTGATAGAAATTTGTGGCGAAAAAAAATTCATATAATCAACCCCAAATAATAAGATAAGGCTCTGACGACGATGATGATGACGATATATATATAGCTGCTGTTTATGAAAAGAAAATTAATAATAAAACAAGGAAGTTGCCCTTGTTACAATAATCCTCCGCATACAACAGCAGATTAAAGTTAAACACGTTTTTCTTTGCCGCAAACGTGTGCTTGTTCTGGGTGAGACATCACATGATGGCATGTAATTTTCGTTAAATCCAGTTTTTATTGAGAAATACTTAAATGCACTAGTGGCGCCATATGAGTTGGTGGGTAGGATGAGCAGTGGCTGCGAGCCTGCGAACCAACGTAAAATGCAGCGGACTTAAATTTAAAAGTTTAGATTTAAAATATATAAAATTTAGATTTTAAAATATTAATTTAAAATTTTAAAAATATCATATGAACTTTTAATAGTAACTTAAGTTCATAAAATACAAACTCTGGACCCAAAAATGTAACACGAATATGTTTGGTATTAAAATAGATCGGAGATAAAATGAGGTTATCTTCAAAATTTTAAGAATATCTTCAAAATTTTGAAAATATTCTCACTATATCCCCAATCTATCTTAATACCAAACATGTCCTCTAGATTATGTTTGGTATTGGAGATAGAGTGAAATTATTCTCAAAATAGTGGGGTTATCCTCAAAATTTTGAGGCAAATTAAAATATATTAGCTAGGTATTATAGTAATAAATTTGAACTCAAAATTATTATTTTTAGACTCGAAAATACTCCTATTATGATTTAAAAATGATCGATTGAGCTTTTAATAATTGTTTTGGGTTTACAAATAGATTTTAGACTTAAAAATAGTTACTATAAATTAAAAATAATCATCCATCTTATCTGTCAATAATGTCCAACGTAACATCGCATACTACCACATCAATGCTATGTACGGTTGCCAACGGATCTTCCATCTCCGTTTAGTTGATTTAGTTGATTCGTTTTCACATTTTTTTTTAAGATATGAAATTTTGGAAAAAAATTTCCGTAGATATCTAAATTCTTATAATATTCAGAAGCGGAAACACCTAATTTTACATCAACTTTTTAGTTTTCGTTTTTGATAACTTTTTAATATATATTATGTAATATTTTATAATAAAATATTCATCAACAGAAAATTTAACTCTTAAAATTTTAATTCATTATCTCTCACCTCCAATTTATATATAAATGCTATCTATTATTATCTCAATTATTGGCTAGTTGTCACTATCTCATTCCATCATATATATTAATTTTTTTCTCTAACAATTTTCATATCTATATATGTTGACTATTTGTTACTCAACTATTATATATAATTATATAATTTTACTATACTAATTTAATCTTATCATACATCATTTAGTAAGAATCATTATAATATAAGTGATGAAAAAAATATGGTAGAAGAGATTATTAAATTTACATTTAAAATTATTAATAAATTAAATAATCAATGTACTTATAAATCTATAAATTTATTCTAATTATATAACTATTGTTACACCCGAAATTTTTGTTTTATTTCTCATTTCGTTTCTACTTTTTCGACTCAAAGTGAAACTAGATACAAAAGTGGAAACACTCTTTTCCGTTTTTATTTTCGACTTCAATTTTTTTTATAAAAAATAAAATACTAATTTTCAATTCCAACTCTGATCCGGTAACAATCCTACTGATATATGCAATTACAATAAAATCTATCGGGGGAGAAACCGTTTTTTTTTCTTCCGAAGTCCGTACTGCCACGTGATTTAAAACTTCTATGCCTGCCAACGGAAACTAAAGACACTTCTCCAGATTCCCAGTGATTCCCCCTTTTCCGTTTGGATTGTCCGAAAAAAAGGGTGCCCGAGTCCAAATCCAGTCACAGTTCGTGGGCCCACATGGTATAAAGGGCAGGGACGGATGTCTACACCTTTTCTTCGAACCCACTAAAGAGTTTTTTTTTTCTTTTTTTTTGTTTTTTTAACTTGTTGTAATATAAAATTTCTTCATATTTGAAATTTTTTAATCGATCAAGGAATATAAATTTTATTGCCGGTTTAAATTGAGGTCTCGATAGAAAAATAGGATTATCAACAAGAGCCGCTTTTAGTAAAATGGTGGGTTTTGTGTTTTGAAAAAAAATATTAAATATGTTATCTTTATCAAAATATTATAAAAATATCATTAGTAAATATGAAATGTTGTGGATATAGTATCGTAGTCATTTTTTATCAATGGAAAGTGAATATTTTTCCAAAATTCTCTTACTCTTGTTAGTTTGATAATTTCTGATGGAAACCCAAGTCATTTTCCTATCATGAGATGTTAATTAAAGGACAAATATAATATTTCCTCTCATAGGTTAATATAACTCTTGGTTAAATAGATGCATAATAATGTCAAGTGCAAACATATCTGCAACATTTCGTATTTACCAATGACATTTTTGACACCATTTTAATAAAAATAACACATCTGATTTTTTCTTCTTCTAAGAAATTGTTAGTATGGAAAAAAGCCTTCAATATTATGCAACAAGCCAAGTGGGAAACCTAAAGATTCCATTATTTTTCAGTAATATATAATTTTTTTATGTTTCACATGATTTTTCCTCAGACATAACTTCGTAGACACAATCAAATAAGAAGACTCTGATTTTTTTTTTTTTTTACTTTCCTCATTAAACACTTTTGTCTTTATTTTTAACAAGATAGTTCAATTCATAGATACAATAAGATGTATTTATTTACATGAATAAATCCCTACCCAAAGTGCCTATCCAATTACCTTAGAATAGACAGGCTATTTAATGCACTATTATATATGAAACCATACTCACATATATTTATAAGGTTCTAGAATATTTTTTTTTCTTTTTTTTGCTGCCCTCTCTAACTTACAAAGTGATACATTTGGCTACCTCCACAAATGGCCTAGTTTAGCAACAAGCAAGGTGCAGATAATGGAAGCTATCCCCCTTATGGCACCATCAAGTCCACAACTTTTAGGACTTGGAATATTCCTTTTAAAGAACATTACAAAAATAGTGATCTCTAGTGGAGTGGTTATGTCCTTTAGATTATAGAATTTAAAAAAAAACACACAAAGAGCCTAAGTACCTTTCAATAAAAACTTTGACAGTCTAATTACTTAAGAAGTTTGAGAAAGATATTTAAATTACAGAACTCAAGTTTTAGATCACTTTACTCCAACTATTATTTATCTCACAATCAAATAATTGATATAATATTATCAAATAAGATGATAAAAAACGTGACATCATGTGAGTATGTCTCTTTCTATGCAACGACATCAAAAAAAAATGTTGGATTTCCTTACATACTGAATGTGAGAATCTTGAATCTGAAATTTATATGCGAAAAACTATTTTTATGTCTCTTCGAAGGCATCCGATAAAGTTAGAATGATAAACTATTTTTATAAAATTTTAATACTACTAAATTCGTTTTTTTTTTTGCAAAAAGGCAAGGGATTTTGCATGTGTGTCCACTTTTTTCTTGCAAACGTACATATATTTTAATACTGGGGGCCTTATGCAAATACGAAACTCCTAAGGGCATTACTGTAAAAACCGACTTGTCTTTCTCCAAGCTTCCTTCGCAGGGAACTCCTCGCTCTCCGCGAAGAAGCCCACCACTCCGTTCGCTGTTCAAACCCGGCCAACTACTCCGGACCAGATCTCTCTCTCTCTCTCTCTCTCTTCTCTCTCTCTCTCTCTCTCTCTCTTCTCGCGCTCCTCCGCCGCCGTCTGCCCTGCAGCTGTCGGAAGAGCGCAGCAGCGGGGAGCACGCCCCCCCTCTTCTGAGTCCTGCTCCGTCGCATGGTCCCTCCCCGCGGGCGCCGGTCAGCATCGGGTTCTGTCCTCCGCCCTCCTGCAAAGCCCTAATTTCTTGTAAAATTTGTTGCCGTGTGCGTCCTCGGGAACGGGAATCTGCGGATGAGGTGGGGAGGATCGGAGGACCTCTGAAATTTTTGCTTCCAGATCTGTGTCGGTTGGAGGAGGGTTGTAAGCTTTTGGCTCTTGATTTTTCGTTGTTGCCGGCGTCGGCCACTCGATGGCGACGAGGAACCGGACCCCCCTGTACAGAAAGTACAGGGACGCGCTCCGGAACGTGCGGGTCGCCTCCCCTGCCTCGCATCATCACCAGGGCGGTGCCTCTTCCTCGCGCGGCGGCCCGGTGATCGAGATGGTCAATGCGTCTCTCCTGCATCCGAATCGTTCGTACGCGCCCCTCAGTACCGACGATCCCGGCGTCTCCAGGTGCGTCGTCGGTTGCCATTTGGTTTTGGGCTCCTCATGCCCTGATGCTGGATCTTGTATTTGAACTTGAGAGCATGTGTTTGTGATCCGTTTCGATTTTGGAGCCCTAATCTTAGGTTGAGCAATTTGGCTCATTGGAATCTCGACTTGCATTATGTCAATTAATAGATCTATAAATCATTCCCTGTTTTGACTTGCTACCTTAGCTGGTTTGGATGTTTGCCTATGTTGTTCATGTTTTTCATTATTTTTTAGCTGTTGTAATTTGATTTCTGTTTGCTCTTCTGAAAATCCAGGCATTCCAATTTAGAGATCGCTGTTAGATATTCGGTTTCTGATGTATGTTTATGTTAGTTCGACGCTTGGCCAACTCGAATACTGTTGACAACGTCGGCAGCACATTAGCAACAATAATCTTTGATAAAGGGTGAGGCCAGGCGGATAAGCAGCTTTGTACGTCCATAAAATTGCTGGATAGAATTGGAAAATTATATAAATGGGGAATATAACCATCCATTATAGACACTATGCTCCCAAACGGTTCCCCCAACCTTGCCTTCATTAGGCAACTTTATCTTAGAGCTCCTAGTACTCAGCGTAATCGACATTTTTAGCCCATAACTGGGGGAAATGCCCTAGCTAAGTTAATGGCTTCCTCAATCAGTGTCCATATCTACAGAACCATCTGTCTTTCTTCAAAAAGCCCAGAAACTTGGAAGCAGAAGCAGTCTAGTGAGACTACATTTCTCATTGCTACTGTGACCTATCAGGGTTCCTCGTCTCAGTAGTTGCAACTTTATTTTGGTACCCTCCTATAATTACCCAGCCTCCTATATATGCCTTCTTAGCTCTAGAACGGCCATCACCTCCATAGTGCTTCTGTCTCAGGGTATCTCTTGTTTCAATCCTGTTTTGTTTAAGCTTCCACAAGAGATATTTTTCCTTCTATGGGAGTTTTCAAAACTTCTGACATGCTCATGCACTTCCGCTAACATTTCAAGGAATTCTAGATCGGATCGGGGTCCGGGATCAGAACCCTCCCCCCCCCCCCGCGCAAAATCCCGATCCAGAATCAGATCGGATTGCCCGGGATCGGGTTAGGGGGGATCGGCCGGGATTTTGTATAATCACCTAATTATTGGCCATTTCAATATAAAATCATGGGGGAGATCCGGATCGGCCCATTTGGAGCAGAATCGGATTGGCTGCGGCCGATTCCGATCTGGATCGGACGATTCTGCAATTTTGGGCTCTTCAGTATGCTGGATTTGGAAAGTATATTAAAGGAGAAATCCTGATATCTCCCGTTCTTCCATTTTAATCTGCCATGCGATTTATTCCACCTTGCAGGATAGGAGGTTATCCAATGATTGATGTCCTACTCCCTTTAAGTCTTTCTTTAAACAGTTCTCTGAAATGTCCAACCAGTCTCTGAAAGGAAGTGTGAATCCATGTTCCACAACAATTTTAATTCTCTATTGAAGCATTTAGTTAATGCTCATGATGTCTTTCTGGGCCTTTGTGACCAGAACATTATTATCAAGAAGCCATTTCAACTATTCTTTTCACAATGTGTCACATAAATTTGATGTTCCATCTATTTTCACAACCTTGGGAAAACATTAACCAGCATTGGTGAACCCAAGCTAGTTGTTAACCCAGGTTGTTGTTCCTTAACAACTGTCAGTGACACTAAAACTGAGGATAAGCATGCGATGTTTCACTTCGCAAAGGGAACTAGCAAGGAATTTGAGGAGATGCTTTTTCTCGTGTTTTTCAATACCTAGGTTTTTCTATCATCTCGGTATAACCTGGCTTTCTTTAGAAAATAGTAGTTTACTAGCTTTTTGTATTCTTGTACTTCCGTACTGTTAGTCACATCAGAAAACTAGGGGTTGAACCATGTTTCTATATCATTTCTGTGCCAGTTGGCAGGTTACAGGCAGTTCAAAAAATTTGAAAAAGTATGGTGCATATGCTGTGATCATCTTAGAGCATATTGTCCTGCCTCTTACCCATTAGATAATGTTCACCTGAGTATAATATGTTTTCCAGTGCTCCAAAAAAGAAGACAGAAGCAATTTTTATGCGATCCCATTTAAATGGAAATGATTCTTCACATGTATTGGCACAACTTCTTGTTATGCCCCTAATTCTTTAAAGTGCCCTTGCCCCTAATTATTGAACATTGATAGCCAAAGAGCATTCAAAGAACTGTTGAAGTGTTCATTGTGAAATTGTAGATGATGTATGGACAGAAATGTCCAAATGATGGCTTGCCTATGTTTTCAGGATGATGTTCTTATGCAAATAAGATGTCTAAGTGTGGCATAGGAGTCATCTGTATGTAAACATAACTTGGTTGTAGAGAGTAAGCCCACACAACAAGGCTGAAGTCAAACTCAATCTCAAGGAGATTCATTCTACAGTTTCTTGCAAATGTCCTCTTTCTCCATCCAGTTATGTGCAATTGATCAACCTTATTTTGAACTCCCTCTGCCGATCAGAAATCTGGTTGTCTCAGTGACCTCTTTGTTGAGGCATTTATAATGGTTTTTTTTTGCATGCATACCCCTCATAAAATGAAAACTCTTATTATGTAAATTAATTGTCATGGATGCCCTTTTTCATCATTTTCCATCAACAAACCATCAAAATCTCTTCTTTTAAATAATTCCAAGAGCGAACCTGCACTGCCAAGGATCAAGTCCCAATCATGCCGAATCACCAGTTGCACAAGATATGGTTAGGCTAAAAGTCACTAGTTGCCCGCAGCTCAGTGAGGTCCATGAGGTTAGAACCCACGTGAAGCTTGGGTAACTTTCACCTTGCATTTAAATAGTAATGACTATCCTAATTATGATCCATTCTTTAGTTAATACTTTATTCTATAGATCTTTTGGAAGGAAAATTTTGCATATAACCCATAGAAGATCATGTATTTGTAGAACCCTCCTGTACAATGAGTACATCTATTTTTTTTTTCTCTTTTACATTTACTCATTGACTCATTATATGGGCATCCTTCACAGAGATGCCATGCTTAGGGGTTAGTTGCAAAATTGTTTATTTTTTTCTCTTGCATGCTTTTGACAAAAGTGATGTGGGTACATGATGAAAGAAGTTCATCTTATATATGTTTCAAAGAGAGAAAGTTGTTAAGTTGTAGTTTTGCTTCATTGCCTGCAGCAGTAGGGGTGCCCTTACAGTTGGCTTACCACCAGCTTGGGTGGATGTTTCGGAAGAAATTGCTGCAAACATGCAACGGGCACGCGTAAAAATGACAGAGTTGTATAAGGCTCATTCTAAGGCTTTAATGCCTTCTTTTGGGGATGGGAAAGAGGATCAACATGCAGTTGAGGTTCTCACTCATGAGATTACAGATCTATTGAAAAGGTCAGAGAAGAGAGTACAAAAGCTTTCTGCAAGTGGTTCTTCTGAAGATTCAAATGTTAAAAGAAATGTTCAGGTATTTGGTTATTGAGCTCTTATTTTTATGGTGTGGTTTGATGAGAAACACATTATGCGGCCTCTCCATTGCGTGTGGCACTGCTGTTTTCTCCGTCATGTTCTTTTAAGCTACAAACTCTGAGTTTTGTGTGGGATATGTCAACTTTATAGCAATCCCTTTCATTATAGAGTGTGTTGCATGTGTATTTATTAGTATGCTTGTCTTGGCAGCTTGCTGGTTGGTGGTTGTTTGACATTTGACTGTTTCTCGCACAGCGTTCTCTTGCCACTGATCTTCAGAAACTTTCCATGGAACTTCGGAAGAAGCAATCTGCATATTTAAAGCGTCTTCGACAGCAAAAAGAGGTCTAACCAACCTCTTATTTCCACGTAGAACAAGTTACTTGCTTTGATTTGTTTACCTGATTTTCAAGCATCTACTTGAAGAAGCATTGAATTACACTTTTTGTTTGTGGGGACAGGATGGTTTTGATTTAGAAATGAATCTAAATGGAAGCAAATCTGAGCCAGATTATGATGACTTCAGTGATGTGGTATGCTGTACTTCATCCCTAATTATTTTGTTTGGGTCCTTTTTCCCCATTCATGTTAACTGCCAATTTGGAATGATAGTAATTTCATCAAGAACTTGGTGACCTCTTTTACCTAGTCTTCGGAAGAGGCCAGTCTTTGAAAATTGTTTATCCCTTGTACCTTATATACTTAGGGAACCATGACACTTGTATCATCAGATTTTCTTCACATGGCTTGCAATGAATTGACATATTGCTGTAGCATTTCTT
Source organism: Colocasia esculenta (assembly GCA_014218235.1). Taxonomy (NCBI): domain Eukaryota; kingdom Viridiplantae; phylum Streptophyta; class Magnoliopsida; order Alismatales; family Araceae; genus Colocasia; species Colocasia esculenta. Next base: position 6,893,439 of record CM024755.1, on the reverse strand, counting down.
TGTTCTCATGATAAGCAAATTGTTGTGCTGTTGTGTTGATGATGCTCTAATTAACCATCAACAGCTGTGTGTGGTGCTTGTTGCAGGGTTTTAGTGACCAACATATGTCTAAACTAAAGAGGACAGAGGCATTTACAAAAGAAAGAGAGAGGGAGATTACGCAGGCAAAAATACTTTCAGTCCCATTCACTCTTTTTGCTTGAGCTAGATTCTCATCCTCCAGATGCTACATTTTGCACTAACTGGGAGTTTTGACAGGTTGTGGAGTCGGTGAATGAATTAGCTCAAATTATGAAGGATCTTTCAGTCCTTGTGATCGACCAGGTCATCTTTAAAATAACTTTCCCCCTGATTGGACTCCTCATGACGTAATAATTTCCTGAAATATTGACTCCTTTATCCAGGGGACGATTGTTGACAGGATTGATTATAACATCCAAAACGTTGCATCTTCGGTGGAAGAGGGCTTCAAACAGTTGGCGAAGGTAATTTCTGAATTTGTGTGTACACGCCAGTTAAAATGAGGGATGTCTTAGATGTGTGAATCCCTCTGCTCGCTTTCGGCTTTACTGCTAGATGTCTCCACAATTCACGTCTTTCGATTCTTTTGTTGTTTGCTCCTTTTACGTATTCCAGGCGGAGAGGACACAACGAAAAGGGGGCATGGTGATGTGTGCGACTGTTCTTGTGATAATGTGCTTTGTGATGCTGGTTCTTCTTATTCTCAAGACAATACTGTTCTAGTCCAGCCTCGTCAAAATGCAAACATCGCCGAACCATTGGTTCCACGATGCGGTTTGGTGGGGGTGGGGGTCGTCATCAATTCGTCTGAAGGATGGCCAGTGGAGCAGGACACGGCATATATTAGACTGTGCAAGGACCCTGAAGAATACAGAGTTGGGGGGTGCAAGTGGAAGAAGGAACACTGTCCTGGAATGGGGAAATGTTCTCCCAGCTTTGGAGATCATTCTTGGTTTTTTTTCTCTCTCCCCTTTTTTTGTGTTGTATTGATTCTTTACCGGGCAGTGACAATAAAAAAGTTGTGCACTCTCCTCATTCTTTAACACGCCTGTTTACACCCCTCACCCTTTTCGTGTCTGGTTCTTAATTTCTCATACAAGTTTCCTCTTCTTGTTTTGTAGTTTCAGGTTGCGTCTTTTTGCTTTTCAGAAAAAGAAAATGGAAATCCCTGGCTTGTAGGCATACTGACGAAGCTGGGAGAGGCGTAGAGTGTTGTTGCAATTGTAACCTTTAAAGTTTTTTTCTATCATATGTCATATCTTAATAGATATTCTTAAATAATAAACGGCATTGAGAAAGTTCTACGGTGAGCTTCCGACTCAGCCCCCGTTAAAGACACAGAAGAACAAAGCCAATAACGGCGCAAGGCCCATAGTACTGATGCATGTCTGGAGCTAGATGCGTATTATTAGTTGCTGCCAATGATGGCTTATAGTTTCTCATAAAATAAATTCTTATTGATCCGCATTTTATTGGGCTGTCAATGGGTCGGAGTCGAAATCATAAATAAGTGTTTTAATTTTCACTTTTTATAAAAAAATTCAGAGTTGAAGACGAAAACGGAAAATAGAGTTTCTGTTTCCGCATCATTTTCGTTTTGAGTTGAAAAAATGGAAACAGAAATAAAACAAAAATTTTGGATGTAACAATATTTATATAATTAGAATAAATTTATAAATTTATAAATATAGTGATTGTTAAATTTATGAATAATTTTAAATATAAATTTAATAATATCTTCTATCATATCTTCTCTATCACATATATTATAATGATCTTACTAAATGAAGTATGATAAGATCAAATTAATATGATGAAATCATATAGTTATATATAATGATTAAATAATAGATAGTCAAAATATGTAACCGCTAATCAATAATGAGATAAGATCAAATTAATATGATGAATTTATATAGTTATATATAATGGTTAAGTAATAGATAGTCAAAATATGTAGGTACGAAGATTGTCAGAGAAAAAAACTACCATATATGATGGAATGAGAGAGTGACCGCTAATCAATAATTGAGATAAGAATAAATGACATTTACATAAAGATCGGAGATGAGGGACAATGAGTTAAAAATTATGAGAGTCAAAATTTAGAGATTGAGGAGTTTTTATTATAAAAATATTATATAATATATATTAAAAGTTATCAAAAATGGAAACAAATAAGTGGATGTTGAATTGAGTGTTTCCACTTCCACATCTTATAAGAATTTGAATATTTATTTTCACTAAACTATCGAAAAGTTTTTTTTAGAGTTCAACAAAAATCTATCGACAATCCTAACATCCTATTTACAAACAATGTGTAAACAACAAAGTTAAGAAGAATAACTAAAATGAGATGGTGAGATATTATTAAACATAACATTCGACTTCTTATATTTAAACACAGTTGAGATATTGTTAACAAGAACATTAACTTCTTAAGTTTAAATACAAATATAAAACTTGATAGAAAATTTTGACGGAACAAGATGATTAACAAAAAAAAAAAAAAATCTTCGTGGAAACTGCCAAGAACTTTTTAATGTTGGGGTTTGGTAGGGGCCGCGCGTACGCAGGCCCCCGCTGTCACAAATTATGACGTCCACTCTCCCACTTGGGGAGATGGTAGGCGGGCGCTCCCACCAAGTGCAATGTGGGCCGCCAACCTAGGCCATGGGCCTTCTTGATCACCCATTCACCCCGTCCAGGTAAGTATGGTCTTCAATCGGGCGTGTGCACTTACTTGTACCGGCTCTCGGGCCCCACTCATTACAACATCTTCCGATGTGGGACTATATATATATGATCTTAATTCTCCAAAATAGTTGTTGCCTTAAGTTAGTCGAAATATAAACAAAGTATTGAGATATCTCAAACTTGTTTACACCCCCACCCAAATTTTCGTGTCTGGTTCCTAATTTCTCATGCAAGTTTCCTCTTCTTGTTTTGTAGTTTCAAGTTGCGTCTTTTTGCTTTTCAGAAAAAAGAAAAAGGAAATCCCCGGCTTGTAGACATACTGACGAAGCTGGGAGAGGCGTAGTGCGTTGTTGCAATTGTAACCTTTGGGTTTTTTTTCTATTATATGTCATTACGTAAAAAATGTTATTTGCCATCCCACGACAATACACCAGGTGTCTAAAACCATAATCCATGAAGATATTATCTTAATAGTTTATAGTTTCTTATAAAATAAATTATTATTTATCCTCATTTTATAGGGCTGTCAATAGATCGGAATCGGAATCGATATCATAAATAAATGTTCTCGTTTTCGCTTATAAAAAATTCCAGAGTCGAAGACGAAAACGGAAAATAGAGTTTCTGTTTTCGCATCATTTTTGTTTTGAGTTGAAAAAATGGAAACTATTTTCAAAACAAAAACTTCGGATGTAATAATATTTATATAATAAAATAAATTTATAAATATATTGATTGTTAAAATTATGAATAAATTTAAATGTAAATTTACTAATATCTTCTCTATCACATACATTATAATGACCTTAGTAAATGAAGTATGATAAGATCAAATTAATATGATGAAATCATATAGTTATATATAATGATTAAGTAATAGATAGTCAAAATATGTACGTACGAAGATTGTCAGAGAAAAAAATTACCATATATGATGAAATGAGAGAGTGACCACTAATCAATAATTGAGATAAGAATAGATGACATTTACATAAAGATCGGAGATGAGGGACAATGAGTTAAAAATTTAAGAGTCAAAATTTAGAGATCGAGGCATTTTTATTATAAAAATATTATATAATATATATTAAAAATTATCGAAAATGGAAACAAATAAGTGGATGTTGAATTGAGTGTTTCCACTTCCACATCTTATAAAATTCGAATATTTAGTTCCACTAAACTATCGAAAAATTCCTCTTAGAGTTCGACAAAAATCTATCGACAATCCTAAAACATCCTATTTACACACAATGTGTAAATAACAAAGTTAAGAAGAATAACTAAAATGAGATGGTGAGATACAGAACATTCGACTTCTTAAATTTAAATACAGTTGAGATATTATTAAAAAGAACATTAACTTCTTAAAAGTTTAAATACCAATATAAAACTTGATAGAAAATTTTGACGGAACAAGATTTAATGGGGTGTTTGGAATCGTAACCAAACACCTTGTTTATCAGTCCTCTTCCTTTTTTTAATTTAAGAAAAAAATTAATAAAAAATTACAACCAAACATTTTATTAACAAAAAAAAAATATTCGTAGAATTACAAAGAACTTTTTAATGTTGGGGTATGGTGGGGAACTTTTTAATGTTGGGCGTATGGTGGGGGCCGCGCGTACGCAGGCCCCCGCTGTCACAAATTTCCACTCTCCCGCTTGGGGAGATGGTAGGCGGGCCGCTCCCACCAAGTGCAATGTGGGCCGCCAACCTAGGCCATGGGCCTTCTTGATCACCCATTCACCCCGTCCAGGTAAGTATGGTCTCAATCGGGCGTGTGCACTTACTTGTACCGGCTCTCGGGCCCCACTCATTACAACATCTTCCGATGTGGGACTATATATATATGATCTTAATTCTCCAAAATAGTTGTTGCCTTCTCGGTTCAAGACTGGGCTTTCTTTTTTTTTTTTCTTTGCAAGTACATAAGAAGACGAGTTAGTCGAAAGATGAACAAAGTGTTGAGATCTCTCAAACTTGTTCGTCGTGTGTTTGTGTTGCAACCGCGTCGGTGCAGCATAAGACGAACGAGCTTATTGCGACTGCCCTCGGACTACTATAAGTTCCTTCGCATGCGTCTTCAATTGAACCGTACACTGTTGTTGGCATTAATGGGGTATGAAAGAAGAGATAAAGCATGGTTGGAAAGGATCAAAAGATGACTTGCTACCGTTCCTGTTAATGAGACTTAAGACATGAGTCACATTCACTAGCTGAGTTGAACCCGTTCCTAAGTTGTAGGTTTAGAAGGTTATCAGATATTGAGAGAAGAGAGAGCTAGTTCTTCAATAAATTGACGATAAAGTGTAAAGAAGAAGAAGAAAATGTTTTAATTTGTGTGCCTTTCTGTATGGTCACTAAAAAGGGCGATTTTTGTCCACCTGTTGGACCCGCTTCTGATAGCATGACGGCTTATAAAAGATAGAAAACAATCAGGGTTTTGAGAGTGATTTTTCAAGAAAAAATCGTTCGATGCTAAAATCAGTGTAGGGTAGAGCCAAGGTAAAATCTCTCTCGGCTAAGGCCGCGTTTGGAAATGCGGTGGGGGAGCTTTTGAAATTAAAATCTCTGACAAAATTCACCACAGTTCCAAACATTTTTTGCTACTTTGGGACATGTGAAAATCGCTGCGCCGATTGAAGGAGAGAGACATAGACAATAAATTCTCTCGCTCCTCCCCCGCAAAAGAGGAACAGAGGCCGCTTTTGAAGATTTTAACAAGGGCGACGATGCTACTCTGTCGCCCATGATCTTTTGCGATGATTTTCACTTTTTTTTTTTTTAAATTTTGTTTAAAGTTTCACGACTTTCACAGAAATGGCGTGAATGACGAGGTTAAAAACATGCATCTCATAGCTTTTGCAGAGAAATCAACTTTTGTAAATTTTTAAATTTTAAATAGCTATTCCAAACGGTGCCTAAGAGTTCTGTCGTAGAATCACTTATTTGTCAAGAAGAGTTTTTGGGTCTTTATAAACTTCTCTCCCCACGATTTAGTGTAATCATTAGCCATTACAAATATTGTTATGAGAGAGTTAATGTGAGATGTTTGTTTCTAAGCATTATTTCTCTAATTATGAAGAAGATCCTTAACGACCCACATTTCTCAAGATAATGATCCTTCGTATTTATGGAAGAGTTAAAATAGTGCCTCAGGTGAAAGTGCAAGCCTCCTGGTCTAACTCTTCGAGATAAGAGTAATCTAAATAAAAAAGGTATGGGCAATTTTTCCCAAAATAACATGCCGGGAATCTAAATAAATTTTCTCGAGATACCAATCTAAAAATAACATCTTCGTCTAATGTACAACAATAAGGCATCATTTTGATTACTTAGTTCTTCACCTTCGACCCCAATCATTACAACAAATAGACAGACACAACAGCACTTAAATTAATGGAACAAACATAAGAAGACGCCGCTAACAGCATCTTAAATCCACAACTTTTGAAGAAAAAGAAGAACCACCACCCCCCAAGATGGTGTTTATGGAAAAGTGTTAATATCCATCTTCCATATTATGACCGTGAAACCCGCCCTCGAATCGGGTAGCAAGTGGGGGATCGGTGTTGTTTATATTGCTGTCCCCGGCCCATCAAATGTCTGAGTGAGACGGGTTAAGCAGGTGTTGCAAACCGGTAGGAAGCGTAGGAAAGCGTGCCATTGCTCCAGCTGTCATGGATGAGCTCAGCCTTGGCCCCCTCGCCGGCGGCACCCAGCGCCACATGCAGCGGGTAGAAGTGCTCCGGCCACGGATGCGCCTTCTTGGCGCACGGCGCCTTGTCCTCGTAATGTTTCACGTCCTCGTACCTGCCGCGCGCACACATACATCAGGGCCCAAAGTAAAAAGGGTTTTTTTTTAAGAATAAAATGGCATTTTCTGGGGGAAAAGTTTAAAGAAAAGATGCGTCATTTGATCCATTTGACAAATAACGGACAAACAAAGAACACCTGTTTTGGAAGAACGGGAGGAGGAGGTGGAGAAGACGTACCTGCCACTGGTGAGGGAGTCTTTGAGCCAGGCGGTGAAGTCGAGGGCCCAACCGGCGGGCTCTGAGGTGTCGGGGCCGAGGGCCCTCAGGTTGTGGGTGGCGCTGCCGGAGCCGACGATGAGGACGCCCTCCTCCCGGAGGGGCGCCAGAGCCTTGCCCAGCTGGTAGTGGTAGGCGCCGTCCCTGCCTGACTGAACGGAGAGCTGGCAGACGGGCATGTCGGCGTCCGGGTACATGAGCATGAGGGGCACCCACGCCCCGTGGTCCAGCCCCCGCTTCTTGTCTTCCTCCACCCGGCGGAACCCCGCCGCCGCCAGCAGCTCCTTCACCCTCCCCGCCAGCTCCGGGGCCCCCGGCGCCGGGTACGTGAGCTGAGACAACGCAGAGGGCAGAACACCGTGTCTAAGGCCAGCAGGAGGACGTCAAACTCGTACAGGGAGAGAGATGGCACGGAACCAAGTAATGAAAAATGCTCACCTTTCAAGCTTCAACCGAGAATTTACGGGTACCATTTACTGGTCCAAATCATGTTTACACGTTATGTTATGATGTCTTTGAACTTTATATTGCATTAAATGCTTGTGAATTACCATTATTAAATAGTATTCTCATTTACAACAAAAGAAAAAAGGGAAAATTAATTAAGGGTCCTTGTCAGAGTGTTGACTTAATTTGTAGTCCCTGTCAGAAAATCAGAAGTCATAAAGTCCTACCTTTTTGTGTTAGTTTAATTTCTAGTCCCTGCTTTTTGCTTCTAGTCCTTGCTTTTTTTGTTGCTCAGCATTTAATGCGTCTTGGAAGACGAGTCGTCCTTTTAACATCAACTTTTTCCTATTTTGCCCTTCCTTATTCTACTCGTTTCCTATTTACATTCGTTACAGTTGCCTTTGTATCAATTACAGTAAGCTTGTATGTCAGTTACAGTAAGCATTTATATCTGTTACAGTAAGTCTTTTTTTCTTTATGCTCGTTACAGTTGCCTTTGTATCAGTTACAACAAGTCTTTATATCTGTTACAGTAAGCCTTTGTAACTGTTACAGACCACAGCTATAAGCTCTTACAAAAGGAAAAAAAAAACTTTATTTGTTTGCACAAGCTAGGATTCGAACCCAGGTCTTCACAAAGAAGACATGAGATACCCTTACCACTAAGCTACAACTACATTTGTGTTACAACATAACATATAATATATTTAATTAAGTATTGTAGTAAACATAATACTCTATTACAACTTATGTTAAGTCTTGTTACAGTCAATATCATTCCCTGTTACAGCATACATTAAGTTCTGTTACAGTAAACATTATCAGCTATTATAGTAAACATAATACTTTGTTACAACTTATGTTAAGTCTTGTTACAGTCAATATCATTCTCTGTTACAGCATACATTAAGTTCTGTTACAGTAAACATTATCATCTATTATAGTAAACATAATACTTTGTTACAACTTATGTTAAGTCTTGTTACATTCAATATCATTCCCTGTTACAGAATACATTAAGCTATATTACAATGTACATTAAACTTTGTTACAATATGCATTAACCTTTGTTATAATATACATTAACCTTTGTTACAATATGTATTAAGCTCTATTACAACTTATGTTAAGTCTTGTTACAGAATACATTAAGCTCTATTACAATGTACATTAAACTTTGTTACAATATACATTAACCTTTGTTAGAATACACATTAACTTTTGTTACAATATGTATTAAGCTCTATTACAACTTATGTTAAGTCTTGTTACAGAATACATTAAGCTCTATTACAATGTACATTAAGCTTTGTTACAATATACATTAATATTTGTTACAATATACATAACTTTGTTACAATATGTATGAAGCTCCATTACAACTTACGTTAGGTTTTGTTACAGTATACATTAAGCTCTATTACAATGTACATTAAGCTTTGTTACAAGTACATTAAGCTCTATTACTGTAAGTGATACGAAATTACATTAAGCTAAGCAATAAGCTTACAGTAACAAAGGTTAATGTATATTGTAACAAAGGTTAATGTATATTATAACAAAGTTTAATGTACATTGTAATAGAGCTTAATGTATTCTGTAACAAGACTTAACATAAGTTGTAATAGAGCTTAATACATATTGTAACAAAGGTTAATGTATATTATAACAAAGGTTAATACATATTGTAACAAAGTTTAATGTACATTGTAACAGAACTTAATGTATGCTGTAACAGGAAATGATATTGACTGTAACAAGACTTAACATAAGTTGTAACAAAGTATTATGTTTACTATAATAGCTGATAATGTTTACTGTAACAGAACTTAATGTATGCTGTAACAGGGAATGATATTAACTGTAACAAGACTTAACATAAGTTGTAACAAAGTATTATGTTTACTATAATAGCTGATAATGTTTACTGTAACAGAACTTAATGTATGCTGTAACAGGGAATGATATTGACTGTAACAAGACTTAACATAAGTTGTAATAGAGTATTATGTTTACTACAATACTTAATTAATATATTATATGTTTTATTGTAACACAAATGTAGTTGTAGCTTAGTGGTAAGGGTATCTCATGTCTTCTTTGTAAAGACCTGGGTTCGAATCCTAGCATGTGCAAACAAATAAAGTTTTTTTTTTCTTTTGTAAGAGCTTATAGCTGTGGTCTGTAACAGTTACAAAGGCTTACTGTAACAGATATAAAGACTTGCTGTAACTGATACAAAGGCAACTGTAACGAGCATAAGGAAAAAAAGACTTACTGTAACAGATATAAAGACTTACTGTAACTGACATACAAGCTTACTGTAATTGATACAAAGGCAACTGTAACGAATGTAAATAGGAAACGAGTAGAATAAGGAAGGGCAAAATAGAAAAAAGTTGATGTTAAAAGGACGACTCGTCTTCCAAGACGCATTAAATACTGAGCAACAAAAAGCAAGGACTAGAAGCAAAAAGCAGGGACTAGAAATTAAACTAACACAAAAAGGTAGGACTTTATGACTTCTGATTTTCTGACAGGGACTACAAATTAAGTCAACACTCTGACAGGGACCCCTAATTAATTTTCTCAAGAAAAAAAGAAGTATTCTCATCATATATATTTTTACTACCAACTTTTTAAAGAAAAAATTAATAGTATCATGTTAATCTGATATATGTCAAAATCTACACACAAGAGAAGGTTAATTATGACTCACTCAAGTCTCCCTCTCAATCCATATTTCCACTACAACTTATAATATCTTAATTTAAAAGCACCATTACATGAAAAGTGTGTAGCTCGGGACTTCTTAGCTTTTACTATCATATTTAGGAACCAACCCCTTCAACTTGGTAGACGTCTATACATCAAAGCTCAAAATTATTACACTTTTACCTGGTACAAATAATTGCAATTACCAAGTCACTAACAATCCTAGTTACACATCCTAATTTCCAACCAAGCGCCGTGTTAGGTAGGGACAAGACCATCTATTTAGCCAGTCCTAGGTACACATCCTAGTTCCCAACAAAACGCGGTGTTAGGTAGGGGCCGGACAATCTATTCAGTCAAATGTCCAATGCCCAACAAACCTTACCACACGAGAAAGGAGACAGCACTCAGCAAAGTGGAGCTCATGTTCCAAGCGATTATAACATTAAAAAAAAAAGAAATACAAACTATAAAAAGCAACTTTTCAGAATCAGCGATACTACTACAAAAATGTATAAACAAAGTGAAGCTCATGTTCCAAGAGATTATAACAAAAAATGAAAAAAAAAAGAATGCAATCTATAAAAAGCAACTTTTCAGCGATACTAGCACAAAAATGTATAAGTTTTGTTAATGTTTGCCATCACCTGTGCTTGGACATTATCAAAATGGAAATTCGAAAAAATTAAATCCAGTTTCCAGTTCACAATAACAACTTTGTGTTTCCTAGGAAATTTTGGTGCTGTAACAACTGAATTCTCTTTGCAGGTTCAGTAACAAAGTATTTCTTAAAAAAAATATTGAGATGCGTGGACAGCGCATGGTAATCTCACACCCACGGTGCAATGAGGTGTCTCATATATATATATGGTGAGTATTTTTATATGATGTGACTAGGCAATAATTTATGTGGCACTTTTCACATGAAGAGTAATAAAATGACAATCTAATTGTTAGATATCACGTGGACTTGTTATCTAGTCACAGTACAATGTGCAAGTGCAATAAATCTTTCTCTTAATCACTATTGTGACTAAACAACTTTAGTGATGATTCTTGTTGATAAATGGCAGTGAACTACTTGGTATTATGCAAGCAAAACTACAACATGTCTGAGGTGTATCTAGTACATGAGACTCCCATTAGCGCGGAGGTCTGAAGAAGGGGCGATACACGCAACTTTATCTCGACAAATCGAGAGACTATTTTTTATTTTGAATCCATGGCCTCTAAATCACACAGGGCAACCATGCCTTACTTCGTATCTAAGTTTTTAAATAATATAGCTAGCTGTTTTGCTCCTCCAGCTTCAACCTTGGAGGTTAGTACAGACTTTTTTATACGTTGGTGGTTGGTACATCTTGTCTTGAGCAAGTGGCATCAATTTGGTCTATTTTTTTATCCACAAAGACGGATTGCTGCACCCGATTACTCAAGACTTTTTGCAATCCCCTTCACTTCCAAATAAAGAATCTCTTGAAGTATGTTTTGGAAATGATCTGAGTGGCTGGGAGATGGACAGATTTTACCCGTCTCCGATTTTTGATCACAATCGAGAAAACAGATGATGGAGTTGCGGGCAAGATTGGTTCTAGAGGCCCGGCCTTCCAACCACATGCTATGGTTAAGATCTTGACGAAACCTATTAAAATCTCTTCTCTGAGTCTGGTTCGATCTGTAAGACTCTGATCAATTAGTTTGCTACTCGATTCAATCATTTCCCAGAGAGGAATACCCATCCAGCAAGGTTCTCCCACAAACTAGCATCAAGATAAACAATCGGAAAGAAGAAATGATCGCCGGATGCGTCACGGTGACCGAATGGAAGAAACGGCGATGACTATCTGAGACGGGAAGCACGGAAGAAAGCCGGGGGGCAGAGGCGGCCGGGACAGGGGAAGATTGGGGGGGGGGGGGGGGAGGGCGCACCTGGTACATGGGCCTGGGGAAGCCGTAGAAATCGTGGATGGTGTCGTTCCGCTCGACGACGTTGACGGCGGGCTCGGCGGTGTCCCAGTGGGCGGAGACCACCAGTATGGCCCTGGGCGCCGCCTGCAGCACCTTCGCCCGCCATGACTTGAAGAAATGCCTCGCCGGGAGCTTCTCGTCGATCGACAGCGTCGGGGACCCGTGCGAGAGGAAGAAGGTGTCCATGGCCATTGCGCAGAGATAGAGAGAGAGAGGGAGTGGGAGAGAGGAATGGCGGTTTGCAGAAACCAAGACCACAACCGGTCTGAAGAGGGAGGAGGAGGTAGCATTTTATAGACGAGGAGACCTGCGCCTATTATTTTAATTTTATGGATACTTGTAAAGATAAATCTACAAACGTTAGATGAGAAATATTATGACATGACGTAGTTTTTTAGTACGACTCTAAGATTTAAATCTAAAAACTATTTTGACAAAGTATTTAGATATTGGTGTCATTGTATTTGATCTGGATAACTCTTAAATTTGAATTCAACGACTCGCACTATATGATGATTGGGCCATATCAAGAGACTCCGCTGCACTATATCAATTTTTCTTTTATATATATATATATATATATAATCTTCTTACATAAAAATTATGTCAAAATATTCTTCTAACTAGTAATATTGTAGAGCTGGATAAATGAAATGAAAATTAAGCTTATGTATAATTAAGAAATTGATATGATCGGTCTCGACTCGATTTACGAATTTAGAAGATAAGAAATTACATTGAACTCGAGCAAAACTTGGGACGGAGTTTAATGGTGAGAAACAAATCTTTACTCAACTCTGTTCATATCGACTTGTACAAAAGTCGGTCTCAAAGTAGTCTTGAAAATAACTCTTAACGGTCAAATCTGTGAGTGTCTAAAAAATAAAAAGAGATGAATAATTTAAGTGGAGAGAGAGAGAGTGTGTGTGTGTGTGTTTGTGTTGGTGGTGTCAAGTAATGACATTTGGCCAAGACTTCTTTTACTTGTGGTTGTATATCTTCTTTTGAAGAGTCCATTATGATAAGAGAGGTATCTCCCTCAAGAGAGTTTTTAGTCATTGTCAAATGAAGTGTCTATTGTAGGGGTGAACAATGGATCGGTTCGGTCCGGTTCATCTCTATTTTTAGGAGAATTGAATCGAACCAAACCTATACAGTGAATTGAACCGAATCAAATTGAAATTTGGCAAACCTCCGCGCGAATGACGCACGGAAGGTTCCAGCCACTGCGCTACAAGTGCTTTTTGTATTCGGTTCATTTCGAGTTGAAATATTTGGTTTATTTCAATTTTTCAACTTGAAACCGAACTAAACTGTAAGATTCGTGAAACCGAACTGAACCGGTCGGTTCAATTCGATTTTTCGGTTCAAACCATGTATTGAACACCCATAGTCTCTTGTGCTGTGTTGGGCTTTTAGTGGGTCTTATTAGGCCGAGCTTAGACAGGAGGTCCATGACTCTATAAAAAACATTTAATAATGTTTACTTGTAAAAAGTACAAATGATTATACTAATATATACACAGAAGTAAACATATTGCATGAGCATAAGTTAAAAAGATCTGTTCATTGTTGTTCTTTCACGTATTTGTTAACGACAATTACCTGCATCTTTTTCTTGAAAATCATTATACTAAGTAATATATACAGAGAAGTAAGAAGAAAACGTTCTTTTTTTTGTGCATTTCTGAATGGCCATAATCTAAAAACGATATCTTCCTATAATGTACAACAAATAACCCCATCATTGTGATTACTCAGTTCTCCACTTGAGACTCCAATCCTTACAACAAATAGCAAATAAACAGACACAACAACATTTAATGGAAGTATAGAACAAGAGAAATGTTATGTTCTCGGTCAATCAAAAATATAACATGATGTGGAAGGACTGTGCCTCTCCACAACGTATCATGTGAAAAGATGCGACCCAGGTGTATTTAATACACAAATTTTTTTTAACCTTCAAATAATGCATATAAATATCTATATTAATACACATAAATAGTATTTGATTTAGTATACATAAATATCACAATAATATATACAAACAGTGTACGTTTTTATACTGTTTGTATATATTATTGTATTATTTGTGTGTACTGATACCAATATTTATATTGCTATATATATATATATATTTGAGAGTTAAAAAATAAATAATGTATTAAATATATATCTGAGACCACGCCTCTCCTCGTAACACAATATCATAATATATTTCAAATTAATCGAGAACATAACATTACTAGTAGAACAAACATAAGTAGACGCCGCGAACGGCATCTAAATCCACAACTTTTAAACGAAAAAAAAAAACCAAAATAGTGTTCATATATTGCTGCCCTCGGCCCATCAAACTCGGAGACGAAGGAGGGGTCTGGAGACGGGATTAAGAAGGTGTTGCAAACCGGTAGGAAGCGTAGGAAAGCGCGCCCTCGGCCCAGCTGTCATGGATGAGCTCAGCCTTGGCCCGCTCGCCGGCGGCACCCAGCGCCACGTGCAGCGGGTAGAAGTGCTCCGGCGATGGATGCGCCATCTTGGCGTGCGGCGCCTTGTCCTCGTAATGCTTCAGGTCCTCGTGCCTGCCACGCACACACAAACGTCCACGGTCCATGCCCAAAGAGAGAAAAAGAAAAAAAAAAGTGGGGGCATTTTTTAAGAATAAAATGATTTTTTCTAAAAAAAAAAGTAAAGGAAGGATGCGTCATTCGATCTAAGGGATGTAAAAAAAAATCCATAAATCTAATTATTTGAGTGATCGAATCCGAGATGGATCGGATAATATCCACATAATTAAGTGTGAATATGGATTCGGATATTTTTAAATTATCTATTTAATATTCACATCGGGCATAAATTTAGTACATATGAATGTACATCTGATCTGAACCTAACTTTAATCAATAATAAATTAATAACTCACTTTCTGTGAATCTTCCTATCCCACCTTTGTACGCTGTAACGACTATTCCCTTTAATAAATTAGACTCTAAAGTGTAATTTTATGACTTTATTAATTTCGTACAAAATTAAACTTATTTAATTTCACTTTTAGAACCCCAAAAGTTCACTTAATTTGGTTTTCAATTTTACTGTGATTTAAATTTTTAGACAAAAACGAATACTCGTGAATATATCTATATTCGTCACGGATATTCTCATATTTATACTCATGAAATAATAAGATATTATCTAGATAAAATATTTATAAAATTTTTGCACATAAGATACGATATTAATGTACTTTACTCGAATCCAATTTATTTAGAAAAATACTTGTTATTCGGACACTCGAGTAACCCAATTGAACTGGATCGGCCGCTCGTAAACCCCACGTGGGGCCCATGCGGTTGATCCATGTCGGCCAACCACTAGGGGCCTCGGGCGCTTGAGTAACTACCACTTCTCATCCATATCCCTATGAATCTTTGATTCATGTAATAACGGTCGAGAGGAACAAAAACACCTGTTGTGAAATCCCATTGGAAGAACAAGAGGAGGAGGAGGTGGAGAAAAGCTCTTGGGCCGTCCTTGGCTTTTAAGAAGACGTACCTGCCACTGGTGAGGGAGCCTTTGAGCCAAACGGTGAAGTCGCGGGCCCAACCGGCGGGCTCCGGGGTGTCGGGGCCGAGGGCCCTCAGGTTGTGGGTGGCGCTGCCGGAGCCGAGGATGAGGACGCCCTCCCGCCGGAGGGGCGCCAGCGCCTTGCCCAGCCGGTAGTGGTAGGCGCCGTCCCTGCCGGACTGAACGGAGAGCTGGCAGACGGGGATGTCGGCGTCCGGGTACATGAGCATGAGGGGCACCCACGCCCCGTGGTCCAGCCCCCGCTTCTTGTCTTCCTCCACCCGGCGGAACCCCGCCGCCGCCAGCAGCTCCTTCACCCTCCCCGCCAGCTCCGGGGCCCCCGGCGCCGGGTACTTGAGCTGAAACAACGCAGAGGGCAGAACACCGCGTCAAGGCCAGCAGGAGGACGTCATACTCATACAGGGAGAGATGGCACGGAACCAAGTAACGAAGGGTATATTTGATATTTAGATAGTTTGGAGATAGAATGAAATATTTTTAAAATTTTAAAAATATATTTATTCTATATTTGATCTATTAAAATATTAAATATAATTTTAAAAATATTTTTATTCTATTTTCGATCTATCTTAATAAAAACATCACTACATGAAAAGTGTGTAGAAATTTCTAACTTTTACTATCATATATATCTAGGAACCACCCTCTTCAAACTTTTTTTTTGTAGCTTGATGGTAACATCATGGGGATCGAACCGGGGACCCATCTCCCCCAACCCAGCCTCATGTCCAACCCGCCTAATGGCGGGAGCACAGTCGACATAAATAATATTTTTTATTTTTTTATTTTTCTCTATAATTTATTGGACCAGAGTTGGATATATCATGCATCTATCCAATAAAGAGAAATATTTATTACCTTTCAATTGATATAGATGATTAGACAAATAATTTTACTAATTAAAAAAGAGAGACAAAACAGGCTTGTCAAATTCTTAACTAATAAAATTATTTATCAATAAATCCACGTCAACTTTATCCTACCCATTTCTCTGAAATGTCCAATTCCCAGCAAACTTTACCCCAAGAGAAAGGAGACAGCACATAGATTGATTAGCAAAGTGGAGCTCATGTTCCAAGCGATTACAACGAAAAATAAAAAAATACAAATACAAAACTATAAAAAAGCAACTTTTCAGCGATACTACCACAAAAATTCACAAGTTTTTTTAATGTTTGCCATCGCCTGTGCTTGGACATTTATCAAAATGGAAATCAGGAAAAAAAAACAGTTCCCAGTTCACAGTAACAAGTTCGTGTTCCCTGGGAAATTTTTGGCGTATACGCAAATTTGTGACTGATCATTGTACGGACAATATACTGTGCCAAGAATCTGGAAGTATCTGTAAGTCTCTTCTGAGTTTGGTTCGATCTGTAAGACTTTGATCAATTAGTTCCTACTCGATTCAATCATTTTCCAGAGAGAAATACCGATCCAGCAAAGTTCCCCCACAAACTAGCATCAAGATAACAATCGGAAAGAAGAAATGGTTGCCGGATGCGTCACGGTGATATCTGAGACGGGAAGCACGGAAGAGAGGCCGGGGGGCAGAGGCGGCCGGGACGGGGGAAGATGGGGGGGGGGGGGGGGGGGCGCACCTGGTACATGGGCCTGGGGAAGCCGTGGAAATCATGGATGGTGTCGTTCCGCTCGACGACGTTGACGGCGGGCTCGGCGGTGTCCCAGTGGGCGGAGACCATCAGTATGGCCCTGGGCGCCGCCTGCAGCACCTTCGCCCGCCATGACTTCAAGAAATGCCGCGCCGGGAGCTTCTCGTCGATCGACAGCGTCGGGGACCCGTGCGAGAGGAAGAAGGTGTCCATGGCCATTGCGCAGAGAGAGCGAGAGAGAGAGAGAGAGAGAGAAGGGGGGGGGGGGGGGTTTGCAGGAACCAGAGACAACAACCGGTCTGATGAATTGGAAGGAAAAGGCGGTACATTTTATAGACGCGGAAACCTGCAACCACTTTTTTGTTTTATGAATAATTGTAAGAATATTTCTATAAAAAATTATTTTTATATATTTGATAGGGAGAATTAATTGTTGATCTACGGTAGAGATCTGATATTATTTTCAGATCTTTATCAGATTTTTTTTCACGTCGTCCAGTTCTTGCTTTAAGTGAGATTTATTTTTAGGTCTTTGTTCTTAACTCTCGTTATATCTTCACTCCTCAACGATTGTTTCACTTGGAAAAATATGTAACTGTGTAAGTATGTAAATCATGTAATTACATAAGTATGTAATATACAATTACACATATAACTCTGTAAGTATGTATGTACATAATTTTTTACGCCTTAAGTTTGTAAGTATTTCTTTTTGTAACTGTGTAACAAGGTATGAAGTAGTTATACAGTTAAATATGTAATTACATAAATATGTAATTATCTAATTTTACTCTACGAAAATCTATTTGTAAATACATATTTATGTAATATGTAATTGCATAAGTATGTACTTACAGAGTTACATGTGTAACTGCGTAAGTATGTAATTAATGTGTAAGTATGTAATTACATACTTACGCAGTTACATATGTAACTCTATAACTACATAGAGATTTTGTAAGTCTGCAACTCTTTAACTAGGGCTTATCTAGTTACCAAGACTTATCTAGGATTTACCTAGTTACAGAGTTACATGTGTAATTCCTATAACTATGTAAGTATGTAATTTTTGAAACTACGTAAGTATATAATTTCTGTAATTGCGTAAGTATGTAGTTTCAGAGTTACATGTGTAACTCTATAACTACATGTTAGTGTGTAATTACGCATGTACATATTATGTAACTACACATATAGTTCTGTAACTATACATGTAATTGTAGAGTTACATAGTATGTAACTCATGAACTCTATAACTAGGTAATTAGTCCTTGGTAACCAGGTAATTACAGAGTTACAGAAGAACTTACCTACGTAAGTGCAGTGGCGGATCCAGCTCATAGTGAGTGGGGTCCTAGGACCCCACTCACTTGAAAATTCTCTATTAGGGAGATCAATTTTTACCATGGAGGACCCCACTGAGTTGAAAATATAACTTAAGGATGCACTATTAGTGACCCCACTGAATTAAGATCTTGTAACCGCCACTGCGTAAGTGTGTAATTACACATGTAACTTTGTAACTAGGTAAGTCCTTGATAATTAGCTAGGTAAGCCCTTCTGAAATTATGTAAGTCATTTCTTCTATAACTATGTAACTCAGAGACTGAAAAATAAGTCCCCCAAATCTGAGATTGATTGATAATTCTCCCAGTAAATACTTATTTCTGTAAATTATTAAATACTTACATAATTATATATGTAACTACGTAGTTACATGATTTACATATTTACACATGTAACTCTATAAGTACATACTTACGTAGTTACACACTTTCGCGGACGAAATAGTCACTTGGGGGGGGGGGGGGGATAACGGCAGAGACCTAAAAATAAATCTCACATAAAGTATGGATTGGACGACGCAGGAAAATTTGACAGAGACCTAAAAATAATGTCAGATCCTTACTAGAGACCAACAATTAATTCTCCCTATTGTATATATATGTTATTATATATCCTCTTTCATAAAAATATGAGAAAATATATCTTTAATTAGTGATGATGTATAGCCGTATAAATAAAATTAAACTAAATGAAGCTTAAGTATAACTAAGAAATATTTAATCATATTTACTTGTAAACATAATGATTATGCTAAGCAAGGTTGGCTGTAATGTTTGGAACAGCCATGCTGAGCCCTTCGTAGCATAATAAAATCAATCCGTACCGCATTGACATCCTCCTCCCCCACCCTTTATTTTCTTCTCCCTGCACCCTTCGCCAGCCCCCTCCCCTTCGGAGTCCCCCCTTCGCCCCCCCCCTCCCGCACTGCGCATCTCACTTGCACTTCCAACATGGTCGTGTCATAAGGGAGCTCGTTGTGGCAGCGTTTCACCTGCTGATGGCCCCTTCCCCACCCCCGACTTCTGTCCCCTCCTGTCATAGGTCCAATCGCCCCACTCCACTCGCGAAGTGGCCGTCGAAGACCACCGTGACGGCCCCCAACCAGTCGCACAGAGATCTTGGGCGTGCCAGTGGGTGGGAGAGGGAGCTGTCAGGGGGTTTGGGGGAGGGGACCTAGGCGTGCCGATTATGCCGAGACTTGCACTCACCTTGACACAAGCTGAATATCGTGGCGGTACGATGGGACTAGCCATAATAGTGACTAAACCCTAAACCATACTAGTGAGTAATATATACATGATGGGACTAGCCATATTGCATGAGCATAAGTTGAAAAGATCTTCTTGTTGTGTTTTCAAGTATCTTTTTATCGACAATTAACTAAGATTAGATATATCGTAAGATTCAACTATATCGAGTTTGTGCTCATACAATATCGTACGGTACTGCATCAGTATGTCCAAAAGCCTCCAACTAAGTCTTTGAAAAAAATAAAAATAAATAAAACATAACATTGTTCAATAGATATCATACTAGAGATTAGAGTCTTTAGTACGATACAATTCGAGCGTGCTACACCGATTCGATGCGGCAGCAAACCATGTAATTAACCGTAACAATCTCTTATGTTTAGACAAAAAGGCTATCTTTGTTAATATGTAGGTATAAATGGTATTTATGCAATTGTACATAAATACATGAGAGTATTTATGAGTTTGTTATCAATTTCAAGGTTGGCCAGATTGACATGCCACACCGAATTCAGATTTTTTCTAGGTCGGTACAGTAATATATTTAATAATATAAAATTTATAATCTCACTCAATTAAATAGAATTTTGATGTTAATTAATTAATATGTTTGAAAAAAATAAGCTTTTTAAACTTTAAATAATTAAAATAATATAATTTTGAGTAAGTAAAATTTAAGATTAAAAAAAAATAAGTCGAGCTGTCAGACTAGAATTTTAGATCCTACCAAAAGCAAAAGTAAGGATTAAAAAAAAAATCTTACGGTCAGACCCAAAATCGGGCCAGGCCGGTCCGCCCGACAGCCCTATCTCTAGCCCAACTACCCAAGAGAGCTCACTGATGACGACATCGGTGCGTCAGGCTAGAAGCTTCCAGCGTGTGAAGAAATAAATGAACAAAACATAAGGATAATATTAGAGCAACACACGTGTCACGTCTCCTCTATTTTGCCACTTGGAGTAGACAAAATATGAGAGAGGAAATTTATTAATTTTTATTAAATCACGGATAATTAGAATCTTTAAGTATAGTTTATTAGTTTCCCGAAGTTGTCTAAGACATAAAAAGGAATATTAGCTCAACTTACTTACCATTCAATTTTCAAATTATATTACAGACAAAATACTATGATAACTAGGAGAAATTTATTATAATTTTTAATACACGTGGATCTCCCTCATTAGCACATATTGTGTTTGTCTAATGAAAAGGTCAAGAATATACTTAAATTATATTAACAAATACTTCGACAACTAAACCTCACTAATGATGCCATCTACGATTTCTAATAATCCACTTAGATTAGGCTTTTTATAAGAGAAATCTCCACGTAAGAGCACGCCGCACCTACGGATAATATGTCCCCATCTTGGATTAAGGCATGTAATGTTGAAAAGAAAATTACAAAAACAATTCCATTAAATCAAAATATTTTAATTTTATCATTTTTAATTTGATATTTATATTTATTTGACCATGTTACCTGCACCTTCAAATGACATGGTTTTTAATAATAGGACAGAGGATAATGATGAAAATTGTAACGTTCAAAAAATGGTCGAGAGGTCTCTTTACTCTGACCCGTCGTGAGTTGAACTAACCTTCTGCAAGACAAAAGCAACAACTAGAGATGGGGATCAGGAGCAAAAAACTTTCCAACAATCAAGTCATAGAATTAATCGAAATATAGTAAGAAAGAAATGGAAGAGTAAGAGAGTTTTTGACTTGGGTGACACTATACATATAAGGCGTGTCCTCTTCCATTAGGGTTAGAATATATATATATATATATATAGTAACGAGAAAATTTCGTCCCGTGTGATTTTGTGGACTCAGAGATTGGTGTTCGTGAACTCCAAGATCAAGACTTGACAACTCCTACTTTTCGTGTACCCGTATTGCCCTTATCTTACTTGACTAAAAAAATCCTAGATTTACACACCTCGAGAATTGCATGTAAATTAGATAAACCCCCCCCTCCCAGGATTCGAATTCGGGACCTCTTACTTTTAAGTAAGAGTTCTAACCGATCAACCCAATCGGGGTCCTCTAGGGTTAAAATATTCGTTCTAAGCATTCGTCAGAAGATCTCTAGACATGTATCTCTATTTATTCACTGAGAGACTTATGCAATTTTCAATTTAACAAAGTTACTCTCCAATGTCCCCAAATGAATATAAACTCACAAGGTGCTTTTTTTTTTTTCGAGAAAAAATTAATGTACTTGAGTTTTGCACTTTACACTTGTGCATCTTTTTTTTATTTTGGTCAATGAGAAAAAGATATAATACACCCATCTAATAAAAAATAAAAAATATAAGTGTACTAAACTTTTCTCCTTTCAAAAACCGTGTGCGGGGAACTCCCTCCCCTGGGTCCGATCCAGTCCTGGTGCAGTACGGACTAAGGCCATGTAGACGTCCACCATGGGAGGTCCTCCATCCTATCCGTTCCCCCTTGGAATGTCACATAAGCAACTCAAGAAGAAGAGACTTCTCGGACGTCACACCACACACACATCAACAAATGCAAACGTAACACGGTAACACACACATCCATCACCATCCAGCAAAGTAACGGGGCACCCTTTTCCTGTTCATCATGGCAAATGCCTCGCCAATTAGGTGCAGATATGAACTGGGCACGGTCCAGAATCTTTTGGAAACAAAAAAAAAAGGTGTGGGGGAGAGACAAAAAGCAAATCATGAATAGAAAAGAGAGAAATTTGTCCTCTTGAAACATTTTCTAACCCCAAAAGTTTCCTTCTTGTTCATCTTACTTTGTCTTGAAGCATAAGCTCTGAGATTCTGCAATATTTTCCTCTCACACAAGCGGAGAACCAAAGAATGATAGAGCTTCCTCTCTTGCACAGGGCAACATATCTTCAACTTGCCCAGATCATCTTCCAAGGAATCTGAGCCATACAGACTCTCTCTGACATCTGCCAGTGCAACAAGGGCGCCACAAACATTCCGTGTTAGAAAGAATTCCTTACCATTTCCTGGTGTTTTGTGAATGCGCCTTCCATTGCTCATCTTTGCCACGATCATCTTTGTGGCGTCGCCGCCATCCTTAAAAGAATCAGCAGCATAATTCAGCTTCCGATATGCTTCCTCAGGTATGAAAATGATGAAGAGGAGGGCGATCAGTTCAAACTGTGGCTCCCCATCTGACGCAACTTCGAAGTATTCAGAGTTCTGACTCATGCAGCCGGAGTAGTTTAGCCGCCTCCACAGTGACAATCTTGCTCTAGCATAACGGCTGGAGAACGAACTCGTGCACCATTGGAGTACCAGGTTAAGATCAATGTTGACTATGTCAAATGGGTTATTAGGTTCCGTGAACCCATATCTGTGGAGCAATGCAGCATTACCCATATACCCATAAGTATTGAACACCTGAAATGATGTGTCAAAGGAAATCAACATAGTTGTTCTATACCAGGACACATTTTATTAGCCAACACAAAAGCATTTAAGATTTGTGATCAGACAGAAAGTGTTTTGAGTTTGGATGCAAAGAAGGCAGAGCTGGAAGGAGTAATTGGACAGACTTGACATGCACTGTCAAGATGTTAACTCATACAAGAGGATAAGCACTTGTCTATCAAACAGTATGGTGGCCAAGCTTCTCAGTTTCCCCCTAACAGTGATTCTAAAACAATTCCTAGTGAGCAGAATGTAAAAGGGTGCTGTCTGATTGTTAGGGTCATGACAAAAAAACAAAGAAGATAATGATCATAAGATGCCCATTAAATTCAGAAAGAAATATTGAGCCCACACTTTTATCAGACTCTTTGTCCCCGTAATGCCACCACCAGCCTCACACAACATTAGATGACTATGCAACAGAGAGATCTATATAACCAATGAAAACCAGGTTTGGCGACTTTTGCACCCTGAGATCCACCTCATGATCATCTCCTAATGCTTCATCAGTAACGTCAGTGATCATCATACTTCAGCACAGGGAACTGCCATTGTGAACTAGCCAGCCAGAAGGAACATACGGGTTTATCGGTAACGTAATTTTGGTTAAGTAATTGACATGAATGAAGAGGAAGAAATCCAGTGGACAAATCATGGACAGACCTCATCTCCTGCCTCAACATCTCTTACAACGATCATTTCCAGATTTGCAGCATTATCCTCTGCACAACAAAAGAAATGCATTTCATTACTTCCAAGACATGTGATGATTACAGCAAGAGATTTTGGAACAAAAATCATAAAATCTCAACCTGAAAAGCTATCACCAGCATCTGATGTTGATTGCTCCTCTGGTTTTGATTGTTTCTCCTCAATAAATGCATCATCAACATCGCTCTCGTCATCAGAGCTGGAGGAAGATACAGATGTGAAGTGCACATTTTCAAGACCAGTCTTGTGATTGAAGCTGAACCAAATTGAAATATAAAAATGAGTTGGAATGTGCATAATTGAAATGAGGAAGGATGTAAAGAATGAAAAGCACATATATATGAAATTATGAAGAAGGAAATTGAGGAGAGTGTGCTGCTCCTGTACTCGGAAGAAATGTTAATCACAATTGAAATATGAATTGAAACAATGAATCTCCCTCCCGCTATCCATGTCTGCCCAAGACCCACAGCTGGATCAGGCTTGAACCAGTTATATTATTATGATGTTCTTTTAAGCCGAATCCAAGAGCCACTCTCCCATGTACTATTATGTAAAAGACCATGCTCAAACTCTCCAATGGAAAATAAACATCTCAACAAGTGCAAAAAAAGGACGCTGAGAGTAAAATACCAAATCAAAGTGTTTGCCATCACCAATAGTACGAATCATGAACCTAACTGAAGAACAAAATTTTATCTGAAGTACACAGCTAATCACAAGATTCATAATTGATATTATTTTACAAGTCTAATGATAACTTCACCAAGCAATAAAACATCATTTCATAGAGATCACTCACAGGTCCGCTAAAGGCACCATTCCAGAACCATGATATTCGTCAATTTGAAAGGATCTAGATGAAACTAGACTCTTGGCAGCAAAATACCGGTCGATGCCAAAATCGCTTGGGTCCAGTTCAAAGTCCGCAGCTTCTATAAGTGGCTTAATGCACTCTTTCCAGTCTTCGCGGAGGAGCTTCTTGTCTTCCTTCACTATCTGACTAAACATGTAGAAAACAGAACAAAGCCTCACCATTAAACCAGCACAAGAAAGAGACTTTTCATGCAAATCTGCGCGTTAGCAGCGTAATAATGGTTAATGGTGAGTCTTTGTTTTTAATTTTTTTTTATTTTTTTCGGTACATTTGCACTAACTTTACACAAGAAAACGGTCCCCAGTCATCTTCCACAGGTTGCAGCCACAAGGTACAGACGAATGATCACCTTGTGCAGCTCCGTCCCTCTCAGAAGCGCGTCGACCTCCCCCGAGCTCCAGACCAGCGGCACGGACTCCTCCTCCGGCAGCAGCTGGAGGTACCCGTACCACAGGGACGCCGCGCCAAGGGCCCGCTCGTACATGATCGCGAAAGAGAGCCCCAGCGGCCCCGCCAGGCCGGCGCCGTCCATCACCTCCCGCGCGCCGGAGGTCCTGATCGTGAGACAGGCGCGCTTGGGGATGGTGGCCACCAGGTCGCCCTCCCGGAGGCCGCAGAGGGCCCTCACGCAAATGCCGTCGGCGTCGGAGTCGGCGAACTCCAGGGCGTCGCTGAAGTCGAACCCCTGCGACGTCATCCACCGCTTGAAGGCCCTGATTCGCCTGCGGGCAGATATTTTCACGAGTGCTTGCTCGCGTCAGTAACAACAGCACAGTCATGGCATGGCAGCACACGAGAGCGCGCAGAGAGGCCACGGAGAGAGAGAGAGAGAGGAGAAGCGGGCTGGAGCAGGGAAAGTGAGGGAGCAAACCTGGACATGTCGTGATGCGGCGGCGAGGGAGGTGGCGGCGACGGCGAGCACGCGCAGCGGCGGTTGCTGGACTATACGCGGGGGTTAGCTATTAGGGCAGGAAGGAGATCGGACGGAGGTCGTAACGGTCCCTTTTCGAGGATCCGTACCAAAAGAACGGTCTGCCGGTTCGGTAATGGAGCTTGGGACTTCGGATCCTCTCACTCACGTTTCGGTCCATAACTAAAAGTTTTATTATCATGAGGGTATTATACTAAATAACAACTTAATAAGGGTGCATTCGCAAAAAGGCCCCGGTTGATGTACTTGATACAAAGTTACGAACTCCACTGCACAGTTCTCCCTCCAAACTCCAAAACCTTACCCGCCAAATTTCTACTCCCATCTGCTCCCCGCATGGAGATGGACGACCCGGCCGAGGAGCCCAGGGAGATGGACGCGGACCTGGACGCCGAGAGGGGTCCCCGGGAGCCGCCGAAGATATGGCGGCTGGACGAGTCGGTGGTGAACAGGATAGCCGCCGGGGAGGTGGTGCAGCGGCCGGCGTCGGCCGTGAAAGAGCTGGTGGAGAACAGCCTCGACGCCGGCTCCACTTCCGTCTCCGTGGTCGTGAAGGACGGAGGGCTCAAGCTCATACAGGTCTCCGACAACGGCCACGGCATCAGAGTAAGCTGGTCGCGGGGTCTTTTGAAAACGTGGTGGAAACCTAAGTTTCTTCGTTATCTTCCTCGTTTTCCCTTTTTTTTTTTGGTTCCGACTTATAAATTTGCTCCTATCTATTGTTAAGTTTCCGATGCCTTTGACAAGAAGCTAGTTCTTTGTCACCCTTGCGCATTCGCAACATTCATGGAGTGAATTAGGGGCTTGGCGTGAGTTGCTTGGTTGAGATTGTTTGGAATTCGCTTTCTTATATTCTTTGTGTGTCTGCAAAGATCCCAGGAAAACATTTCCAGGAGTGGGTGAACATGACTGTGTTGAGTGCGCAGTAATCTGCATATGTGAACTTCTTGCTCCTAAGTTATATATTGTTGAAGATATATTTGTTGTTGGACATAGTTGCATTTAGCTTGTTGTCGGACCTGAACTTTCCTGTTTTATCTTCCCCTTATATGTTCTCTGGATGAACCATCCGTGACAGTATGAGGACTTGCCGATACTCTGTGAAAGGCACACCACATCGAAGTTATCCACTTATGAAGATCTTCAAACAATAACATCTATGGGTTTCAGAGGGGAGGCTCTAGCCAGCATGTCCTATGTTGGCCATGTCACCGTGACAACCATAACTGAAGGGCAACTACATGGCTACAGGTGAATGCTTCTGGGGAAGAAATAAAGAATTGCAACATTGCTTATGTTTTCTTACTCATTGCACTATATGAAATATTGAAAATCTCATGCCCACAATGTCATGGTTTTTATCAGGGTTTCTTATAGAGATGGGATGATGGAACATGAACCTAGACCATGTGCTGCTGTTAAAGGAACACAAATAATGGTTAGACATTTCTTATCATTTATCCTCTCTTCTTCTTTGAAACTTTGTCATTTAATTGTCTTTTTGCAGATAAGTAATCAGGGTCGGCATGTTCCTTATCTTATTTCCTGTGGCCTCTTTCAGGTTGAGAACCTATTCTACAATATGATTGCTCGCAAGAAGACTTTGCAGAACTCCAATGATGATTATTCAAAGATAGTAGACTTGATTAGCCGATTTGCTATTCATAATATAGCTGTGAGCTTTTCTTGCAGAAAGGTTGGTTACTTTCCCATGCCGAAAAACATCTTCTATAAATTTTTGATGTTCTTGCCTAAGTAACATTTTTGCAAATATTTTGCCCATGAATTTTCAAACTTGTTCTATGTCTTTGTATTGCTCAGCATGGTGCAAATAGAGCAGATGTTCACACTGTTGCTGCATGTTCAAAGTTGGATGCCATAAGATCTGTTTATGGAATTTCTGTAGCACGTGATTTGATGGAGATAACTGCTTCAGATGATGGTCCCACTGATTCAGTTTTCACAATGGATGGTTTTATCTCAAATGCAAATTACACAGCCAAAAAGACGACAATGGTACTATTCATTAATGGTATGTAATTTCTCCTTGGTATACCTGTATGCTAAGACATGTCTATAACTATAGCGGCATTTTTTAGATGTCTTGTTATTTATCCTTGTTCATAAATAAATATAACTTCACTAATTGTTTGTAGAAACAAATCCAGTTCAAGTGTTGGTTTTCTTCACCGCCAATTCACTAACTGAGGCTTTAGTTTTTCAATGCTATTGTTGATTCTTGGAAGGGATAAATCTATTCCCTTTCAGCCCTGTGTATGGTTATTAAGTTTCTTCACCTAAAACTCTTATTTGGGTGAAGATGGAAGACATGTTGTATTATTCATGTTCCCTTTTGCTTACTTCAACATGTGGTTTCTCTGCTATTTATCTCAAAATATATTCTGATTGTCTTTTGTGCTATCCCAATAAGGTCTAACTGTGTTTTTTCACACCTCAGATAGGTTGGTGGAGTGTACTTCTCTGAAGAGAGCCATAGAAGTTGTCTATTCCGCTACTCTTCCCAAAGCATCAAAGCCTTTCATTTATATGTCCATTAGGCTCCCACCTGAACATGTTGACATCAACATACATCCCACAAAGAGGGAGGTACAGTAAGCCAAAATTTGATATTCTATGATAATTATGAATGTCATCGGAGGGAGATATTCTCCATGTGATACAGTGGTTAGAGACTTACACCAAGCCGCATGACATGATATGTTTAGCTTTCTTTCTGCGTGGTCCTAGTATGCAACTGTATGAGAGGCCAAGAGTTTGAGGATATAGTTATATACTTATTTGGTCCCTAAAACATAGCATTGTTATATATATTTTTGATCAGTTGTTTTTATTGACATGCCCTTTTTGTTTGGTTTTCAGGTAAGCCTATTAAATCAGGAGGTTATCATTGAGACCATTCAGAATGCAGTAGAGTGCAAACTGTTGAGTTCTAACACAATCAGAACATTTAATACACAGGTTTTGTTGATTGGACTTCAACTCTACTCTGAAGCATAGAAACATTTGAAACCTGTATAATTGTGTTTCAGGTTTTCTTTCTAGTTCTTTATTGTAATTAGCATTATATTGTATTTTCGTCTTCCTGTTCTCTATGGATTTCGTTCTTACTGATTACCTGACTTTTCTTTATAATAATTATATGTCCACATTGAGAATTATTTCCTGCTCCCCACTCCCCCCCAATCCAAACTCTATTTTCATGCTGGCAAGTCTCTCTTTCTGGTGAACCATCATTTTTACTTGTCTTTGTTAAGGCCAGAAGACAAGTTTTTTGAAGATGAGAGATTATTGGAGGGATGTGATGGGATGGACATTCAGCTTCATGGAGGATGACAAAAGTTAGATGTCTGGGTGTAGAAGATTCATGGCCTCAGATGCCTCTCTAGTGCAACCATTCTGGAGCCTACTCATTTCAGTTTTAAATGTCAATCATGTGAAGGAGACATGGAAGATCTAAGGACATGCTGTCAATAGTGGGGCTGTGAAGAGATTAATGTATAATAAGTAGTAATGTAGAATGAACCACGTGATAGGAAAGCAGGAGCCAATGGTTGGGAAAATTTTGTTGCCCAGCTAGCTAGCCCAGAGGGGGGGGTGAATGGGTTATTAAAATTTGATCTTTGATTAAAACCTGTTCACTAAAAAGATTGCACAACAACTTAAATAGAAGTTAGAGTTAGAAGAAAAGACAGCAAACGCACAAAGACACAACCACAAGACACAAGGGTTTTTATCCTGGTTCGGAACTCCTCTCCATAGGAGACCAATGTCCAGTCCCTGAGCAATGCCTTAGGATTTCACTAACAAGGGAACAATCTTCCTCACAGATCCTTACACCCAGCCTCAACTGGTCTTCCTTCAACCTGAAGGGAAAACAACCACCCTGGATACCACCAGGTCTTCCTTCGTCCAGAAGGGTACAAACCAAAGAAAATGAAGTTTAAGAAACAAGCTTCAGACACTAGCTTAATCAGCTGCAATCTGAAGCAAACAAGCCTCAAGAGAGAAAGAGAATTTGACACTGGTTTCTCTCCAAAGACTACACAGGCTCTCACAAGAATTTCTTCCTTGAACACTGAGAGCTAAAGAGCTAAAGAGCTAAGAGAACAGTTAAAATGGACACTTCGCTCTTTCTTAGAACTCAGAAGACTAGAAGAATTGATGTTGCTTGTTTTTCTATGTGTATATATCTTTCTTCTCAGTCTTGAGTCGTATTTAAGCTTCTTCTTGAAATTTGAACGTTAAGAGAGCCGTTGTCTCTCATCCAGGTGTACGTTAGACTGGTCTCCAAGGAAGCTTCTGATCTTCAGTCTTTTATCCTTTAGTACACGCCAGAGAAATGTTTTAGAATCTTGTATCTTTTATCCAACGTTGTACAGATGAGTCTTGTCAGATATCTGCGAGCATATCAACAACAAATAGTGGACAGCTAGGACTGTCGTCGATTGTTAGTTGCAGATGGAACAGATATTGCAATATATAGCAAAGCTCCTTTCTGTCTAAAAAGTACGTAGACAGAGTAACATAAAAATGGAAGATATTGTCTGCATGCATGGGAGATACGATCAGAGAGCATTTAATGCGTAGCAGTCAACAGACGAGATATGACTTTGACTTTTCAACGCTATTAAAAAGCATTATACTGATACAACAAAAAATTCGATATAAATAATCCCGATGCCTTCATGACTTATGAAATCGTTATGCGATAACAGACAAATCGTTATGACAGAGCAATATCAAATTATAATGATGAAATCGTTATGAGTTATAGTAAGTCGTTATAAACACTTATCAAGTCGTTATGAGCTGTAAAGAAATCGTTATGAGAAGTGAAGAAATCGTTACAGCTATCAAGTCGTTACGAGTTTCAAAGAAATCGTTACGAGAAGTGAAGAAATCGTTACAGCTATCAAGTCGTTACGAGTTTCAAAGAAATCGTTACGAGAAGTGAAGAAATCGTTACAACTATCAAGTCGTTACGAGTTTCAAAGAAATCGTTACGAGAAATCTTAACAAATCGTTGCACAAAGCAAATCGTTATGAGATCTGAAGAAATCGTTACGTCTTAGAAAGTCGTTGCGAGTTCTAAAGAAATCGTTACGAGGTCTAAAGAAATCGTTACGGCTAGAGAGTTGTTGCGAGTTCTAAGGAAATCGTTACGAGGTCTAAAGGAATCGTTACGGTTAGAGAGTCGTTGCGAGTTCTAAAGAAATCGTTACGAGGTCTAAAGAAATCGTTACGGCTAGAGAGTCGTTGCGAGTTTTAAAGAAATCGTTACGAGTCTAAAGAAATCGTTACGATAGTCAAGTCGTTACGGGTTCTAAAGAAATCGTTGCGATGTCTTAAAGAATCGTTGCGATATCGATTGTTTTGAACTTTCCGGTCAGAGAGGAAATCGTTCTACTTATCAAAGAAGTCGATACAAAGACTTAGACAAGTCATGAAATGTGACTTTACCTGATTGTCTTGAACTGTCTTTTTGCTTTTATTTCTTGTCCTCAAAGCTCAAGAATTCATTAGTAATGTTTTGCTAATCATCAAAATTAATATATAAATAAATGAATTATTTATTATGGGGACAGTTTGGTCATCAATCTCCCCCTTTTTGATGATGACAAAATATACTAAACATCATACAAAAATTAAACATGTTTTTCAGAAAGACTTTAGTTTTCTCCAACAACCATGTTTTTCAGAATAGCTTTAGTTTTCTCCCCCATTTTGTCATTAAGCAAAAAGGATAAGCTGTGAGACAAAGAGGAGAGATACCCTTGTATTAATTTGGAGAAAGATAGTACAAGGGAGATAACAAGGAGGCATGCTGTGAGATGACAGCCCATGCCTTGATCTCAAGTTCTTCAAACATCTGTTGGAAAACCCCAGAAGCAACTGAGAAATTGGGACCCATTGATGGAGTGGCCCTCTGAATGTACAAAGTCCGTTGCTGATCCAAGAACTCTGCATACTGATCTAGGTCCAGGATGAATCTGAAGTAAGTGCTTTTTCCGAAGCTGGCACGATGGAGAAATCTATCCAAGGAGATTGGATAGAAGATCTTCTGATCTATTAGATCCTGCTTCAGAGCATAGAAAGCTGTATATCTAGCTGCCCACTGAACATAGATCTCTTGAATAGGATTTATGGAGTTGAGATCCATGAAGGCTTCGGTTGAGAGAGAGGGTTTATCTTGACGAAACAAGGAACTGTTGATGGCCTCTAACTGAAGGTTGGTTTCCCTGTAGATGATTGCCCATAAGGGGGGAGTAAGCCTTTCACACTCAGAAATGAGTGGAGCCAAAACCTGAGAGGAGATGCGGCCAGAGTGGTATTCTCTGAAGATAAACCGCAGGAAGGAGGGCAGTCTGCTCTGCTTGGCTGACATTCTACCCATCTGCTTGGCAAACATGTCAAATGCATGGGATCCTGCATCTGAATCAAACACTAGGGAGTGCAACTTTGGCAGAAGGACTAGAGAGTCAACTCGGAGATCAGCAAAATTCACTGTGAGGGGAATATTCACTGGACGTTCTGATCTTAACATCACTATAGCTGAGTGGAATTGAGAGAACTGGACTTCTGACAGTTTATTCAAGAAGCAGAAGTCACTGTACTGCTGGAAGCTTTTGGCAATTTTGATCTCTTTCAAGATGAAAGGACCCCACAAGTTCTTATGCTTGAGAAAGAACCACTCAGAAAGAGTGAGAGAGTGAGCTCCATGGGTAATAGATTCTGCCCTGGCAGTCAAATACTTGCTGTATTGAGCTTTGTTGCCCTTGACATTTGCCTACTGATCTTCAGTCTTGAACTCAGTCCCCTCAAGAATTTTGGATTTTTGAGAGTGGGATAACTGGGTAAGAGGAAGAACAATATTTAAGTGCTCAGAGAGGTTGAGGAAGGGAATACCATAAATGGTGGAGAGGATGCACTTTTGAATATATTCCTTATAAAGGAATCTTCTGTGAGGTTCAAGGGTAAGAGAGTACCAAAGAGGAGGAAATAAGGAGGAGGAGATGCTAACAGAGGATGAGTGTTTTCTCTTTTTCTTGGCAGGACTGGGAGGATCAGTCCTGTGGATATGAGTGGCAGTGGAGAGAATGGTGGAAAGAGTATTTCTCTCAAAGTCATCCGGCAAATTTGTGTCAAAGACACCAAGTAGAGGAGGTTTGTCCGGAGTGAAAGTAACAGAGGAAGGAGGAGTAGGAGGATAGAAGAGGTGTTTGTGATTGAAGGAAGAAGGTGGGTAAACTTGAGTGGGTTGAGAGAGAGGTGATGAGGGTGAAAATGATGATGGACCTGAGATGTGAGAGGGAGTAGGAGAGAAAGAAGGTTGAGATGTAGTGAGAGAGGAAGAAGGTTGGGTGCGAGACACATGGTGTTTTACAGTTGGTGGAGCAGGAGGGGGTGTAGAAGGAGATGAAGGTGAGGAAAGGGTTGGAGTTGCAAGATTAGAAGTGTCAGGGGCCTTAGTGGCTGTCATGGGCTCTTTCCCTTTGGCTTGATCTTCTCTGACTGCAGATGATGGTTCTGCTGACCCTGAAGTTGATGGCCCTGCTGGCCCTTGAGCTGGAGGCCCTGGTGGCCTGGGAACAGCAGCTGGTCTGCTCTGAGTAGCTGCAGGAGAAACTCCACTAGACTTAGACAAAACTCCAAGCACAGATTTCATATCAGACATCTCTTTATTGAACCACCTCATTGCATTTCGAATTGAAGATAAGTCTGAGGAGGTTGAAGCTTGACTAGCAACAATCCCTTGAATACTTGTCTGAACTGATGACAAGATTTCTCCTTGAGCCTTCAACAATGCCATAACAGGCTTCAGATTTACTTTTCTATGGCCCTTTCTTGGCCTTCTGAAAACAATTATCTTCTGCTTCCCTTGCTGAGTGACAGGCTCCTCAAGATTTATATTGCTTGCATTTGGGCCTTCACTAATAGGAACACTAGCAGGAGGTGGAATTTCCTCAATGCCCACTTGCTCCCCCTGAATAGGAGCAGGGAGTTCAACACTTTCTTGCTCCCTCTGGGCAGGAGCAACCTCCAAAACAACTTTTTCAAAGTGGTCTTCTGCCACGGATTCAGACACTTCAGGTTCAATGATACTGTGCTCCCCTTGGCTAGGAGCTTCTTCCATGACCTCATCTTGTTGAGTACCTGTTTGCATCTCAGCATTAGCAATTGGTTCAGACTGAATTTCTGTATGGCCTGGTGCCATAACTTCTTTTTCAACACTTCCACCTACTTTAGAAGTAGCTGAGGTGGAGGGAATGGAATCCAATACCTCTCTTAAAATAGAGGCGACTAAGGTGGTGGGCAAAGAGTCTGCCACACCAGTTGCACCTTCTTCCATCTGAACTTCTGGAGAATGAGAGTTAATCTTCACAACAGGTGATTCTGAAACTTCTGCCTGGCTTGCCACAACTGGTACTGCTGCTGCTTGAACAACTGCTGCTGCTTGCTCTGCTGCTGCTGCTTGCTCTGCTGCTGCTGCTTGCTCTGTTGCTGCTGCTTGCTCTCCTGCTGCTGCTTGCTCTCCTGCTGCTGCTTCTTCTTGAACTTCTGGGATATTTCCAATAATCGCTTCTCCTTCAGCTACAGAGGTCTTTGACCAAATTCCATCTTGCACTGAAAAACCACTTTTCTTCAAATTTCTGGACCTTATAGACTGGCCCATCTTCTCTACTACAGCTCCAGACACATCTACTCCGAAATGCTTGAAAATTTTGGTGAGTAGATGAGCATAAGGCAAGGAAACATTCAGTTTGCTCTTTGTTTCCCAGATTTGAGTGCTGGCAAACTTCATTCTCTCAATCATAACTGCGGCCAAGTTGATCTCCTTGTTCTGGATTGCCCAGAACATTATGTCCGAATCTGCCCTAGTGCATGAAGAAAACGTAGCACTTCGAGGTACTATAATTTGGCAGACAATAAAGTGAAGCAACCGATTAAATGCAGACATCTGATTAATATCTAGCTTTCCATCTTTCAGCTTAAACCCTGGACCAATAATTCCGAGACCCTTTACTTCATCATTCACAGAGTGAATGCCACTATACCCAGAGGTCTTTACTCCAAACAACTCATGCAATAGTTCATGATCTATCTTGATCTGGGTGCCCTTCACTGAGGAGACAAGGGACCCATCTGCCTCTGATTTCAAACAAATGAAAAAAGCTTTCACCAGGTCCGGATAGCTTACCTCGGTGAAAGTAGCCACATCCATCCACTGCATTCTTCTCAAGGCTTCAACTAGACTGGACATGCCACTCTTCTCAAGGTTCTGAACATCCACTGTCTTATTCCCGCAGATCTTTGTCTTCACGAAGGTAAACCTTTCTTGCTCCTTTGGGGACAGAAACTCAGCACTGTAGCCCCCTACGCTTCCGGAGATCATCGGAGCGGCCATAGGTAGAGGAGAAAGGTTCTGGAGGAGGAGGAAGATGGAAGCTCTCGAGGGATTCTTCGCGGGAAGAAGAGAAAGCTTCGAAAGTTGCAGAGAGTCGATCCCGAAATCATTAGGGCATCGGCTTTGGGTGAACAGATAAAAGATAAAAGGGTAAAGGTAGAAGACAAGTCGTTCTCAGAACGATTTGAATAATTTAATATTACTTTACCGAAAAGTGAAACGCCAAAGAGGTGGTAAAGGCAGAAAGCGACAAAAAAGTTTGACGAGTCAAACAACTTTTAATACGATAGCGGTCAAGGAATGTGGATAACTGAGTTTTGCTTATCTTTTAAAGAGGGAGAATTCCATTTCTATCTGAAAAATTTTTATGCCAATAAAATTACAGAAATCTTTTCACACATTGCACATCCCTAATTCCCTTCTAAGAGATGTAAATCTCTCTTCAGGTAGGGTTTTTGTGAAGATATCTGCTAATTGACCATTTGTATCTATAAAGGAAATTTCTAAATTACCACTAGCTACATGGTCTCGAATAAAATGATATCTTACCTCAATGTGCTTAGTCCTTGAGTGCTGTACTAGATTTTTGGTGAGGTTGATGGCACTTGTATTATCACACAATAGTGGAATTGATTTGATGTGAATTCCGAAATCCTCAAGTTGTTGCTTTATCCAAAGAAGTTGTGTACAACAACTTCCAGCAGCAACATATTTTGCCTCAGCTGTTGATAAGGCTACTGAATTTTGTTTCTTGGATGACCATGATATTAAACATCCTGCAAGAAACTGACAGCAGCCACTGGTGCTTTTTCTATCTACTTTGCATCCAGCATAATCAACATCTGAATATCCTACTAATTCTATTTCACAAGATCTAGGATACCAGAGATCTAAATCATGAGTTCTAGCTAAATATCTAAATATTCTTTTTACAGAAATTAAATGAGACTCTCTAGGGTCTGCCTGATATCTAGCACACATGCATATACTAAACAAAGTGTCTGGTCTGCTTGCAGTTAAGTAAAGTAGTGACCCTATCATACCTCTATAATTCTTTTGATCTACCTTTTTACCTTTTTGATCACTGTCCATTCTGGTTGATGTGCTCATTGGAGTTGATAATGGCTTTGCACCTTCAAATCCAAATTTCTTTAACAGCTCTTTGGTGTACTTGGCTTGACAGATATGAGTGCCATCCTTCCCTTGCTTGATTTGCAATCCAAGGAAGTAGCTTAGCTCCCCCATCAAGCTCATTTCGAATTCTCCCTGCATAAGCTTTTCAAAGTACTTGCAAAGAGATTCATCAGTAGATCCAAAAATAATATCATCTACATATATTTGCACAAGAAGTATATGTTTAACCTTAGATTTTATAAATAATGTACTATCTACTTTACCTCTAGTGAAACTATGATCTAATAAGAAAGTACGGAGCCTTTCATACCAGGCTCTAGGTGCTTGCTTTAAACCATATAAAGCCTTATGCAGTTTAAATACATGATTTGGAAATTCGGTATCATCAAAACCTGGAGGTTGTTCAACATAAACTTCCTCATTGATAAAACTATTTAAAAAGGCTGATTTGACATCCATTTGAAATAGTTTTAAATCAAATGCAGATGCATAAGCAAGTAAAATTCTAATAGCCTCAAGTCTAGCTACAGGTGCATAGGTTTCATCGAAATCTATGCCTTCCTCTTGGGAGTAGCCTTGAGCTACCAATCTGGCCTTGTTCCTTAAGATTATTCCAGACTCATCCAGTTTATTTCTGAACACCCACTTGGTGCCAATAACTGAATGATTGGATGGTCTAAGAACAAGTGACCATACTTGGTTTCTCTTGAACTGATTTAGTTCATCTTGCATGGCTAATATCCAAGATTCATCAGATAAAGCTTTATTGACTGTCTTAGGCTCTATTTGAGAAACAAAGGCTAAATAATCACAAGGAATTACATTACCTCTTGTTCTTACCCCTACAGATGGATCACCAATAATGTTTTCAGGAGGGTGATCTTTCTGATGTCTCCATTCTTTTGGAAGATTTTCATGTTGAATTTCAGTTTGCTGCAGTTCTTCTAGAGGAGGATCTTCCTTGTCCTTAATTGAGGTATTCTTTAATTTTTCAGACAAGTCATCTGCATCATCAATGTCACTAATTCTTCTTTTTTCAAGGAAGGGTTAGATTCTTAAAAAATAACATGTACAGATTGTTCAATTAATAAGGAATGTTTATTGAAAACTCTATAACCTTTGGGTTTAGAAGAGTACCCCAGAAAGATGCCTTCATCTGATTTGGCATCCAACTTACCAATGTCCCTTTTTCTATTGTTGTGGATGAAGCAAGGACATCCAAATATTCTGAAATGGCTGATCTTTGGTTTCTTTCCTTTGTAGAGTTCATAAGCAGTCTTCTTCAGAATCGGACTGATCATCACTCTATTAATGATATAACATGCAGTGTTGATGGCTTCGGCCCAGAAGTATCTTGGCAAATCATATTCAGATAACATGGTTCTTGTCATATCCAAAAGAGTTCTGTTTTTCTTTTCAGCAATTCCATTCTGTTGAGGTGTCCTTGGGGCTGAGAAGTTGTGCTCAATTTCTTGATCATCACAGAACTTTGTAAACTTTTCATTCTGAAACTCACCACCATGATCTGATCGGATAGAGACAATAGTGAACTTCTGATCTTTCTGAACTTTCTTACTGAAGCTGACAAAGTTGTCGAATGTGTCATCTTTGTGCTCTAGAAAGGATACCCAAGTGAATCTTGAATAATCATCAACTATTACAAATCCAAAATTCTTTCCTCCTAGACTGGTGGTTCTCATTGGCCCAAATAGATCCGTATGAAGTAGTTCTAAGAGCTTTGAGGTGGTTATTACAGTCTTTGATTTGAAGGAGCTCTTGGTGTGCTTTCCTCTTGCACAAGGTTTGCAAATGCTATCCAATCTAGAATTGACCTTTGGCAGTCCTTCCACTAGCTTTCTCTTTCTGAGCTTATTCAAACCGTCCAAGCTGCAGTGACCCAATCTTCTGTGCCACAGCTCTGTTGATTGATCTTTGCTGGCTGCCAAACAGATATCTTGATTCTTGAGTTCCTCGAGATAGAGAACATACAGGTTTCTTTCTCTGTAGGCTTCAAATATGACTGCACCATCCTTTAATATACTGCACTTTGATTCTTGGAACTGAATCTGATAGCCTTTGTCACACAACTGGCTGATGCTGATAAGATTGTGCTTTAATCCTTTGACCAGCATTACGTCTTCAATAACTGATTTTCCTTTGATGTTCACGGACCCACTTCCTATCACAGTGCCTTTTCCATTATCTCCATAGGTGACTATATCTTCTTCAACTTTGAGATCAACGAAAAACTTCTTGTTGCCTGACATGTGCCTTGAGCATCCACTGTCTAAGTACCAATTGGATGCTCTTGAATTTCCCTGAAATTTAAGCACTAAGTTTTAGGTACCCAAGTTCCTTTGGGTCCTGATGGGTTAGTATCATTAATTTTTCCTTTTATTATCCACTTTTTGTTCTTGTTAGGACATGTTGCTTTGTTATGTCCTAGTTTGTTACAATGGGTACAACAGGTTGTTCTAGTTATTCTTTCAACTGAGTTGTATTTAAATTTTTTATGTTCTTTATTCTTTTCGGATATAAATTCAGGAGTTGGATAAGTGTTAGGAAAGACTTTTGTTTCTTCATTTTCCGAGGGAGTATAACCAAAACCATGTTTCTTCTTGGTTGATCTTTTAGCTCCACCCATCATTAGAAGATGTTTATTATTTGTGAATTTGTTTATGGTGCTTGTTAAATGTTCATTTTCTTTATTTAATCTTTCTATTTCTGTTTTAAGTCCACTTAAGTCTTCTTGTTTTTCTAAATGAATTATTTTTTTTATTTTTCTCTTTTAAATCTTCACATAATAATTCATTTCTTCTTTTATGTTCAGTTATTTGTTTTTCAAGTTCTTCATTTTCAGTTTTTAGATCTGAGTTTGTATTTTCTAAATAGATTAAATTCTTCTTACTAATTTTAAGTAATTTAGATACTTCTTTATATTTTTCATAGAGTTTATTAAAAGCACTTTTTAAGTTATCAGAATCTGAATCATTGTATGAATCAAAAGAAGAGTCAGAAGTTACCTTATCTTCGGTATTGGCCATGAGGGCCAAGTTTGCTTCTTCACCTTCACTGCTCGAGCTTGACTCACTATCTGAGTTACTGCTGTTCTCCCAAGCAGCTGCCATTGCTTCTTTTTATACTTCTTGAATCTTCTGAAGTTGTCCTTCTTCTTATGATCATTCTTTTTGAGTATTGGACAATCTGCCTTGATGTGTCCAGGCTTCTTGCATTCATAGCATATTACTTCTCCTTTCTTTGGATCCTTTACTTCTGGTTTTCTGAAGTCTTTGTTCTTCTTGAAAAATCTTCTTCCGGACTGATATTTTTTCTTCTTTGCTAATATTCTCTGAAGTCTTCGAGACAGTATGGCTTCTTCATCATCACTGTCTTTGCTACCTTCACTGTTATCCAAGGATTCTTCTGATATCTCATCATTCGCCTTGAGAGTATTTGATTGCTTCCTTCTGCTGGAGGATTCTCCTAATCTCTCAATATTTATTTCATGAGCCATGAGAGAACCTATTAGCTTTTCCAATGATATTAATTTCAGATCATTGGCTTCCTCAATGGCTGTTACTTTTGGAGTCCATGAGGATGGCAGAGATCTGAGTATCTTCCTGACCATGTCTGGTACACCATAGACTTTACCTAATCCAGCTAATCCATTTGTGATATCTGTGAATCTGCTAAACATCTGAGTTATGGATTCACTTGACTGCATCTGGAACCTTTCATATTGGGCTACAAGAATATCGATTCTTGTCTCCTTTACTTTGTCTGTCCTTTCATAAGTGATCCTGAGCTTTTCCCACATTTCCATTGTGGATTTGCAAGCTGAAACTCTGTTGAATTCTTTCTTGCTGAGGGCACAGCAAAGGATGCTCTTGGCTTTGCAGTTTAGGGATATTCTTCTTCTGTCGTCATCTGTCCACTGAGCCTTTGCATTTGTGACTAGAAGATCACCTTCTTCTACAATGGACCATATTGTATAATCGTGGCCTTGTAGAAAGTACTCCATTCTTGTCTTCCAATAGGTGTAATCTTCTCCATCGAACAAGGGAGGCCTGTTAACTGACTGACCTTCGAAGTTGCTTTGGGTTGCCATTGATCTTTGCTCTTCAGATCGTTGGATCTTCTTCTTTGTCGAAGAGACTCGCTCTGATACCACTTGTTGCCCAGCTAGCTAGCCCAGAGGGGGGGGGGTGAATGGGTTATTAAAATTTGATCTTTGATTAAAACCTGTTCACTAAAAAGATTGCACAACAACTTAAATAGAAGTTAGAGTTAGAAGAAAAGACAGCAAACGCACAAAGACACAACCACAAGACACAAGGGTTTTTATCTTGGTTCGGAACTCCTCTTCATAGGAGACCTACGTCCAGTCCCTGAGCAATGCCTCAGGATTTCACTAACAAGGGAACAATCTCCCTCACAGATCCTTACACCCAGCCTCAATTGGTCTTCCTTCAACCTGAAGGGAAAACAACCACCCTGGATACCACCAGGTCTTCCTTCCTCCAGAAGGGTACAAACCAAAGAAAATGAAGTTTAAGAAACAAGCTTCAGACACTAGCTTAATCAGCTGCAATCTGAAGCAAACAAGTCTCAAGAGAGAAAGAGAATTTGACACTGGTTTCTCTCCAAAGACTACACAGGCTCTCACAAGAATTTCTTCCTTGAACACTGAGAGCTAAAGAGCTAAAGAGCTAAGAGAACAGTTAGAATGGACGCTTCGCTCTTTCTTGGAACTCAGAAGACTAGAAGAATTGATGTTGCTTGCTTTTCTATGTGTATATATCTTTCTTCTCAGTCTTGAGTCGTATTTAAGCTTCTTCTTGAAATTTGAACGTTAAGAGAGCCGTTGTCTCTCATCCAGGTGTACGTTAGACTGGTCTCCAAGGAAGCTTCTGATCTTCAGTCTTTTATCCTTTAGTACACGCCAGAGAAATGTTTTAGAATCTTGTATCTTGT
The DNA here is from genome assembly GCA_014218235.1 of Colocasia esculenta. NCBI lineage: Eukaryota > Viridiplantae > Streptophyta > Magnoliopsida > Alismatales > Araceae > Colocasia > Colocasia esculenta. The sequence continues at coordinate 6,852,277 of CM024755.1, read as the reverse complement.
ATCCAACGTTGTACAGATGAGTCTTGTCAGATATCTGCGAGCATATCAACAAATAGTGGACAGCTAGGACTGTCGTCGATTGTTAGTTGCAGATGGAACAGATATTGCAATATATAGCAAAGCTCCCTTCTATCTAAAAAGTACGTAGACAGAGTAGCATAAAAATGGAAGATATTGTCTGCATGCATGGGAGATACGATCAGAGAGCATTTAATGCGTAGCAGTCAACAGACGAGATATGACTTTGACTTTTCAACGCTATTAAAAAGCATTATACTGATACAGCAAGAAATTCGATATAAATAATCCCGATGCCTTCATGACTTGTGAAATCGTTATGCGATAACAGACAAATCGTTATGACAGAGCAATATCAAATTATAATGATGAAATCGTTATGAGTTATAGCAAGTCGTTATAAACACTTATCAAGTTGTTATGAGCTGTAAAGAAATCGTTATGAGAAGTGAAGAAATCGTTACAGCTATCAAGTCGTTACGAGTTTCAAAGAAATCGTTACGAGAAGTGAAGAAATCGTTACAGCTATCAAGTCGTACGAGTTTCAAAGAAATCGTTACGAGAAGTGAAGAAATCGTTACAGCTATCAAGTCGTTACGAGTTTCAAAGAAATCGTTACGAGAAATCTTACAAATCGTTGCACAAAGCAAATCGTTATGAGATCTGAAGAAATCGTTACGCCTTAGAAAGTCGTTGCGAGTTCTAAAGAAATCGTTACGAGGTCTAAAGAAATCGTTACGGCTAGAGAGTCGTTGCGAGTTCTAAGGAAATCGTTACGAGGTCTAAAGGAATCGTTACGGCTAGAGAGTCGTTGCGAGTTCTAAAGAAATCGTTACGAGGTCTAAAGAAATCGTTACGAGGTCTAAAGAAATCGTTACGGCTAGAGAGTCGTTGCGAGTTCTAAAGAAATCGTTACGAGGTCTAAAGAAATCGTTACGGCTAGAGAGTCGTTGCGAGTTCTAAAGAAATCGTTACGACAGTCAAGTCGTTACGGGTTCTAAAGAAATCGTTGCGATGTCTTAAAGAATCGTTGCGATATCGATTTGTTTTGAACTTTCCGGTCAGAGAGGAAATCGTTCTGCTTATCAAAGAAGTCGATACAAAGACTTAGACAAGTCATGAAATGTGACTTTACCTGATTGTCTTGAACTGTCTTTTTGCTTTTATTTCCTGTCCTCAAAGCTCAAGAATTCATTAGTAATGTTTTGTTAATCATCAAAATTAATATATAAATAAATGAATTATTTATTATGGGGACAGTTTGGTCATCAAATTTGAAGTCTTAGATCTGCAAATGTGCCTTATTGCTTGTATCTGCTATGGCGGGTGACTGTTGAGGATCAGCTGCCAACATACAGGTCACATTGGGAGAGGACTTTTCTAGGTGTCCTATCTCCCTCCTTTACATGTTAGTTAAGCAATAGTCTAGTCAGACTCTCAGAAAAAGTGAGTGGTCCAGGTATGCTGTAGGATCTCTGGATGGACAACGGTGTGGCAGATTATTACCTTCGTTGTATGTGTATGCTCTCATTATATCTCGCTGAAGAGCTTAGGTGCAACATTAATTGATTTGATTCTTGCTTTTGCCAGTTGGTGAAGGTAGAAGATCTGCATTGAAGCTCCATTGTAGCCTTGTAGGAAGTGGTGCTGCAGTTCCTCTGCTTTTATATGTCTTGGGCTTCTCTTGTGTAATTTGGCATGAGGGGTGTGATTGCATAGTGGAAAGAGTAGGGTCATCTTTCATTGTGGTGGAAGCATCTTATGCATAGTTGTCATTTCCACCTTGATTTTTCTGCTACCAACTGCTGGATGTTCAGGAGGGAGTCATGAGCGGAGGAAGCCCTTTTATGCTTATTTTGGGATAGGATAAAGGAGTGGGCATCCGCTTTAGCCATTGTTTATTTTACTACTTCTTTTTTTGGTTGTTTGGGGGTATAGGCTTCTTGCACCATCTTGGTGTGCTCTTGATGTCTAGGTGTTTTGGGGTGGTTTCTTTTTGGGTCTGAGCCCATCTATGCTTGTACATTTCTTTTCAGTTTAATATACATGTGATACTACCCACTTCCAAAAAAAAAGAAAGCTAGGATCTGGTGCAAGCAGAGATTTTATGGTATGTCAGGGGCTAGCATTTGGGAAAAGGGAAAATCGTGACATCAATTAGGGCAAAAGGAGAAAGTAATCAAGAATGTTTATATATCATGAGCAGATTAGGGTACGCCCCTCCTGGAATATGGAATTAAACTAAAACTTCATTGCAAATTCAGGGCTTCTAAAATTTGCCCGAGTACCTTTTTTCTCAAAAAGATAGGTAGCATGGCAATTTTTTACCTTCTTCTCAGTCGGGTGGGGTGGGAGTGTTCCATGTGGCCCCAATTGGCTGTCTGAGGGCCAAATGTAACCTCTCTTAACTCAGGTCTGGCATTCCATCAGCTCTTGGTATTGTGAGGGCATAAATTGATGCTCAGTGTGGTAGTGATTTTCAGTTTGGATGGGTGTATATGGTGGCTACCTTTTATTGTACTTTACAAGCCTTCTTACTGCTACTTATGATTTTCAAGTACTTTGATCAGTCTTCAGGGTCCAGAAAACATAATTGTGCTCAAGCATTGAAGGTTCTGCCAGATAGGGAATTGGGAGGAGGGGGTTGAGCAGGTCAAGGTTCCATTCATGACCTTGGGGAGTGTTATCCTTGTGGAAGAAGAGAGATGTGGTTGGCCATGCAACTGGAACTGGAAGCCATTGAATAAAGAACAACAATTTGGGCCATGAATGGTCCTGTCTTCTTCTGATTTCAGTTGAAGACCCAGATCTGGCGAATTCTGTGGATGTTCTGCCATTTCCAGGCATTTCAGTAACATATGTTGAAAAAATCATAGAAGAATGGGAGAAAACAACTTTTCAACTAGTTTTTCGTTGTTAGGCCCAGTCTCATCCTGGTTGTGCTCTAGTTCTGATTGGTTCTAGCTGCTTCCTGGTTGTTCAGAGCCATCTAGATGTTTCATGAGGAAAATATCACATATCTCTCATGATGGTTTTTTATTTATTTGATTTGTTTGTTTTAATTGGGTTTTATGGTATGTATGTGTTTTTGTGCTTTGTGGACCAGGCCTATTAATGTAATCTCATGTCCCTTGTCTCTCCCCATCAACTTAGGTGGATGCTAGTTACGTTGATTATATAATCAAATACCGTGATTAACCACCACATGATGCCCACAATTCGACTAATTAGAAAGAGAATTTGAAAACAAAGGAATTCTGAAATCATGCTTAATTGTATTGTTATTGTTTACTAATTTATTTGCTTGTTTATTATTATTTGCATGTCTGATTGCTTTTGTCATTTGGATATTTGGCTATTTAGCTTTTTCTTTATTATGTTGTATTGTTGTTTGCTCTTTTTCTTATTCATACATTCAATATATAATGTATGGACTACATCTTTGGGGATAATTCATGTAACTACTTATGTAACAGCCCTCTTTGAAAACGAGATAAGGTGATTTATCCCCCACTTATGCCCGGTGATGTGTATATTTACCCCACTTTAAAAACCTATTTAAGATAACCCTCGGTGATAAAAGCTAAACAAGGATAAATGGGTGTTAAAGGTAGGGATAAGATATCCCTCCTGTTGGCGAGGGATAAAAGTTATCCATGGATAACTCATTAATTGCATGTACTTTCACCATAGAAAACCCTATACACGGATAAAATGGTGTATTTTGTTGTCAAAGTCAATATTGGGTGATAACTCTATCTCACCGTGTCACATTAGATACAGGATGATAAAAGTTATCCCCCCTTAATAATCTATCCTGATTAAACCATCCAAACTAAAAAAGTAGATAAACATGGATAAACTATACATAGCTATCCAGTTATCAAAGACCAAGGGTTGAATAAATAATTAGCCAGAAATGAGGGTGTTATTAGAATTAATAAAAAAACAGAGTATATTGAAACTCCCCAAAAAAAAATTAGACTATTGGTATGATCATATATTCACAAGGTTGAGAATTCCCCTTTTTGATACATCATATGCATAATGTGTATAACAAAGTTATACAACTTAAAGAAAGTATCAATCAATTAGTTAATTTGCAAGAGGTTTTGTTGCAAATTTGCACCCCTTCCCTCACTGCGCAGGAACAGATTTCCTGGGGCTTTTCCCTGCACTGAACCCCTCTTCTTTGCTTGAGTTTTCATTTTATCTTTTTTTGACGGGGACCGTGACTCGTGACGGACGCGGAACGAGACTCGAGACTGCAGACGTCAATGAAATATTTTTATTTTATTATGTATTTTTCATTTTAGTGGAGTTTGATTTAGTTAGGTAGATTTAAATGTCTAATTTCGGGTAAGTAAAGCTTATTTGCAGATGTGGGATAAAGTTGGTATTTTGTCATTTGTACTGGGGATATTTTGATCCAGTGGGTAGATGAACAATAGGGTTTTATGGGCTTGTCCTATATATGCTTTTGTATGAAGTCTTTTGAAGGGGATAGAATGGAATAGAAGAAGAAACGCAAAGTTTGGTAGAGGCGCTGCCTCAAACCCTGTGTGGGTCTCCCTCTCTCAACCCCCCCACCCCACCCTTCTCCCTGTCGTCCCCTTCTCCTCCCCTCCTTCGTCTACCTGCTGTCCTCTCCCCTCCCCCTTCATCTGGCTTCCCCTCCCTGTGCGATCCCTTCTCTCCCCCGGAACCCCCCCTGCGCATTCCATGGAAGGCAGGATCGGAATCGGGATCGGGATCGACCAGGCTCGATCCGATCCTGGATCGGATCGGATCGCAAGATCCCATGGATCCAAGGGAAGTCTGGCCGATCCTGGATCGGCCAGTTTATAAAATGGTTTTTTTGGGGAAAAAATTCAGGAAAAAATAGAAAAAAACAGCAAAAATGAGGGAAAATCTGATAAATTGAAAGAACTAATATTTGCATAAAAAACCAATCATACATGCATTCATAATATATGAAACATAAGATTTTGTGTATTATTACTACTATAATAATATAAGAAAAGTATAAAATATTAAAGACTTGGTGTATTATTAACTAAATACCATTTAAGTAAATGTTAAAATTTGTAGTTTCATTTATTTAAGATATTACATGTAAATAAGGAAATATCCCCCATTTGAATCCAATAAAAATATTAAAAAAATCACATCTCTTACTAATAAAAAGTCAACTCTCCCATCCAAGAAGAAAATCGCAATTTTTGTGATTTTATCAAAGTAGCAACTTTCTAATCTCTCATAATTTGACATATTTAAAATTTTATAATTCAAATAAGTCTAAGAAAATACTAAAAATCTAAAGTCCAACAAAAAAATCAAACGTGCATATGACTTCTCCAAGAAGCCGCTCTCTTACTGACAGCACTAAGTCTACTTGAGACCTCTTAGGATTTGGTCAAACTAAGCTATCATCACCCAAACTCATGAGTGTCATGAGTTGGGTGATGGTAGCTCAATTTGATCAAATTCTAAGAGGTTTGGATGATGATAACTTAAGTTTGACCAAATCCTGAGAGGTCTCAAGCAGACTAAGTGCTGTCAGTAGGAGAGTGGCTCCATTGGAGAAGTCACATGCACGTTTGACTTTTTTTACCGACTTTGAATTTTTAGTGTTCCATGTGGTTTATTTGAATTATCAAATTTTTAGATAAACTAAATTACGAGAGATTAGAAAGTTAGCATTTCGCTAAAATCACCAAAATCACGATTTTCTTCTTCGATGGGAGAGTTGACTTTTTATTGGTAGAGATATGATTTTTTTGATATTTTTATTAGATTCAAATGGGGGGTACTTCCTTATTTACATGTAATATCTTAAGTAAATGAAACTACAAATACTAACATTTACTTAAATGATATTCAGGTAAATAAGGAGATCCTGACAATCCTGCCTGAAGAGGATCCTGAAGGTAGCCTGAGGGAATCGATCTGGATCAGTCTGGATCGACTGAATCGAGCCGGGATCGATCGATCCCGGTTCGACTCGAGCGATCCAACTCAGATCCTACTGAGTTGGGTCGATCCAGCCGGAAATGTGGGGTTTTGGGGGGCTTCAAGGGGGAATCGGTCCTTGGGGGGTCGATCCGATCCGGGATCGAGCGACTCTGGCTCGATCCCGGCGATTCTTCCTTCCATGGCGCATTCCCCCCTCCCGCGGGCTTGTCCCGCATCAACTTGGTATCAGAGACGTTGATCCTTCCTCCCCTTCCCTGCCCTCTCTCTCTCCCCAGTTCCCCCGTTCGCCGTTCGCCACCCCCCCCTGCGGCGGACCAGGCCCTCCCGACAACCAGCTGCTGCGCCGGCACCCTCTGCAAGCCCCTCCTCCACTCCCAAAACCCTGCTAAAACCCCCAGCTCCCTTCTGTCCCGGTCTCTCTCCCTTTCCCGCGGGCCTGTACCGCATCAACTTGGTATCAGAGCAACTCCGATCCTCCCCCTTCCCTGCTCCCCTCTGCCACCCCCATCTTCCGGAACCCCGCGCCCCCGGTGCACCCCGCCGTCGTCGCGCCAAGGCCTTCCGCGAGACTCCCTCCGCCCCGGACCGGGCCACCTCCAGTAGCCGGCCACAACTCCGGCCTCCTCTGCAGGTCCCCACCTCCGCGACCGGGCACCGGCGTTGGCTTCCACGGCAGCGACGGCCTCCCGAGCTCCCGCGTCCGGAAGCCTCTGCGCCGGCCTCCTCGGCAGGCCCCGCCTCCGCGACTGGACCCCGGCGTCGGCCCCACTGCCGCGCCAGGGCTCCCTCCGCGAACACCCCCCCCCCCCCTGTGCTCCTCTCTCTCTCTCTCTCCCGGATCCCCCTTCTTTCGGTACTCTGTTTCCCCCTTCCCGTAACCCCCCGTCCGGCGCCAGTTCCCCATCCCCGGCTGCCCCCCCCCCTCCCAGTTCTTCCTCTCCCCACGCCCCGCTACCACCCTGCACAACCCCCCCCCGCAACTCCAGTAGCACTCGGCCAGCCCTTCCCACCTCGCCCCCCCCTTCCTCCCCTGTGCGCTCGCACACCCCGCCTGTCCTCTCCCTCTCTCCCTCTGTGGCTTTCTCTCTCTCTCCCACCAGTTCTCTCACTCTCCTCCTCCCGGAAGAGCCCCCCCCCCCTCGCGAAGCCCCAGCGCCGGCGCGCGCGCCCTCCCCGCGCTCACCTCCCCTTTAGTTCTCGCGGAGCCCCTGTCCGTGCACGCCCGGGCTCCACCTCGCCCCGTCGTCACCCCGGAATAGCATCCCCGCTGGCAGCGCCCCCTCCATCGCGCCGAAGCCTCCGCACGGGTTCCTGCCCGAGCTCCCCGCATCGCGCCGCTGTGCCCGCCCAGCACCTCCGCGAGCTCTTCCCCCCAGCGTCGTCGCGCCTTCGCCCTCTTCCCCGCTCTGTCCTCGTACTGGGAGAGGGGCGACCGAGGAGACATTAAGAAGGGAAGGGTGGGTCGCCTTGTTCTTGGAGCCGGTCAAGCCAGTGGTCGGTTCTCCCAGTACCGCTTCTTAGCCGGTCAAGTCAGTGACCGGTCCTAATTGGACCGCCCAGACCTGTGCTACATCTGCTCCTGCGCTACAGGGCCCCGGTGCTACAGTGACTGTGCTATAGTTCCCACGCTCCGGTGCCCGCGCTACAGTGCGCGCTACAGTCTGTGCTACAGTGCTGATGAATCTGTCTTGGCGCTCTCCGACTCCTCCACTCTAGTGTCCACGTCGCCCAGACGTCTCGCTGGTTACGCACCGCCGTCTTCATCATGAGTGTTAAATTTGAGGTCGAGTTGCCAGAAAATTTACAGACCACTGTGACATTTACGAGAAGCTCTTGGGGTAATTCTATTTCTCAATCTATTGTTGATTTCCTAGCTAATTCAGAATATATTCAATTCTCTGGAGATCAAGTATGCATACCATTCTTTCATCGCTTCAAATACACCAAGACGTCGGAATCGTACCGATATTATGATGATGCTTGGTGTACAATTATACCCAATGGATCAAGAATATCTTTGGGTCGAGTCTGGATGAATGAGCGCCGAGTTGTGATTGATCACCAAGCAAAATTTTGTCTTATACATCCAGAGGGTTACAACAAGCCTTTTCGAGTGTACGATACATATTATACTGTACTGCAAAAGCTTATAAAGGCATGCCCAGTATCTTCAGTTATGACAGAAGCATCATTAGCTCTTAGATGGGATCAGAGATTGATTGCAGAGGCTGGATTTGATTTGTTTGAGGATACATTGTTCGAGGAGGATCCACTACTCGCAGTTGATGTGTGGGATCAGGCATTGTTTGTGCGATCCGGGTTGGGTCGTATATCTTCTGATATATTTGCAGCTCCTCTATCTGTACATGCTCTAGTTGATGGGCCTACTCTAGCTGATGTGCTACCAATTTATTAGACTATTGATGTGATCGAGTGGAAGCAACCCTTAGTTGATCTGATGTGGCTGACATTCTGTGATTCGTCTGTAGTACACCAGTTCGTGATCCTTGATATGAGTGTTTGCGTGGAGTTCTATATGTGCATTCTGGTGTTCGTTTTCCTCCTATTTTGACACTTTAAAATTCGAGGCCGAATTTTTCGAAGTGGGGGAGATTGACGGGGACCGTGACTCGTGACGGACGCGGAACGAGACTCGAGACTGCAGACGTCAATGAAATATTTTTATTTTATTATGTATTTTTTCATTTTAGTGGAGTTTGATTTAGTTAGGTAGATTTAAATGTCTAATTTCGGGTAAGTAAAGCTTATTTGCAGATGTGGGATAAAGTTGGTATTTTGTCATTTGTACTGGGGATATTTTGATCCAGTGGGTAGATGAACAGTAGGGTTTTATGGGCTTGTCCTATATATGCTTTTGTATGAAGTCTTTTGAAGGGGATAGAATGGAATAGAAGAAGAAACGCAAAGCTTGGTAGAGGCGCTGCCTCAAACCCTGTGTGGGTCTCCCTCTCTCAACCCCCCCCCCCCCCCCCCCCACCCTTCTCCCTGTCGTCCCCTTCTCCTCCCCTCCTTCGTCTACCTGCTGTCCTCTCCCCTCCCCCTTCATCTGGCTTCCCCTCCCTGTGCGATCCCTTCTCTCCCCCGGAACCCCCCCTGCGCATTCCCCCCTCCCGCGGGCTTGTCCCGCATCATCTTTTCTTCTTCTTCGTACTAACCTGAGTTGCCTTTCTTCTTTCTTCTTCTTCTTCTCCTTGTCTTCTTCTGTTCTTCTTCTCCTCTTGGCATTGCTTATGCTCTTGTAGTTGTGACTTATGTCTTCTTCACTTTTTTGTTGTTCTTTTGTAAGGACATCAACCCTCTTTTCATAGAGGTGGAGAAGAAGCATTGGGGTGGGAGAGGAGCAATGACAGCCCCCTTGCCTTTCTTGGAACCCCACTACTGAGATGCACCTAGTGGGATTTCTTTCCCTCTTTAGCCTCCTTCTCTTGGCGCTCCTTCCTTGCTTTTTCAAAATATCTCACTATTGTCATGCACTGGTAAGTATTTTTTCCCCCCCTCTCTTGCTATTAAATGCATGAATGGGCCTCCCAACCCTTCCTTCTTTGAAGTCCCACCGGTAGAATGAACCAGCAGGGATTAAAATAGGTGGGGGAGGGGGGTTGCCTTTCTCCCTATTTTACATGCACATGTGAGGATTGGGAATTTTAGAAAAAGGCAAGAGGGGGGAGGGAGAGGGGTTCGACTTGGAGTAGGAATGGGAATGAGCTTCATTGGCACAGGTGGGCAACACCAGTGAGGATTCTTATTAGGAGAAGGAAAAAGGGGTGTGAGGGAGTGACTCCTAGTAATATTAGGACTAGGAGGGGGGAGGAAATAAGGGGAAGGGGCGGCCCTTCCCCCTTTTAATCCCCATTGGATGCAAATCCTGGTGGGAGTAGGACTGCTGCCCCCCCCCCCCCCCCCACCTTCTTCTCTTCTTCTTCTTCTTCTCCTTTCTTTCTTTCTCTATAAATAGGGCTGCCCCCTCCTTTCCTTTTTCTTCATACTTGACCCATTAACCAGTGGAAGAACGGGGCCTAATTGGTGCACCCCAAAGAGAGCTGGCCAGCTGCAAGAGGTGCTTTCGGACTGTTAGGGGAACAACTGAACTGTTCAAGGTGCTTTTTTTCTTTGAGCTGAAGCACAAGTATTCCTCACCCAACCTGGGAATACACGCAATATTTAAAAGCCTTAAAGAAAAAGCACCTTGAGCAGCTGCACCCTATCAAACCAGTCCGAAAGCACCTCTTGCAGCTGGCCAAAGCTCTCTTTGGGGTGCACCAATTAGGGCCCCTTCTTCCACTGGTTAATGGGTCAAAGTATGAAAAAAAAAGGAGGGGTGGGGTGCAGCAGTCATACACCCATTGGGATTTGAACCCGATGGGGATTGAAAGGGGTAAGCACTGCCCCTTCCCCCCTACTTCATTCCCCCCTCCTTGTCTTGTACTACTAGGATTCATTCCCTCACTCCCCCCCCTTTTTCTTTCTCCTAATAAGAATCCTAACGGGTGTTGCCCACTTGTGGGATTTCAATGAAAGAAGTTGCCATTCCTACTCGAAGTTGAACCTCTCTCCCTCCCCCCTCTTGCCTTTTCTAAAATTCCCAATCCTCACCTGTGCATGCCACTGGAGGGATTCAAAGAAGGAAGGGTTGGGCAGCCCATTCATGCATTCAATAGCACGAGAGGTGAAAAGAAAAATCCTTACCGGTGCATGACACTGGTGACGTTTTGCAAAAGGCAAGAGGCGCCCAAGAGAAGGCTAAAGAGGGAAAGAAAACCCACAGGGTTCTAGGAAAGGCAAAGGGGCTGCTAGGTAAACACTTAGGTTCAGCCGGGTCCAAAATCGATATGTTTCGGTATCGGGCAATTTCGGTGAGTTCAAGTGATTTGGCCTTAAGGAATCCTGTTTAGACTGGTATCGGACTTATCGGTTTCGGTATCGGCTAGGGCTGAAACCGATATGTTCCGGTCGATACTTCCATCTATGAAAGAAAGTGAAGACGACACAACTACAAGAGCACACACAGTGCCAAGAGGAGAAGACGAAAGGCAACTCGGGTCAACACCAAGAAGAAGAAGAGAAGAGGAAAGGAAAGCTTAGGCAAATAAGAGGGGTTTAAAGCCCTAGGAATCTATTCTTGCGCACTGAGGGAAGGGGGTGCAAATTTGCAACAAAACCCCTTGCAAATTAGCTAATTGATCAAGACTTTCTTTAAGTTGTATAACTTTGTGATATACCTTATGCATGCAATATATCAAAAAGAGGATTATCAACCTTGTGAATATATGATCATACTAATACCCAAATTTTCTGGATAATTGCAATATACACCCTAATTTCTGACTAATTACTTATTAACCCTTCTTGCATAGGTAACTACATGAATTATCCCCAAAGATGTAGTCCGTACATTTTTAATTGAATGATAATAAAAACAACAATACAACATAATAAAAGAAAAAACTAAATAAACAAGACGTTAGCCAAATATCTGAATGACTAAAGCAATTGTTCATGCAAATAATAAATAAAAAACAAATATATTAGTAAACAATGATGATACAATTAAGCATGATTTAAAAAAGTCTTTTGTTTTCATATTCTCTTTCTAATTAGTTTAATTGTGGGCATCATGTTGTGGTTAATCAAGGGCATTCGATTATATAATTGATGTAATTAACATCGAGAGGTAAAGGACATGAGCCTACATTATTAGGGTTAGTCCAAAAAGTACAAACACCCGCACACATATCATAAAACTCAACTAAAACGGCCAAACAAATAAAAAAATAAAAAAAGTATCATGAGAGATTTGTGTTATTTTTCTCACGAAACATGAGCTGATAAAAAACTGGAATTCTTGTCATCTGGGCTGGTCCACTTTTAGTCATATGGCGGAAACTCAACAGCATTTTGCTGTACTCTCTCCATGTTTGTCCGTTGTGGATAAGAAAACTTGAAGTGTAATTAAATGACTAGTTTCAAATCCATACATCCTCTTGAATTTCAGATTCACCAATTCTAGGATTTGCGACAATATCCAAACTTGTGAAGACTTTCATCCTTTACTAAGACATTAGAACCTATGTTTCTAAAACCAGATCAGGAATGTCTGAGCCTGATGATGCCATTCCAAGTTAAAAGCTGCAAAAATAGGCACAGGACTGAGTCTTTCACACAGTTTGAAAGTGGATTGCCTCATTCAGATGGATCATGGCTAGTAGTTTGATCACTTGATGAGGTTATTGCCTTGTTGAATCTCCATTTACAGGTCCATGATCCACATGTACGAACTGAGAAATGTAAACAACCAACTTGAAAAACAAAACTAAATGAATCAATTACCACCCTCTTGGCATGATTTATTTCCCGCTGTTCTCCTGTCAACATGTTCTTCTGGTATGTGTTTTTTGTCTGTAGCAATGAATGACAATGTCCCTTTACCAATGTGGGTGATTGAGCTGTTAATCCTGATTCATATCTGCTTATGCTTCTTATGCACTGCACCTCACTGATTCAGATGGAGACTACATGGATTTAGTTTTATACACTGCCATGACTTTTGGTATGTTTTGTAGGCAATGAATCCTTCTACTTCTGGTCTTATCAATGCAAGCAAAGATGTACAATCCAACTCATCCTCTGGTGTATACCAAACTTTTGCCCTTCTTATTTTGCATCTCCACATCCTGCAGAAGTTATTTCAGTTGACTTCATTGATAATATGTTGATACTTTTTTTTCCACTTTCAGTTCTTAATTCTTATACTATATGTTCATGAGACAGGGACAAAATTCCCCAAAAATCCTGTTCATAAGATTGTTCGAACTGATTCAAGGGATCCTGTTGGAAGACTGCACGCTTATTTCCAGGAAAAAGATATACAATGCCATGAAAAGAGTTCTGACTTATCTGTTGTACGGTAGGTTACGATTCTGATGATTACATATTCAATTCCATGAATATGCCACTGTCACAGATAAAACTCTACTTTTATGGTTGGTAGAAACGCATTTGCATGTAGATTCAGGTGCATCTATGAGTCAGCATGGCTTGGGTTACAGTTGATCCTGCCCAATTTTTCCTTTTCTTGAGGGGTTCGGGGGCATTAATGCCCTAATCTAATCTAACTTGGCCTCAACTGAAGGTAGCCAACTCAAACCAGATACTTGGTTCCAATCAAGCATGGGTTGGATGCTTGGCCCATGCGTAAAAAGAAATTACGTGTAACTTTTATTGGTAATCTAGAGATCAGGTTTATTTTATAAATTTGGTGTTCTACAGACTATATTCATATAGCTAATTCTTGCCATTTTTCTGTTAAATTTCATGGTCAAGTTAAATAATTGTTGTTTATTCCTTGGGCAACTACAATGCAGGAGTGCTATAAGACAAAGAAGGAACCCTAAGGAAACTGCAGACCTCAGTAGCATTCAGGAGCTTCTCAATGACATTGACTCTAATACTCATTCTGGTGGGTCTTAGTATTCTCTAAGGAAAATCCAGATAGGAATGAAATATGCTTGGTACACTTAAACCAGAAGATTACCGTGGGGCTTGAGTAGTTAACCATCATATTCTAAAGCTTACCTTGTCTTATATTTTTTTCTGGGCCATGACAGGCTTACTGGACATTGTGAAAGATTGCACGTATATTGGGATGGCAGATGATGTTTTTGCATTGCTTCAACACAGTACCCGTCTATACCTTGTCAATGTAGTGAACGTCAGGTATTTGCTTGATTTTTTCTAAGTTATGTATGTCTTGAGCACCTGATGTAAAATTTCTTTGGTCACTCAGGCCAAGGTATCAAAAATCGTCCGGATCGAGATTGGATTGGCAGATTCGGATCGGTTTTGGGCCGACCGATCCGATCCGGGGTAACCTTGCCAGGGGCTGAGTCCAGGCCGATTCCAGGCTGAGTCCACTCCGATTTCAGGCCTTATTTACCTGAACATCATTGAAGTAAATATTATTATTTGTAGTTTCATTTACTTAAGATATTACATATAAATTAGGAAGTACCCCCCATTTGAATGATGTTCAGGTAAATAAGATATTGTACATTTGTATACACTTCACAGTTCACACTTGTATGATTGATATACATATTGATTGTGTTTATATATTAATATGATTATATCATACACTTTATATTGATGTATTTCAGTTAAAAAATACAATCCTTATGTTTTTCTAATTTCTTACAATTTTTATAAGGGGTCGATCCAGCCACCCCTGGCTCAGCCAGGCCGGGATCGGCCGATCCGATCGGTTTTTGGCTGGCCGATCTGGCCCTGATCCCCTTGTTCTTGAACCTTGATTCAGGCATCCTTGCATGGTTTTTGGTGTTGAATCTTAAGGTTAGCCAACTTTTAGAAAATGAGAAGTTTTTTCTTGAGACAGCTTTTTAACAACTTCTTCATATATAATATGATGGAGAATAGTCATGTTCTGACTCCTGATATTTCTTTGCAAATTATGGGTGGGCACAGTTCAATTGGAATGATGATTTTGTGGAACCTCTCATTTTTCTTTGTCATCGGGGGGGGGGGGGGGGGGGGGAGGCCTAAATGAGTTGACAGAATTTCTGTTGCTTTTCTATCAGCAAAGAACTTATGTACCAGCAAGTTATACGAAGATTTGCCCATTTCAATGCCATACAACTCAGTGATCCAGCTCCATTGCCAGATTTATTACTGATGGCACTAAAAGAGATGGACGTTGATACTCAGGGTGATGAAAATGATGATCCTAGGGAAAAGATTGCAGAGGTAAATGTTTTTATCCATGATTTCTGCGCGTTCTATCAGTTCTGTACCTAACCAATTCACTCAGTGATTCATCAACTCATTGATCATTTTATAAGTGAGTTTTCCTGAGCTAGTGCTCCATGGCTTTTCCATATCAGATGAAATGCATGCTTGTGCAGTCTAGTTGATGTGTAGGATCCACACATTTAGAGCCAGTGGGTTTTTCCAGGCACGACCCTTTTTTTTTCCATCTATGGTGATGGTGAATCGAAGTTTTTATTTTGTAACTAATATATCTTTTTCATTTTGATTTGTCTTAGTGATTTAGTCTACAATCACATTGGCTCTCATTTTTTCCAGTTTTGAAATATTTAACTGTAAATATAGAATATCTCATTCAATCTTGTTTATTCCAGATGAATACTGAATTCCTCAAGCAGAAGGCTGAAATGTTACAGGAGTACTTTTGCATTCACATAGACCAGCAGGGGAATTTGTTAAAGCTACCTGTTGTACTGGACCAGTACACCCCTGACATGGACTGTGTGCCTGAATTTTTGCTTAGTCTGGGTAATGATGTATGTGTTGATCCCTATCTTTCCCTTCATTTTTATGCAGGTAGTGGATGGATAGACATATGTTAGTGGAAAATTAGAAGCTCAGTGATCTTGTTTTAGGTCTAAAATGGAAAACAAAATATCTGTCACAGTCATAATGTTTTTTATTTCTAAAAAGTTTTATGCATTTTGTTGTCCACTCCATCCTCATGTTGTTGTAGGTTCATGCTGTTTATTGTTTATATTCTCTCATGATTGATTTTGTTTTTGAAATAAAGATCATAGTGGAACTTTAGAACTTTTATAGATAGGTCTATGGCCATTAGTTCTCATCTTTGCCATGGTAGTAGTTCTCCAGCTGAAGTTGTTTCAAGGACCAGTTCCTTGCTCAAGATAGTCCCCAAAATGTCGTTCCCGCATGTCAGTTACATGCAACCGACTAATGATATTTGCCCAGTCTGAGTCTGGAATCTGGATACTATGTTCTACACACACTTGATTAGCAAATCTAGTTGTACATTTTTATCAACAGCCAATTTCATTCTAAGTTGTTCCGACACCTTTTGTAGGTTGACTGGGAGGATGAGAAAAATTGTTTCCAAATGATTGCAGCTGCTATTGGGAACTTCTATGCAGCATATCCTCCTCTTCTTCCAAATCCATCAGGTGATGGTTTTCAGTTCTATAAGAAGAACAAAGCGAATAGCAGCAATATTCAAGAGAATGAGGAAAATCAAACTAATACTGGTAGGATAAGAGAAAATTTTATTCCATGATTTTGTTTGGTTACTCTCTGGTTATGGTTATATTGAAAGTGTATGATACTTGACTGCATGTATGATTTACATAAGTGGCATGTTCTGAAATAAAACATTACAACTTTTGAAAATATATTGTGTATTTAACTTGATTGTGTGTGAAGCATAATTGAAAGAAAAAGTATCTGGAAACCATGAGCACATGAATCCACAGTTACCTGCTTTTCATCCTTTCTTTTTTTCCTGCTTCTGCATATGGAATAAAATTGAAAGCCTATGATATCTTAAGTGAAGAGAGTGAGAAGTGGCACTTGACGTGAGCTGCAGATTTGCACATTGAATGGTAGAATCTTGCTGGAATGACGTGCTTGCTGATGTATTTCTTGCGATTGCATATGTACAATTTAACTGCAAGATATATTTACAAAAATCCTTTTTAATGTAATGAAATAATGAAATATGTAAATAAAGAGGTGTTGGAAATAGTCATTCTTGTGTTGTCATCATGTAATCATGGTCATGGATCCCTTTGCCCTGACAGTTTCTGTATAAATATCTACATCAGGTGTTGGGGATGCAATCACCGGCCACAAATCTCTAATTTTCCGGTTTTACCTGTAAAAATCAGGAGTATCCATGCAATTATGTTTTTGTTAATCTTAATTTTCTTTTTACCATCAACCAGAGAATAAAGTTGCTGAAGAAGATGATGTAGACCACCAATTACTCGCAGAGGCTGATACAGCATGGGCTCAGCGTGAATGGACAATTCAGCATGTATTATTTCCATCCATGAGACTGTTTCTTAAGCCACCCAAGGCAATGGCGACCAATGGGACTTTTGTACAGGTAATTTTTCTAGTGATCTTTCATATATTTGTGCTGCTGAAAGATCAATGGTGATATATTTGTTTCATTCTAGGTTATAATTATATTGATCTATATGTTTTTGTGCATGTTTGCTCCCTATCATGTTGGAAAGACAAATAACATGATCTCTTAAATGCCCATGCATCTTTTAGTTCCCCTTAGACCAAGTGCATAGTGTTTGTAATTACTCATTTTGTGCACCTGTGGATGAGTCGACATGGATTCTCTGTTCTCCATGGTCCTACCCAAACATTTTTTTTTAATTTTTTACACAGTTGTATCGGAGACTAAATTGAGCACACTTTTCATTTGAGGAATCTATATCTTGCATTAAAGCATCACCTGCAGTATTATGTTCAAGGTTATCCATCATTTTGCCATGTGCTCCTTCATCTATCTTTAGGTTAACTTCATGCCTTCCAATCGTTCTATGTAAACTTTTATTTTATTGAGGGTTTGCATTAGTTGTCCAATGGTATCTGGTTAGTTTTAACTCACAGAAGACAGTGTTTTCCACTCTATCTTTGACTGCTTCAGATTGCCGCTCTGGAGAAACTCTACAAAATTTTTGAAAGGTGTTAGCGACAGTGACGAAAGGATTGTAGCTTATGTCCAAGGATAACTTCAGAAATCAAGTGGGTCTCAAATGGACTGTCTGAAGCAGCTAATGACAAAATAGGAAACAATTTGGTCTCGCCTACAGAAGCTCAGCCTCTGGGCTCTATATAGCTTCATTTCTATTGTTTCAAAGAAGCATGTAGAATATGTTAGTTTCCAGCACCAAAAAGCAAGGGGGAGAAAAAGATGTTGGGTCACGCTGGATGTGTAAATATGTACAGGGGTCATCCTCTCTACTGCAGATGCAAGAAAATTCGTTTTATGTTGTAACTTTAGTTCTTATAGTTAAACCTAGATTTACCTGAGTTAGTCATAATTTCAAAATCTCTCCGTAAACATGTCTATATACCTAACCTGAGTTAGGCTATGTTAGAGTATTTCCTGTAAAACATCATCATCATTGAAGTTTTGTCCCATTATTTAGGGTTGGCTACATAAATCTCATTCCTCCAAAGATTTTTATCAAGTATTATATTTGTATTTAAATTCAAAAAATATACAAACGTTTATATTAGAATTCATGTAAAGATTTGACATTTCTTTATTACTACTTGTCAACTTAAGGCAAACCTTCCTCTTTTCTAGTCCAGACTTGATCAGTCATGACTCATGATAGAGTTTATCTTCCTGTAAATATAGATCGGCATAAATCTATTTTTATTAAGTGATGTTTATTATCTAATTGGCCAAATAGTAAGATTGAGTTATATTAGTCCGAATCAATCCGACTCTAGGGGATCACATTACTCTACCTGTTGTTGACGTTCCATCGTTGCATCAATCACTGTCAATCTTACCATTTTGTCACTATCACTTGTGTCATATGGAGTGATATCTTGACCAATATGAATTACTCACTTATATTTGCAGAAGAACAATCAACCATAAGCTATTAGAATTTACATTTATGATAAGAGAAAGACTTTCTGCACTTGTGAAAGTGCTATCTAGTCATCTTGCACTTCTCCCTCTTTCCATTGGTGGAAAAGAGAAGAGAGGTTTATGTGTCAGTTTGATTCCCACCAATGGGAGGGGAGAAGTGCAAGATGACTAGGTATTTCTGCATTTTACAAGTGCAGAAAGTCTTTCTCTTATGATAAACAATCAACCAGAGATGAGGATGCTGAGATAGATGTGTGGTAAGACTAAGAAAGATAAGATTAGGAATGAGCGCTTCTGTGAGGATTTGGGGATAGCTCCCATTGATAAAAAAATGAGAGAAAATAGACTTAAGTGGTTTAGACACATGTACCGTCGCTCTAACTCGGTGTTGGTTAAAAGATGTGATCAAATTTTAGTGGATGTTAGTAAAAGAGTTAGAGAAAGGTCTAAAATGAGATGATGCAATGTTATTAGGAAGGACTTCAACTTTTTGAGTTTAAACACGATTATAACACTTGATAGAAATCTTTGGCGGAAAAAAATTCATGTAGCCGATCTCAAATAATGGGATAAGGTTCTGATGATGATGATGATAAACATATTTATTACAAGTATATTTACAATAAATCTATTCATATTTTCATAAGTTACATCTAAACATTATTTTTTTTAGTTGTAGCCCAATTGGTGAAATCAACTTGTCTCAGATTTGAAATCCGAGGCCCCACCTTGCTGACCCATGCCCCCCTTTTAACCATCCAAGAAAAAATCCTCAAAATACACAAGGCGCAGCCTCTGTAGGAATTGAACTCTTGCCGTCTGATGTGCAGCGGCGTGCCCCACCGTTTGGGCACGCTTTCTCGCACCATCCAAACATGTTGGTGAAAAGAATCACCAAGTTTGAAATGAGTAACTTTTGTCCCCCCCCCCCCCCAAAAAAAAAAAAAACTTAGGGGAGAAACGATCATGGCCACTTTTCCCACCCCCACAAATGCAACTTGTCCGATTTTTTCTCCTGAATAATAACAAAATAAAATTTTAAACAAACAACGCACTAAAGCATCGAATGCAAACCATATTATTCTCTAATAAAATTCACATCTAACTTGTGATTTTCTAAATTCAAGTCTGGCCTTGGAATTTCGATTTGTGGTGTGTTAACTTAGCTCCCTGTTCTTTATGATGCTCTTGTGTTGTCGGCCGAATAAAACGGATTGGAAGAAGTCTGGTTAGACCCCGGTTAAAATCTAGGTCTTAAAAATCCAACCCTCCCCGTGATGTCATTTGCGATTTTACACACGGTGGAATGGGGAACAACCGAACAAGATGAAATAGAGGGTATAAACTTGAGACTTTTCCAGGAAGGGGTTTCTGAATAATTTAACTCATTGCCGCCCGGGATTGTAAAAAAGGCCTCAAGTCTCCGGAATTCGTTATTTGTCCTTTCCGACTTCTAAAACCCTACCGCACCTCCCCTCCCCTCCCGCAGTAAACCCCAACAACAGAGGTCGAGTCCCCGCCGGCCATGGCGCTCTCTTCTCTCCGGCTTCGAAGGGCCCTCACCCTCTCCGCCTCCTTCCTTAGGCAACGCCCTTTCTCGGCGGCGGCGGCGGCGGCGGCTTCAGTCCAGCGCTCTTCTCCTGTGCTGCTTTCGACGCCCCCTTCGAATCCCGGTTCCCCGTCTCAGACCCGGACCGTCGGCCCCGGCTTCGCCCCCCACGGCGCGCAGCAGCGCCGCTCCTTCCAGTCGTCTCTCCCGTCGTCAGATCGGCGCTCCGGCGTTGTCGATGACAGGAAGATCGACCCCGACGAGATCCTCTTCGAGGGCTGCGACTACAACCACTGGCTCATCACCATGGAGTTCCCCAAGGACCCGAAGCCCACCCCGGAGGAGATGGTGGAGACTTACGTCCAGACCCTGGCGAAGGTCGTTGGGAGGTAATCGGGAATCTCTTCGTCGGCCTTCCTTCTGTGTTTTTGCATTGTCCAGACTGCTCTCTAGGGTTTTTGGATTGCTCGCCTCATGGTTGACTTGGGTAGACGAATTTGATCGTCTGACATACCTAATTTTTCTGTACTAAATTATGTTGACATAGTGAGATGCTATCGCCTGTGTTCTTTAAGCGGCACGCTTGGCTTATCAATAGTGCGATTGATCTTTCTCTTATGGACCTTGTGGCTGTAAAAGATGGTTCTTTATAATTACTCTGGCAAGGACTAGATTACTGGATAGCTTCTGAAGGAGCAGAGTCCTTGAATTATAAGATGACCAACAATTTTAAGTTTTATGCTTGGTTTTTAAATTTGATGGTATACATCACATGATTGGCTGATTGTACGGATATACAGTTATTTTACAAGATTTCTACCAGGTTTTGTAAGAGTCCTATTCTTCTTCTGGATATGCAGTGGGTACTTGGATGTCTGTCGTGCTGTAATTATGTCACTGTTATTCTCTTGCATGGTCTTTTGGATTCTTTTTTAGAGTGAAGATACTTATTCTGGAGGTGCTTGTGTCAGTGTGGAGGAGGCCAAGAAAAGAATGTATGCTTGTAGTACCACAACCTACGTTGGATTTCAGGCTGTGATGACTGAAGAAATGTCTGAAAAATTTCGGGGTAGGATTCTGGAATTTTGTACCTAAATCCTTTCTAAGATGAGTTGTCTCTCTTCTACATGATCATGATCTGCTCAACGTTCTTACTCTCTTTTTTAAAAAAAATTGTGATGATCAGGTCTACCTGGAGTTGTTTTTATTTTGCCTGATTCCTACATTGATCCCGTAAACAAGGAGTATGGAGGTTTGTCTTCTTTCTGCACTTGTATTCTGATATGTGCTGCTCTATTCCACTTAATTTTCTAGTATGAAAGTTGAAATAGGAGTAATCATTTTTTAAAGACTGTTTCCATGCCTTGAAATTTCAGACCTGTTTCTCTCTGTTTAGGATATGATCACAATCCTTTTAAGATGGTGGTAATTGAGTCCTTGTTTTCTGGTAAAGTCATTATGTCAGAGTCAGACTTGTAATGTGCTTCTTCCTTCTCTCGAAAAATCAGGAGACAAATATGACAATGGTGTTATTACTCCAAGGCCTCCACCAGTTCAGTATGGAAGGCAAGGAAGATACGGTGATCGAAATAGGAATTATGACCGACCTAGATACGACAGGCAAAGAGATGCAATGCCAATGCAGCAGGGAAACCCATCTTTTGACCGCCAGGGTCCCCCACAAGGTGATGGAAGAAATTTTGCACCTCAACAAAACTATGGACAAGATAGACAAGGTTATGGTCCACCAGGAGGTGGAAACTTTGCTCCTGAAAGAAGAGATAATTTTCCTGGAGGAAGAGACGGGTACCAAGGAGAAAGAAGAGAACCAGCACCTGCATACCAGAGAGGCTTTAATCCAGGACAGGGTGGAAGTTTCCCACCACAGGAACGTAGAGACTTCCCACAAGGGCAACAAGGGAATTTCCCAAATCAAGAACCTAGAAACTTCCCACAAGGGCAACAAGGGAATTTCCCAAATCAAGAACCTAGAAACTTCCCACAAGGCCAGGAGGTGTATGGTGGTTCAAATTACGGGCAAGGCCCTAGTTCTGGGTATGGTGGAGGTTACCGGCAAGATGGTTCTGCTTATGGACAAAACTATACGGGACCTCCTGGGCAGAACTACTCAGGGCCGAGAGAAGGGCAGCCACTCCCTCAGGTGGATCACCGGGACAACACACAAAATGAACAACGAAACTTTACTTATCCATCACAGACGGGGACAAACCAGGTATATTTCTCATCTTTCATAGTTCTGCCAGATTTTTCTTTTGGATTAATCAACTCGTTATCATCTATGTGCACATGCTTCTGATGTATATAGGAGGCACATCTGGTAGAGACAGGTCTGACATGTGTTGTCTTCTTTTAAACATGACAGATATAAAATGGGACTATTTATTTTCTAGGCAATCTTAGGTTTCATTTTTTGAAGCAGTTGCTCCCGACGACTCCTCTATTTCATCATGAGTTTCTTCGAGTACATACTATGGATAGAATTGAAACATAAGGTAAACTTTAGATCTAATCAAGGGGAAGTAAATTACACCAAGTTGGCCAGCAGATGGATCTGTTCTGAAGAAAACTTGAAATATTGAAGCAAATATAGAATAGAGCAAAATGGCTGATTGAAGTCTCATTTTGGTGTATTTTTCTCCCCCAATCCTCCGAAAGTTGTCTTTAAGGGATGTTTGGCATTGGAGATTAAACTGCTCTGCCTTGGCCAGCAAAATGGATAACTTTGGTTTAATGGGCATTTAGACATGACATACATCTCTGACATTTTCCTAGATTTGACGTTTTGCTTCATCGACTGTATGACAGGACCTTGGTATTTGTCCTATCTACTTGAGAAAATTTTAATCTTATGTTCTCCTTCTTGGATGTTTATTTACTTAAATCATATGCAGGACCGATATTGAGGACTCGAATGCTCGCTTGAGATGGACCATCTGATGGATTGACGACGGGGATTTGAAGCTGTTCTATGAAGTTCGTCATATCACTTGTTGAGGTTATGTTATAGACGTTAATCTATCTGTTGTGATGAATAGCTGTTTCGATGTTTCCTTCTATCTGCTTGCTAGAGGAAAAGCCTACTTTTGGAATGCCCGCTTTGAGGCGAATCGTTCTTGTTCCCCCCTGAATACGTTGTCTTACCTCGTATAAGTGACATTACATGGTATGAGATACGCGCATAAAATAATCTCTCCTTTTGTTTTGTTTTCTTTTCTTTTCTTCCGTCTTGCTTGATTACTACTAGCTAGTTGGCATTGATCTTTGGGAAGAACGAAGTGCAGATGTTTGGGCTTTTTGCACCCCAAAAAAAAAAAGAAAAAGGAAAAGAAAAAAAAAAAAAAAACCCAAGTGCACTTTGTCTTTAAGTGTATGCCATATCAAAGACACCCACTGGTGAATGTTACCATGTTTCAACTCCGGAGGTAGCCTAATCTTCTTCATGGTTGCTGAGAGGGGGGAATGCCACTGGCAAGGTGACACGTAACTATGAGCTTATCTACCACGGATTGTCCACTTGTCCTTGAAGAGCAATACTTATTGTAAGATTAATCTTACAATAATGATGCTTTTGAGTGCAAGAAATTGATTATATTGACTAAAAGTAAACATTTTCCTCTTGTCGGATCAATAAGATCACTTTCTTGTAATTCATATTATTATTATTATTATGAAATTGATGATGATGAATCATCATCATCAGAGGCTAATCTCATTATAAGATTGATCTTACAATAAATAAATTTGGTATGTGAATAGAGAGTTGGCGAAAGATGTCCGTAGGTTTCGGGAAAACTGAGATTTTCTTGAACACTACTGTATTCCCTCACCAAACAGCGGCATAGAGCCACCATAGGTCCAGATTCCCAGATGCTAACAAGACCAAGCATCAAAGACTCGCATCAAACTTTGGACTTAAACATGGATTGCAATCGCATCAGCTTCAACTTATAAATAGGACGCATTACAATGGTGTATCAAACACAAAAACTGCCGAGGAACAAACTGAAGCACTAGCAAACATGGTTTGGTGTGGCGGATCGAATCGGTGGGCCGAATCGGATCGAATCAAGAGAAACTTGATTCGTCCGATTCCCATCGAATCGGATCAATTTCCATTCGATTTTCATGCGAATCGACCCGATTCAAGTGAATTGTGACAGATCAGGAAAAATTCGATTCGTCCCGATTTCCCGATGCGTCAAACCTTGCTAGCAAACAACTCAACATCTTCGCTAAGGCTTACTGTCCAGGATCTACTCTTCAAAAACTCCAAATTCGCAGTGAGGGAACTTGGGCGAGACAGACAGCTCCTGTCAGCATGCTATACAAGTGTGGGTGCAAAGTACAAGACTTGCCATTAGCGGTGAACCGAACTGAATTGTTTGGCCAATTTTGAAACAAATCGAACCAGAGTTATTTCAATTCAGTTTGGTTCAAATCAAATTTTTATATTTAATTAAATATGACTAAATTTATTAATATTTATATATTAAAAATATGAATAAAATTAAAAAAATATGTATAGTTATATGTAAATGTATACATATGATTATTTTTTAACACTCATAATATCTATATTATACAAATATCACTATAATTATATTAAAAATCGATTTATAGGTTGGGTTCGACTTCATAATTTGTGAAATCAGAACTGAACTTCGATCCAAACTGAAACCAAATTCACCTTGGGACACTCAACTCGGTGGACACTGCAGAAGCTATGATGATGCGAGGAGTTAAAAGGGTGGACGAGTCCCATTTGTACAGATATTGAGAAGCACAGGCTTTTTTGTTGTTGTTTTTTCATACTGCATGGTCCATTAAAATCAGGAAACTTTGTCGCACTGGTAATGTCAGTGTCATGATTTGAACCAGCTCCAAGACTGAGTGCTTGAAATTTAAGTACAGGGTACAAGGAACTCGAACATGGACTTCCAGCAAGTTTCCACCAGAGAAGGTGAAAGAAAGAATCTCTCCTCCTCTGGTTTGCAATGTTGCTGCTCACTGTTTTCTCTGCAACTGCAAAGTATAATGCAGTAACTCCACGATTGGGACCGAAGAATCTAAAGGTCGCATAATCACATCGCATATGATGAAACACTGGTGAGCTGTGATTTCAGACTCTGGGCCTCGTTAAGTATGGATTCCCGGTCAAACAGTGCAGACACAACTGCGACGCCTTTCAGATTTGGGATTCCCAGTTGCATAATGGAGCTTGCGTTTCCCGCTCCTATGCCGCCAATTGCGACTACAGGCAGCTTGGAAGCCAGACAAACAGTTTTCAGACCCTCCAATCCCAGAACAGGATTGTTTGCTTTCGTGTTAGTGGGGAAGACACCACCGCAGCCTATGTAGTCTGCTCCATCTATGAATGCTTGTTCAGCTTGTGCTGGAGTCTTACATGAAACTCCAATGATCTTCCCAGGCCCAAGAACAGAACGAACAACAGGCACTGGCATGTCCGACTGCCCGACATGTACACCGTCGGCATCGCAAGCAAGGGCAACATCCACCCTGTCATTGATCAGAAGTGGCACCCCATAGGACCGGCATATCTCCATGCATGCCGTTGCCGCTTCTATGAAGTCGCGTGTTTCGGCGTCCTTTTCCCTGTTTTGAATGCAGAAAGAAGGAATGATGAGACGAGATTAGTACCTGATGATGGTCGGGATGACAGGGAAATGCACATATACATGTGTGCTGGCATCTGGATGCATGCGGATAAGAGGCACTGAGGTGGCTTCCCAGAACAATGCATTGTAAGGGGTATGGTTCTCAATAGAGGTAAATGATTACTTTCCAATGCATGACGTCCAATTTATTAGGATCATCTTTGAGTAGAGCCAAAAAATCAACCAAAAAAAAAGAAAAAACTTGTTTGTGAAGTATGTACTGACTCCAGATTGGACAATATGCAAGAATTTGAGAGCTGGACCAAACATTTCTTCACAAAAGCTAAACTTTGGATATTCATGTTTTCTAGCTCCATTTGAAATCTGCAGGCAGCACATACTTATCAATCTAAAACATCTGAATTCGTATGACAACCATCACTAACCTTAGCTGAATCATAGTAGCTCCTCCTTCTATAGCAGACTTGACAGCATCAGTAATGGAGCGGCCCCACCTCTTATTCATTCTAGGGTCTGTTATAGCATAGAGTAACAGATCGTCTGACCTGAATTGTTGCTTTTCTGTTACACTACGGATGTGATCCTTAATCTTGACAAAGTGGTCGAATGGACCCTGAGGTCCAGAACCAATGAGAACATCTTTGCTGTGGAAAAGAGCATTCTCAACAAAGTCCTTGGCTGCCTAAATAATAGACAAGGAAACAACTTCATAAATTCACAGGAACAATTTCTCAGCAAGAAAGAAGTCAATGTGGATCCATATCGGATATTCGTTTCTCCATGGGTATTTATCTTTCAGAAAATCTCGCTAGACTATTGGTTTGCTGCTAAGCAATCTGAGTAGCTGCTTTGCTCATTTAATATGCACAAAATGCTTTGCTGCTAATCTCCTAAAGTCAAACATGATCCTATAAAAATTCATGGATGATATCATTGAGAAACTTCACTCTCTATGGCAACCACTAAATCCCCTAACAAAAGTTTGAATAACTATTCTTTGGAATCAGAAAAACTGCAACATATGGAGCTAGCGAAGTTGGTTCCTAGTTTTCTTAGACAATTTCACTTCTGATAATTGTAAAAAGGCCGATGAAAAAAATCAGAGGTTTTAAGCTTTCCCTGCTTTTGCCAGTGTTGGAAAAATACATCCACAAGTAACACAGCAAATATAGTGCAGGAACAGTGGATGAATGACCTGAACAGCCTGGAGCATTGAAGAGCCTTTGGCTAGCTCTGCTGCAATGCATGAGGCAAGTGTACAACCAGTTCCATGAGTGTTACGTGTCTTGACACGTGGCCCACGTAGCTCATGGAACTGTTCACCTAGAACAATCAATCAACATACTTAGATGAGATCCAGTGGAATAGAAATACCAAATGCTGAAGAGTTAAGAGGTACAGGTTACAATGCTTGTAAATTGTCACAGGGTAAAACCTATACCATCAAATAATATGTCCACAGCATCTGAAGAATCTGACAGGTGCCCACCTTTCACAAGCACATTTCTGCCCAAGAAAAGGAAAGATAGTCTTGTTACTGCACTAAAATTTTTTCAATCACCATACAGAAGTTATGTTATCAACTTATAAACAAGAAAAGGTAATGCAGAAGCATCATCCTCCCTTTTGATGATGTTTACCTAAGAGGTTCAGTATATTCAGATAACTAAGGGCAGCATTCCTGCTCTCCAGTATTCATGTTTAGATTACTAACAGTGGAACAATAATTGAGTACTTGTTGTCCTTCATGTTCTATGTTGAGTATATGCTACGAGTTTGAATTGAAAAAAGGAACATAGTATACCTAGATCCCTTAGGGGTTCCCAAAAGTCAGCTTCGGTTGACAACCCACAGTCTGTTAATCCAACTACCTTCCTTTTGCTTCACCAAAATGCATAACCTTCATGAGGGTCATCTTTACATAGATTCAGATCCTCTCAAATCTACTTCTGTGTACATTGTGTTTTTGAATGCCCACCAAATCCTAAAATAATTACATAAAAACTGCTTCGAAGGGATCCATGTATGTGCAAAGATGCATGCACATGGTGGATATGGTCTTTCAAAGGACTGGCTGAGGGATTACGAATTGGCATTTGATTTTGCAGTCTCAGGCAGGGGGCTGTCCCTATCATCTCTCATTGTTTTTGTTCAATCAGCATTTTATGAGGTAGGTGGGGCCTTAATTACCATTATCGAGATATGTGTTGTCTAATCTTGAATTGACCTGTGTACAGTAATAAAAAAATAAAAAAGCTGCAGAAAGAAACTTAGATGTCATCAACACATCTTTGCCATCCGAGAAAATTTAAAAGTAGGCCTTTCAGCTCATAAACTTTTTGTTTTCTTTGGGTATTACTTGGATGACATGGGACCAGACAGTTCAGGCAGATGACCGGATGTGAGTAAGGGTAGCAACAACAGTGACAAAGTGGCAAAAACAAGGAGAAGAAGCAGAATAAGAATGAAGAGGAGATGGTAGTTGTAGTGGTAGAGGGGGCCACTATCTGCTGAAGCTTCACACAGCCATCCACACGATTGAGAGATACTTGTCATTTGCCATATTGACATGCAAAACGGAAAGAAATAGAACACTGACCTGGGTCCCAACTTATGTATGGATCTAGCAGCTGAGTACATGTCGGCTATAGTTTCCAATCGTAATCCACCAAGTATTGTGGATGCTTCCTTTAGATTTGGAGTCACTATATCAGCCATTGGAAAAAGTTGATCACTGAATCACAGCCAGCAAATAACATCTAGTGAGACATCTTTTCTGGATATTTTGGCATAAGGAAATGGAAACTAGAATCTACATCGATCCTCTGAACATTGAACTGCTTAGGATGCAACTTCAACAAAGGGTAGTATACATCTGGAGATGAGATTACATAAAGAAATGCTGTTCATACCGTAATCCGTTTATAGTAGATGGAGCAGCAAGCACGTCGCCACTTGTAGATACCATGACCGGATCCACCACGATAGCTGCCTTTGGAGATGTATGTATATAGTTCAAAAGGCACGTTCATGGCCAAACATTTATGAAAGCATGTTCTGGTACCAAGGCATACCTCTTACTGGAAATTCTTGGAGTTTGCCACATAAAACTTTGATCACACCATCAGATGGAAGCATGCCAGTCTTCACCTGATTGAATCCAACAACCAACACTGTTTTTGTGAAATGTCAAAGGTGAGAACAGGAAAGATAACACTAAGGTAGACAAGAATGGGCTCTTTGGAACTAATTGCGAGACAATTACCAGGAAATCAGCTTTCCCACAATTTTCTGTGCCAGTTCTTACAACTGGTTACTGAAATTAGCTTGCGCAAAATCAGTTTGCAACAGCTGATTGTGTGGGAATCAGCTTAAGATCTATACGGTAAGATAGGAAGGTTTGATCAAGATCATCCTTCTCAAAGCAACAGAGACAACTTACCACATCAACCCCCATGTCAGAAAGCACGGACCTCAGCTGCTCCGCAACGAAATCCTCCGGAACAGGATGAACTCCCTGGTTATAAGACACAAGCCATTCACGCGGTCTTACATCTCGCACCTCCAACACACAAACGCTCAACAGCAGTGGCAATTACTCAAACAATTGGCACGCAACCTGGACTCCCACGGTATTCTGCGCCGTGACCGCCGTGATCACTGTCGAGCAGTACGCCCCGAGTGCGCCGCAGGCCTTGAGGTCCGCCTGGATCCCAGCGCCCGCGCCGGAGTCGGAGCCGGCCACCGTAAGCACGTGGGGAACCTTCCGCCTACCCAGGCCATCATTCTGCGCCATCTCCCCAGTGGCCGCCGCCAGGGCCCGGAGACCCCCGGCGCCGGCTGAACCCGGCTTCAAACGCCAACACGTCGCAGGCGCGCGGGAGCTGCACAGCTCGCGCGCCTCCGAGGAGACGCCAAGCTGCGAAAAAGGAATCTACTTTAGGACGGCGTAGAAGGGGTGGTGTTGCGGTGTGGGGGGATGGGCTAAGGAGACTTACACGGGTTGGTGACGACGGGGAGTAAAAGGCCGCCGGTGCCATGAAAGGGGACTTGTGGGGGCAGCAAGCCGCCGTGGAGCAGAAACGCCTTGCCACTTGATATTTGATAGATGAGAGTTGGCAATTGTAGGGTTGGTCGGATAAATAATTTATTGAGAAATGTTATGCTCCCGGCAAGCCGGGAGCATAGGGAAGCGATTTGCAGTCGTGTTCCTCCACAAGGCGTCATGTGGAGGAACAGGGCCCCAGCGCATTAAATGCGTTATCATTTTTTTTTTTCACCCTCAAATATGCACACAAATATTTTTCTAGTGCACACAAATATTTTTATAGTGCACACAAATACCTATTTTGTGCACACAAATAGTATAAGTATTTGTGTGCATTCTTATACTATTTGTGTGCACTACGTAGGTATTTGTGTGCACTATAAGAGTATTTCAGTCCGGACGAAGCCATCATCCCCCAGTCCCCCGTCCCCTGATCATCCGCACAAGCCCTAATCCCCCCCAGTTCCCCGTCCCCTGCTCTCCTCAGTCCCCCGTCCCCTGCTCTCCTCAGTCCCCCGTCCCCTGCTCATCTGGTCGACCCGCAGCCCGTCCGGCGTCCCCTCTTCACTCCGACCGAGTGGGGAAATTGGAACTTCCATCTCCCCAATCTTCTTCCTTTCCTCCAGCTCCTTTAGCGTCGTGTGAAGAATGGCGGGTGAAAAGGAAGTCTATGGACGTCGAACCAGCTCCAAAAGGAAGGCGAAGGAGGATACGTCATCCACTGTACTGCCAGCCACCTCAACGTCAACTTCCGGTCCATCGAAAGGTATGTATTATGGACAAATGTTACGAATAATTTGTGTGCACTGTCTTGTATATTATGTGCTTGATGAATTGACTAATGGTATGTGCATTGGAACATTACCAACGATCGTCCATAGTTTTTACATTTACGTTCTCTTTAAATGGGCATTTGAGACTCATTACTGTTGTGTTTGTTTACACTATCCTAACAGTTGTGTCCACAATTTGAAATTTTATGTGCATTATCTCCGAATTTGTGTGCATTTATGTTTAGCATGTCCACATTTGTGTGTAGCAAGGCACTATTTGTGTGCACTATTGTGTGGGTATTCTGTTAATGTGTGTGTATTTAGTAGTTATTTTGATGGATTGGCCTAGCATTTGTAAGCACTATGAGAGCATTTGTTTGCATTATCCAAGCATTTTTGTGCACTGTTAGTGCATTTGTTTGAGAGATGTGAGAGCATTTGGGTGCACTGTTAGTGCATTTGTGTGCACCGTTTGTATGCACTAATAGTGCTTTTGTGTGCACTTTCAGGGTATTTTTGTGCACTATTAGTGCATTTGTGTGCAATGTCAAGCCATTTGTGTGCACTAATTGTGCATTTGTGTGCACTAATTGTTCATTTGTGTGCACTGTCATGGCATTTGTGTGCACTATTAGTGCATTTGTGTGCAATGTCAAGCCATTTGTGTGCACTAATTGTGCATTTGTGTGCACTAATTCTTCATTTGTGTGCACTATTAGTGTATTTGTGTGCAATGTCAAGCCATTTGTGTGCACTAATTGTGCATTTATGTGCACTAATTGTTCATTTGTGTGCACTGTCATGGCATTTGTGTGCACTATTAGTGCATTTGTGTGCAATGTCAAGCCATTTGTGTGCACTATTTGTGCATTTGTGTGCACTAATTCTTCATTTGTGTGCACTATTAGTGCATTTGTGTGCAATGTCAAGCCATTTGTGTGCACTATTAGTGCATTTGTGTGCAATGTCAAGCCATTTGTGTGCACTAATTCTTCATTTGTGTGCACTAATAGTGTATTTGTGTGCAATGTCAAGCCATTTGTGTGCACTAATTCTTCATTTGTGTGCACTAATTTTGCATTTGTGTGTACTAATTTTGCATTTGTGTGCACTTTCATGGCATTTGTGTGCAATGTCAAGCCATTTGTTTGCGCTATTAGTGCATTTGTGTGCATTGTGTAGCCATTTGTGTGTACTAATATTGCATTTGTGTGCACTAATTGTTCATTTGTGTGCACTGTCAGTGCATTTGTGTGCGCGGATAGTGTATTTGTGTGCACTGTGAGAGCATTTGTGTGCACTGAGGGCATTTATGTGCACTCTTCAAACATTTGTATGTAGTGTCAGTGCATTTGTGCGTTTTTGTGCATTGTCATCTGAACATTAGATACTACTATGTTGCCATTTGTGTGCAATTTCCAAACATTTGTGTGGTCATCCTGCCGATATTTGTGTATTTCGTACTCTTTGTTTGGATTTGTGTGTATTGTCACAGGACTTTGGAGTTTGGACTATTTGATGTGTGCAACATATTGAATTTTGTTTGTATTTGTTGCGCTTTGTTTAAATTCAAATTTATTTTATTGGAATGCAGTTAAACGTACTCCATTTCATTTCCGATCATCAATGGAAGTATATCTTAAAGATCGGAAGGAGTTACATTTGAGAGACTGCCACCGAAGATTAATGAGGACTACCCCCTTCAGTCCTCTAGCTGACACTGAGACGTCAACATGTTTTCCCCCCAGCTTGTTGGAGGAGATTTTATCTTCGCATTGTGAGGGCTATGCTTTTCAATTTGGCAATAAGGAGATAACATTTACAGTGGAGGAAGTGGGTTTGATCTTGGGTCTACCATGTGAGGGCTTCCATGCAAGACTTCAGGACCAATAAAGAAGTCCAAATTATATGATCGTTTTGGTGAGAAAACTCTTTTTGACAGGAAAAAGACAAAGGACTGTCTGAACCAAATCTGCAGTTCTGATGAACCGAAGGATGTGGTGAACGCCGTACGGTTGTGGATAGTTCTCTTGTTTTGCACATTTCTCTGCCCACGATCATCGCATTCATGTCCCCAACAGTTGTTAAGTTATTTGGATGATTTGGGTGATGTTGGGAAATATAATTGGGCAGCGGCTGTGCACGAGTTGACAATGCACAATATTGATTGGTTAGTTGCTTGTGTCCGGAACCATTGAAGTGGGACAATGGTCCCGGCTAGGAGATGATCATCCACAGATTCCCAACAACATTTCTTTCTCTTTGGGTGTGCTCCGGTACTGACTGTAAGTATACCTATAGTCTTCTTTGTTAAATTCTCTTCCTTCGTTAATTGAAATAAAAATTGCAGTAACTTGGACAATCCCTTGTTGACAGGTGTGGTTTTTGGAGCATACCCGGGTCCGCCAACCGATCCGCCCAATAGCCATTCCACGTTTTTTCCGTTGGGCGTCGTTTGGTGATAGAAAATTGAATTTCTCAATTGCAGAATTAAGTGGCCAACAGGTGAGCAATTATTCTGACACTTTCTACAAGCATTCGTACTCTTTCTGAGTATCTTTGTACACTATCTGAATTGCAGATAGTCGAAGATATCCATATCCTTCCGGCTGAGAGTGCCATTATTTATGGAGTCCGTCAACCAGATGCTCATCCGGAAGTAGACAATGTTGCCATCATGTGCATGTTGAAAGAAATGGAGAGACGGATGATTAAGCAAGATGAGAGGTTGGAGCTGCTTCATGAAAACATGAAATTCCAGCAGGTGCAAATTGAAGAATTAAAGATGTCACTGCATGGAAGGCCTTCACCGTCCACAGGTCCTTCTCCACTAGCACCAGTGGGAACTCCCCTGCCAACAACATCTTCTCCACATCCTGCATTTCAATCTCCATTATCTCGACCTCATTCTCCACTGCCCCCACCTCCTTCTCCATTGCCTGATGCACAATCTGATCCTCATGTGCAAGCAGCAAGTCAACCAGTCGATGAGGCATTGGAGAAGACGACAAAGGTGCCCCCTCAGCAAAGTTCCTTGGTAACAAATGTGAAGGAACGGAAGGGGCGGCGATGCGGCCCTAAGCAGAAGTCACCTTATGACATGATGGGGAAGAGCACTAAAGGCAGGCCAGCAAAGGGGAAGAAAAAAGTGGATGCGAAGGGAGATGTAAGTCCCTTATGAACAAATGTAAAGTGGTTTGCTTTCTCAAAACATTTTAACTTTAAGATGGGCATGTACTATATACTGTTGTGTGAATAGGACTATGAATGGGTTTGCAAGGGGATGTTGAATGAAGTCCAGAACAGAGTTTTGGCGGACTTCATTGTTGGTTATCCTACTGCGGACCATGAGTAAGATATGATGCATTTTATTTAGTGTTTGTTTATGAGGAATGTGATTACATTTTATCTCTTCTATTTGTAATATTCAGCTTCTCCATTTGCAGTGTGCATTTGTGTGAACTTTATAACGGCATTGTATTGAGAAAATCCCATGTATTTGAATTACTTTGCGGCCATATGATTGAAGACACGGTAGGTTTTTTTTCGACATGAAAAATGCATGGAAAATTTTTTTAGCTAAGAATTGCCCACTTTGTTCAGGTAATAGATGCAATGATACAACGCCTACATGACGCACAATCTGCAGAAAGCATGTCATGTCCGTGGATGGCATTCCCTACCATTGTTGTAAATTTCATTGCTAGTAATGAGAGATTGAATGCAGCCGAAAAAGCGAAGGAGCTTCATAGGTGTTCATTGGTCACCCACACCTATCGAACTTGGAAACGAATAAGTATATCTTCTTTGTGTTGCATTCTGGTAACCACTGGCACTTGCTCGTGGTTCACACTGAAAAGAAGATTTTCATTTCATACAATTCCCTAAATGATGTGATGTTGCACCGTGGCATTACAAGGCAATGGGTAAGTGTCTGATATATTATTTCAGTTGGCAAATATTCATTATGTTTTCTAAACAACGCAATGGGTAACTGTCTGTTATATTATAGGCTGATGTTCTGCGCATATTCCTTAAGGAATATGGTGCATTCGACGAGCCAGAAGGATGGGGGCTGGAGTACAACTTGGCGTGCCCACAACAGTCCGAACAGTCACTGAACTGCGGGTTGTATGTTGTCAAGTACATTGAAGCTTTGTCAACGGAAGACAACAGTGAAAATTGGAAATTTGGAGAAGAAGACTGTAACCTTTTTAGAGCAAACTTTGCAGCCACAATAATTGCTGAATCAAACGAGTAAAACAATGTAAATGCATCTGTATGGACACTACTACGTATTAAATATTTGTGTTCATATTTCTAATACACAGAAATACTGGGAAACATTTGTTGGCATTTGTGTTCAAAACGATTTGTCGGTGTGAAGCGCAGGCAATGCTGCCACAACGATTTGGAGACTGGGCGCTACGGTATTGGTATGGCCATACCGATTTCAGGCCATACCAATTCGGTTGTGAAGCTGTCATTGTGTGCCAAAAAAATATCATACGAAATTCACAGACGTGCGTTTGTGTGCCAAAATATTAAATGTACAAAAGTTGCAAAACAAAATTCATACTATAAATCCACATACATACCAATGTGTGGCATTTGTGTGCCAAACACAATCCGTGCATACTAATGTTGGCATTTCTGTACCTGTTCCGAATACATACATGCCACTATAAATCCACATGCATACCAATGTGTGCCAAAAAAAAATGTACTGCAGTATGTCTATGTGCCATCCATAGACATGTCATTCGTTCATTTTTTCAGAACGCAAATTGTGTACCTGTTTGCAATACAAAAATAAACAATAAATCCACAAACATACCACAATAATTCCACATACATACTGGCTTTTTTCTTCGTTGACAGAAACCCACAAAAAATTATACACACTAATTTTTGGTTTTTTTTTCATTGACAGAAACCCACAAAAATTGTACATACTCATATCTGGCTTTTTTCTTCATTGACAGAAACCCACAAAAAAATATACACACTAATTTCTGGTTTTTTTGTTCATTGACAGAAACCCACAAAAACTGAACATACTCATTTCTGGCTTTTTTCTTCATTGACAGAAACCCACAAAAACTGTACATACTCATATCTGGCTTTTTTCTTCATTGACAGAAACACACAAAAACTGTACATACTCATATCTGGCTTTTTTCTTCGTTGACAGAAACCCACAAAAAAACTATACACACTAATTTCTGGTTTTTTTCTTCATTGACAGAAACCCACAAAAACTGTACATACTCATTTCTGGCTTTTTTCTTCATTGACAGAAACACACAAAAACTGTACATACTCATATCTGGCTTTTTTCTTCGTTGACAGAAACCCACAAAAAACTATACAACTATTTCTGGTTTTTTTTTCATTGACAGAAACCCACAAAAACTGTACATACTCATTTCTGACTTTTTTCTTCATTGACAGAAACCCACAAAAACTGTACATACTCATATCTGGCTTCTCATTCATACCAATATGTGCCACAAAAACTTGCACTGCAGCATCACACAGCGCCATCAGTAGACTTCTCATTCTGCCTGCATCTTTTAGCTTTTTTCCTCACTTTTTCTAGAGCAGACATTATTCACTTTTCTCGTTTTCTTCCCTTTCTCAAGGCTACTGTTGGGTCTTGGACTGTCCGTTCGGGAGCATTATGTTGTGCATTCCTATCATCATTATGAATGGAAGTAACTTTCTTTGCTTGCATTACATTTGACAAAATATTTGGGATTTCTGCTAGCAGGTGATCAAATTGAGATTCAGACGAGCTGGCTTCTTGTGCCACCTTCATTAATCTGTATATTAATAGGGTATATCTTGACTGAGGATGTTTCCTATCTTCCTCGCAGACTACTGATGCTTCTAGTCCCTCTCTGTAGCGTAAATCCTTACGCCATCTGTTTAGGAAATATTTGTCCGGTATTTTCTCTACTCCGCAGTATTGTAGTGCCCACATTGCATGTCTGCAGAGGTACCCCCTAAATTGAAAGCTGCGACAAGTACATTCCACTTCTGCAGAATCTTTGTTACACGTAACAGTGTTCATTTTTTGCAAATCCTTCGTTGCTCCTTTTATTTGAACACGCTCAAATGACTTCAATCTTAGGGTGACACATGGCCCATTAGCTTCAATAAACTGCGGATGACAACTTGCTCCCTCCAGCAATTCATGTTGGAACTTGTTAAAAATAGACCTTGTATATATCCCAGCGGCTTGTTTCTCAAATGGTGATGAAGTCCTCAAATACGCTTCAGTATCTAAGGATTTCAAATCTGCATGATTTTCTGCCTCAAACCTACGTTCAATAGCCATGACATATTTTGTCACAAACTCAGACAATGTTGTCTTCGTTGTGACAAAGCCATCGAAGAAGTGGTGTATACTCTCACTACGTTGAGATGAAGACATCCCTACAGAAACATAATTATCTTTCATCAGACTAAAAAGATTTAATATATGCTTAACACTGAATACACGCTAAGAAACATACCTGCAAAAAATGTGTCCTTCAAAAAAACGGGCACCCACTTACTTCGAGTGTTGAACAACCCCTGCAACCATTCATTGTTCCTTGCAGTTTCATACGTCATCATCAATTGGTCCCAATTCTCTTCAAATTGATGGATGGATTGTGTATCATAAATAGTTATATCAAAATCATTTATGAATTGTGGATTCTGTATACAGAGATGGCCAATCTTCTCTGGGACTTTCTTCAGTATATGCCATAAACAGAATCGATGGCGAGTGTTGGGGAAAACTTCCGCAATTGCGACCTCCATAGCTTTATCTTGATCCGTGATGATTGCATTGGGATGTTGCCCCCCACTAGCTTCAAGCCAAC
This sequence comes from Colocasia esculenta, assembly GCA_014218235.1. NCBI lineage: Eukaryota > Viridiplantae > Streptophyta > Magnoliopsida > Alismatales > Araceae > Colocasia > Colocasia esculenta. Next base: position 6,814,939 of record CM024755.1, on the reverse strand, counting down.
AATTAAACAACCATTGGAAAGTAGAGACTTTCTCATTGCTCAACAGTGCACAACCCAAAATTATAGATTGTCCATGGTGATTGACCCCAACAAAGCAGGCAAATGGCATTTGGTACGTATTAGTCAAATATGTTGTATCAAAACAAATGACATCGGAAAAGTACCTACAGGCAATCCTTGATCTACCATCAATCCAGAATACATTACTTAATGCACCATTATCATTCATGGATATAGTGTAATGAAATGTAGGGTCTTTAGCTTGCATCGCTTGAAAGTGTGCTATCATTGTCTTTACGTCACCATCCTTCAATTGTGTATGCCTCTCTTTATCAATAAAGTTCCGACAGTCCTTCTCTGTCCAATCAAGTTGTCTTATGCCACCTGCCCTTATTGCAAAAGAGGAGACAATGTTTGTTGTTGATATGCCAGCACTTCTCATGTTCAAAATTTCAGCTTTCTCGGGTGTCAATATGTTTCTATGGCATCTATAATACATAGCTGAACCAGGAAAGTGGTTGTGATTATGCTCCAAATTGACACCCGTCAGTATAAACTGGAATGAATGCATGTCACGTTTAACCCTCACTGATGCTGGACATCCGATCTTGCTAGTATCTCTCTGTTTAGTAACATCTTTCCGCCGTTTTGGTTGTCCACCTCTATGGCAACTGAATTTCTTATAAATGCACACCCCATTCTTCATTCTGCTATCAGTAATTGATATTCCAAATCCTTCATGTTTGGCATACCTAGTGTAGAATTTATGTGCTTCCTCAATACTGCTGAACTTCAGGCCATTGCAAGGCATCTCTGGCTAAACATCTGTAGCCCCATGGGGGGACTCCTCAATTATTTGTGGGGACTGTGGTGCTGCTCATATTAGCATTGCTGATATTAGCTATTGATAGAACTGACAGAAAAACTAGAACATTGTACAGAAAGAGTAACGAAATTCACACACACTGCTAATACACAAAAAAAAAATTGTGCAAACCCATAAACATGCCAGTATTAGAATAGGAAACAACTTACATCCGTTTCCACTTGTAATCTCTATGTCAACATGTTCATTGGTTGGTGTTGAGGGGCTTTGCATACTAACTGAGAAATGAATTATCACAAATTATTCCATTGCTCATATTTAACTGTTGAATAAATACTATAATGCATGCATACAAATATTACTGTCATGCACACAAATACTGAAACAATGCATACAAATATTACTTTCATGCACACAAATCCTGTAACGCTGCATACAAACATTACTGACATGCACAGAAATGCACAGAGAATGCACACAAATGCTCTCACAGTGCTAACAAATGGATAAACAGTGCACACAAGTGCCCTGACAGTGCACACCAATGCCCAGCCAATGCACAGAAATGCACTGAGAATGCACACAAATGCTCTCACAGTGCACACAAATGCCCTGATAGTGCAAACAATTGGCAGAAACCGTGCACACAAATGACGTGACAGTGCATACAAATGCACTGATAGTGCACACAAATGACCTGACAGTGCACAGAAATGCACTGATAGTGCACACAAATGCCCTGACAGTGCACACAAATGCCCAGTCAATGCACAGAAATGCACTAAGAATGCACACAAATGCCCAGTCAATGCACAGAAATGCACTGAGAATGCACACAAATGCTCTCACAGTGCACACAAATGCCCTGATAGTGCAAACAAATGGCAGAAACAGTGCACACAAATGCCCTGACAGTGCACACAAATGCCCAGTCAATGAACAAAAATGCACTGAGAATGCACACAAATACTCTCACAGTGCACACAAATGCCCTGATAGTGCAAACAAATGTCAGAAACAGTGCACACAATGCCCCCACGGTACGCACAATTGCAAAACAATACACACAAATGCACTAACAGTGCACATAAATGCTTGGATAATGCACACAAATGCTATCACTGTGCGCACAAATGCACTAACACTGCACATAAATCCTTCGATAATGCACACAAATGCTCTCACTGTGCGCACAAATGCACTAACACTGCACATAAATGCTTCCATAATGCACACAAATGCACATAGATACTGTCACAATGCATACAAAGATTACTTTCATGCCCACAAATACCATATTAATCGTACAAAAAAACTATAACAATGCATACCAAATTTTCTTTCATACACACAAATACTATATTAACCGCACATCAATACTAGAACAATGCATATATAATTTTCTTTCATACACACAAATACTATGTTAACCGCACATAAATACTATAACAATGGATACAAACTTTTCTTTCATGCACACAAGCCCATAAATATGGTAGTATTGCATTACAAAATAACTTACATCCATCTCCACTTGTAATCTCTATGTCAGCATGTTCAGTAGGTGGCGTTGGGAGGCTTTGCATACGAACTGAAACAACAAAATATCATAAATTATTCCATTGCCATATTAGTTGTTGAAAGAATGACTACAAAAAATATATTAACGCACATAAATGCTATAACAAGGCATTAAATATTTTTTTCATGCACAGAAATACTATTACACCGAACACAAATACCTGTTGCCGTTTCATTACTACTATGTTCTGCATTCACACATGCATGTGGGGGTGCTTGCACTTGACTTGCATGGCATGCACCAAGAAGGGACATAAATGGGGTAGGTGTCATGAAGGGATGATAAAACGGATGGCCATAAATGTGTGCATTATTATAGCTGAAAGTTGGTGGCGGAAATCGTGCTTCTTCATTTGATGGAGGGAGGTGCATAACCCGATGGTCTTCATGCTCAGACTGCACCATTATGCTGTCGAACAAGCTTCAACGTCGTTTCTTATGCAAGCTCTTCCGGAGCCAACCGTGACAGCAGGGGAAGACCGGTTGAGAGCTTGAGGGGCGGATGAGGTGAACAGGGGAAGACGGGTTGAGAGCGTGAGGGGCGGATGAGGTGAACAGGGGAAGACGGGCTGAGGGCTCAAGGGCGGTCCAGGAGTGTGCGTGATCACGGATGGGGGGCGAAGGAGAGCGGGAACCAAATCTTTTGTTCACGCCGGGATGGGGAAGAAGAGGGGAAGGACATCACGGTCTTTTGCGGGTGGGAAGAAATGCCATCAAATCTTCGTCTCCTCGCGGTGAAGGGCGGCTGTCACTTCCACATTCAATGCGGGCTACGGGAAGCGCGCGAGGAGGTGTTTAAGCGTTCAAACGAGTCGACGTGGCTCTATTCCACCTGGACCAATGAAATGCCCTGGAGGCGATTCCACGTCAGCTATGCTCCCGGCTGGCCGAGAGCATAGCATTTCTCTAAATAATTTACTGAGAAATGTTATGCTCCTGGCAAGCCGGGAGCATAGGGAAGCGGTTTGCAGCCGTGTTCCTCCACAAGGCGTCATGTGGAGGAACAGGGCCCCAGCGCATTAAATGCGTCATCATTTTTTTTTTTCACCCTCAAACATGCACACAAATATTTTTCGAGTGCACACAAATACTCTTATAGTGCACACAAATACCTATTTTGTGCACACAAATACCTATGTAGTGCACACAAATAGTATAAGTATTTGTGTGCATTCTTATACTATTTGTGTGCACTACGTAGGTATTTGTGTGCACTATAAGAGTATTTGTGTGCATGTTTGAGGGTGAAAAAAAAAAAAAAGGCCATGCTCCTCCACATGGCGCCTTGTGGAGGAGCACGGCTGCAAACCGCTTCCCTATGCTCCCGGCTTGGCATTTCTCTAATTTACTTGGCCACTCTACCAGTCGTGTCATTAGTTGGTGCGTAGGTCTTTTGTACATCAGTCAATCGTTAAGTGGTCGGATAAATTATTTGTCTGATTTATCCAACCAATTAATATTTTCGTGGATAGAGAAAGTCTTAGTGTACACCCCAACATGTTCAAATGACATGTATTTGTCATCTTACACATTTAGGGGTGTGCCAACCTATGAATGAGTCTTAATTTTTTAACCCCAAAGGTTAGATGATACACTCTTATTAGATATGCAAGATGATATGTGTCATCTTGCACGCCTTGAATGCGCACCAAGTCTTTTCTATATTTGATAATGAGAACCTTGGCTCTCGTCTGGAGGTGGGACTCGCCTCCACCTCACTTATGTGAGTGAGACGGTTTTCATCTGCATAAGAATCAAGTATTTTTCTTTGATACTATAGGGAAACATTTAATGTTTGGATAAGAATTGCTCGACCAAACTGTCCACACTCACAAAGTGGGTGTGAACCTTGCTACTATGATACCCCCCTTGTGAGAGCTAGTAAGTGTTTCCCAATAATATGTAGTGGAGATAGGATAGGAGTTAAGTGGTTCTCTTTGTGTTGGAAAATGTTTGGTTCTCATCTGAACAAGAGTCGTTTCACTCACATCCCCACGTGTGGGTGAGACTCACTCCACCCATGTGAGTGGGATGGCTCCCTTCTCGGCGGAAGTCAAGCAGTTCTCTTCATGTTGAAAAATGCTTGTTTCACGTTCAGACAGAAATAACCAAGTATTTTCTGACATGAAGAGAACCACATTTTTTAATATAAAGAGAACCGCTTGATTCCCGTTCGGATGTGAGTTGTCTCATTCACATGAGTGGAATGGGTCCCACCCTACCCAATGTGAGTGAGATGACTCATGTTCGGACGAGAATCAAATATTTTCTAACATGAAGAGAACCACTTGGCTCATGTCCAATCTCCACCATATATTATCAGGAAACACTTGGGGGGGGGGGGGGTTACTGTCATCACAGTAGAAAGTCAAATGTCTTAATGTTGAAAAATATGTGGTTCTCATGCAGAAGAAAATTGTCTCACTCACATAGGGTGGGGGGCCACCCTATATGGTTGGGAGTCATCCCACTCACCCACCCCGCCCCATGTGAGTGGGACGATTCTTACGTGGAGGAGAGTTAAGTGGTTCTCTATGTTGGAAAATGTTTGGTTCTCATTCGAACGAGAACACTTCTACTCACATGAGGGTGGGTGTGCCCTATCCTCATGGTTGCTTGGCTGGAATCCACTCCACCCTTATGAGTGGGATGGCTCCAGTTTGGATGGAAATCAAATGATTCTCTTTCATGTTTTATTATATTGAAATGTACTTTTTATCTTATTATTATATGTAAATCTTTTATGAAAATCTAATACTTTATATCACATTTCTTGCACATTAGAATTTAGTGTGTAACAAATCTTATTCATAATATATACAATGTTATAGTGAGTAACACTTGCTCTTCTCTTATGTATATATCCAATAATGAGATAGCAACTAAACTACCATACGATTGGTGACAAAGTACAAAATAAAAGAGAAAAAATGTGGTAACATTTTTATTTTAACTCATATCTTATCATATCCTATATAAAATCAAATTAATAATCATATTTATTATCTCATCATCCAAATCTACAGTAAATATCACCGATCGATATTGGTCCCATATGAATTAAAAGGGACACAAAAGAAAGTGCCTTTTATTAGATAATAAATGTATATGTGATTTCAAATTGATAAATATAATATGATTCTTATATTTATATTGACATAAGTGTCACTAAAAACATCTATACTTTTTACACATGGCTTTTTAATTGACCATCTTAATATTATTGTTCGACGGCTTTGATCGCTAAATTGGCATGGGTCACTATAACATAATCACGTACGTACTATGAGGCCCGTCCCATGTATCGAAAAGCTCAACAAATAAAATTACAGAGCAAAAAAGTGTTCTCTTTTCATTTTGCCTATTAAGGCAGCGTTTGGGAAATGTCTATGAAAAAGTGGAAAATTTGAAATGTCGATTTTCACATGTTTCTGACATTTGTGGAGATTGTCATGATTACATTTAAAAATAAGGTGAACTATTTGGCAACAGTCTCGAGACATCCCGCTTTTGGGAATAAAAAAACTATTATTTTAATAAAAATATAAATTTATCCCATCTACCTGCCAAGTTAAAGAGAGATAGTTATTTTTCCCCAAAATCGGCTACAACCCTTCAGAAGCAACCTACCTTGGGCTTTTGATGGAAGGGAGAGAGAAAAAATTGTGTCTATCTCTCTCCCCAACCTAAAAAGTGCTTTGCGCAAATGCCGATGTCAGTTGCCTTCATTTGAAAATCAGAACATGATTTGTCAGAGATTTTGGAGGCAAAATCATAAGAAACTTCACTACCAAACGATGCCTAAATCTTAGGACCAAACAATTGTAAAGTAGAACCCCTAAACTTAAGGTGAATGATATCTGGAGTATAGACTGATTAATATTTGTCTATAAATAATCTGAATTTTATTGAATGTAAATTTAAATTAATTAGTATTCACATGATTATATCTAGAATAATTCATATTTAAATTATTACAACAAATAGGACTGTAAAAAAAATCTTCCTTCTTAAGAGACCATATTTTTCTCCCAATTAAATAAAAAATTTACAAATATTTCAGTTTATACATTCCAGTATTCCACTATTTTTACGATCCGGCGGTTCTCCTAGACTACTCACTGGACCGTTATCCCGCCGCCGACCATGGCAGCGCTGGCCGCACTAGCCGTTGGCATCTCCTGTCCCCCGCCAAATTCGAACTCGAGTCCCCACCCAGGCCACCGTCCTCCTCCATCTCCACCTCCCCGGCAGAGCAAGATCTCCCCTTCCAGAGACCCCGTCGTCGATCTGTTGCAGCGATGCAGAGGCGCGGATCACTTCCCGCAAATCCACGCCAGAATCATCAAGTCGGGGCGGCACCGGGATGGCGTCCTGCTCTTCAAGGTGCTGCGATCCTGTTCCGACTGGGGGGCGATGGACTGTGCCGCCAAGATCTTCGAGAACATCGAAGCCCCGGACGTTTACCACTACACCGCCATCATCGCGGGAAAGATGGACCGTGGTGCTTGTCTGGAAGCCATTTGCTTGTACGCCCGCATGGTGGGCGAGGCCATCCGGCCGGATTCGTTCGTCGTGTCGTATGTTCTCAGAGCGTGTGCGCTTGGGTCGGCCTTGGAGGAGGGGAAGCAGGTTCATGGGCAGGTCCTGAAGCATGCGTTGATCTCCGCGAGAGCTGTTCGGATGAGGCTGCTGGAGTTCTACCGTAAGTGTGGGGAATTCGAGAGCGTTCGGAAGCTGTTTGGCGAAATGCCCAATACAGATGCCGTCCCTGCGACGATCGCGATATCCTGCTATGTCGATTACGGGCTGGTCGACGAAGCGCGAGCCATTTTTGACGGGGTCCGGGAGAAGGACACCACGTGCTGGACGGCAATGATCGATGGGTTTGCTCGGAATGGGCGGATGAACAAGGCATTAAAGCTCTTAGGGAGATGCAGATGGAGGAGGTGAAGCCCAACGAAGTCACCATTGTCTGTGTGCTGTCTGCTTGCTCTCAGCTGGGGGCACTTGAGCTCGGCAGATGGGTTCACTCCTATGTGGGTAAGAAGAACAACATCCGGTTAAACGCTATCTTGGGTTCTGCCCTCGTTGACATGTATTCGAAGTGTGGCAGCTTGGAGGACGCACAGAGGGTGTTCAGAGAGATGAACGAAAGGGATGTCGTGTCCTACAACTCGATGATAGCCGGACTTGCCATGCACGGGCGGAGCACCGAGGCCGTGGAGTTGTTTCGGAGAATGGTGAGACAAGGATTAAGGCCAACAGTTATCACCTTCGTAGGTGTCCTCAATGCTTGCAGCCACGGCGGCCTGGTGGATTTGGGATTCGATGTGTTCGAATCCATGACAAAGGATTACGGCATAGAACCGCAGATTGAGCACTACGGGTGTATGGTGGATCTTTTAGGCCGAGTCGGGCGCTTGCAGGAAGCTTATGATTTCATCAAGAAGATGAGAGTAGAACCAGACCATGTCATCTGGGGCTCCTTGCTGGGTGCTTGTATGGTTCACCGGGACCTCACACTGGGTGAAAAGGTGGCAGGAATTCTGATCAGCAACGGGGCAGCAGATTCCGGGACGTTCGTCCTCCTTTCCAATGTGTACTCATCATTTGGGAAATGGGAAGAGGCTGCAAGGATAAGGGATCAGATGAGGAAGAGAGGAGTGAACAAGGAGCCCGGTTGCAGCTCGATCGAAGTCGACAACGAGATCCACGAGTTCCTCTTGGAGACATCAGGCACCCTCAGCGCAGGGAGATCTACAGGAAGCTGGAGCACCTGAATCAAGTTCTCAGATTAATGCATGGTTACTCTCCTTCGACTGAGGTGGTTCTGCAGGATGTTGGGGAGGTGGCCAAGGAATGGGCTTTGTCAATCCACAGCGAGAGGCTGGCCATTTGCTTCGGGCTGATATCGACCAGGGAAGGGACGACAATACGGGTGGTGAAGAACCTGAGGGTGTGCGACGACTGCCACTCCATGATCAAGCTCATTGCAAAGGTCACCGGGAGAAAGATAGTGGTGAGGGATCGGAGCAGATTCCATCATTTCGAGAACGGGGCTTGTTCTTGTGGGGATTTTTGGTGAAGGTGTGGTGATGTTAGTGACAGGAGAAAGGCTTATTACACTTTCACATTGCACTTTAAGTGCAATGTGACTAGGCAACAAATCCATGTGGCATCTAACAATTAGATTGTCACTTTATCACTTCTCATATGAGGGGTGCTACATGGACTATTGTCTAGTCACATTGCACTTAAAGTGTAATGTACAAGTGCAATAAGTCTTTCTCTAGTGACAGACGCTAGCCAGGTATTTTGTACTAGAGAATGTCTTGCTGCACACTTTGCTGAGGAGGTGTGCGCACACACTGGACAGCGATTGGCTGTCCGATACCGCGCTATGATAGCATGACACCATCACTGCGCGGTGTGCTTGCACACCCCCTTTGAGGGGTGTGCAGCAAGACGTTCTCTTTGCACTATGGTCTCACATCACTAGGGAGGGAAATAAAAAGAGAAACACTTAATATTTGGATAAAAAAATGTACAATTATTCAACTTTAGACACATACGAGTGGACTCCGCTATCATATTAACAGTGGAGCCTTGTGTCGTAGCTGAATTTTTCACTTAGGCATTTTTGTTAAAATAAAAGGGAGATAAAGTTGCAGGTTTTTTTCAACCTGCAAGAGAGGAATTCTTTATGTCCTATTTTTGTATCATAGGATTCACCATTTAGCACAATGCCAAGATGTGCAATGAAAGGAGAGAAGTGGCCTTGGCTCATGCCTGCGGCGCACTGTCCTCAACTAGCTTGTAAGCCCACGATTGGATTGCTTTTGTAGTTCATGGCTTTTATAAAATAAGAAATATTTACTGCGAGAACAATCTTAATTACAATAATATAGACGTGGATCATGAGGAAGTAATTTTATTGATTAGGGAAGAGAGAGAAGAAAAAAAAAACACTTGTTTTTCACTAATCAGATTATTTTCTTGCAATCTATGCCATCATTATTGCAAAATTAATCTTACAATAAGTTGGTTTATTTCTCTTTAAAAAAGAGGGGCAATTCGCTTGGCACTTTCACGAATTTAGTAACACAGAGTCCTGCTTGGGTGACGTACAACAACTGTTTATTTATCGGTCACAAAAATAAATCCATAAAAAAAAACTTATTACAAATTAAGAAAAAATTGCCCCCACGCAGGATCGAACTACGGACCTTCAGTTTACAAGACTGACGCTCTACCACTGAGCTATAAGGGCGTTTTTTGATGGTTTCATTAAGTATATATTTTAATATAAAATATATTATGAGAATAAGCTATTACCCAGTATCAAAAAAATTATGTTTGTGTAACTTATGAATGTAATACTTCGGTGAAAATGGTATCAGGTGCGGTTTTACTTTAAACTAAATGGCGAGGTTAATATAAGGGAAGAGAAGGACTTATTGTCTATGTGAAGTTGTAGTTAGTATACTTGTCAAGTGACATAAAAATTTACATGGTGTTATACATGTTGAAGAAAAGTTTAGTGTACTTGAGTTTTACACTTTATACTTATATTTCTTACTTCTCATTGGATGGGTGCATTGTGCATACTTTTTTCTCATTGATCAATAAAAAGGAAGAACTATAAGTGCAAAGTGTAAAACTCAAGTGCGCTAAATTTTTCTCTACATGTTGGCAGTGAGACGATGGTCGACAATAAGTGATGGATGATGATAGTCATTTTTAATTTAAAATTATTATTTTTTATCATAACATAACTATTAAAGAATCTAATTGGTATTTTTCAAACGTAAGGAAAGTATTTTTGAATTCAAAGTTAATATTTATGAATCTAAATTCATTACTATAAAATTTTAATCAATCCTAAGGATTATATTTTTTTAATCCAAATATCACATTTATGAGCCTAAGTTACTATGAAATGCTTAATTGATATTTTAAAAATCTAAAAATAATATTTTGAAGTCTAAAATTTGTAAATATCTTAAGTTTACTTTTTTATTATTATTATTTATAAACCCACCGCAATTTGTTGCCATAGCCTCTCATTCTCTACTAGACTACTATCCGGCCACCGTCATTTGTGGCCGTCCACACTAATATGCTAGCCCCCATGCATGACATCTTACGTAAACATTATGCCAGCTCTCACATTTTTTGACAACTACACTTAATTATGCCTTCTAAAAACATAACAAATATTTTAAACAAAGAGTAAAACCTCTTACAAAGTCCGGTTGTGCGGTCATGTTTCAACCACGAGTCCAAACCCACTCAAAAATCCCAAGGATTAATGCACGCCCATATATTTGTACTTGAGTTGCCAAGTCGTTTTTGGACACCTTAATGGCCTTAATCTAGAACAAAATCTGGTCTCACCGTAATGGCCTCAATATTTTAGAATCTAAATATTGTATTTATTAGCTCAAAGTTTTATCTACCATCCATTGTAATTTGTTGTGGTTGTCTCTCGCGGGCTATTATTTGAGAGTCCGGATCTTCTTAGTACATGGAAGAAGGGGTTGGATGGAATTTTGTAATATATATATATAATATATATATATATATATTATATATATATATATATATATATATTTGATTTGATATTTTTTTTGTAAAATTTCACCCAACCCCCTCATCTATTGATGATTGTTAGAGTCTAATCTTCTCTTGTATTGAAAAGATCCGGACTCATCTATTGATGATTGTTGGAGTCCAATCCTCTCATGTACTAAAAAGATCCGGACTTATTATTTGACCGCCATCGACGACTATTGTCATCCTCACAGTATCGTCGTACCATACTACTAACTTCTACAGCATTTGACAACTACACTTAACCTCAAAATATAGGTTAAATATATTTCGTGGAGGAGCAAAACTCTTACAAAGTCCGGTTGTGGGGTCATGTTTTAACCACGAGTCCTACCTAGCTACTAAAAAAAAATTCCAAGAAATGCACGCCCATATATTCGTAATTCAGTTGCCCAAGTCGTTTTTAGACACCTTTAACGGCCTTCATCTGGACAAAATAGTCTGGTCTCACCCAACCCATGTCCCCGTTCCCAGTTCCCGTTTCAGCTCACCAGAACGGAACAACTCCAACACGAAACTGCAGGCAGTACTGGTCAAGCCTTCCGTCCTCCTCCTTTCTTCCTCCTCTTTACGCTCCAATTCACGTCGATCACACAGCTCAAAACCCTCCCCACCAAACCCAGAACGCCGCCTCCCATGACCCCACTCGATCTCCCACCTTGCTTTGAAGGCTCCTCCCTCTGCTAGCTCCACCTTCTTCTCCAGATAAATAGTTTTAAGTACGTCCCACAGCTGGGTCATCCATTCCCATATCGTTCCAAGTTTCCGACCACACTGAGAGAAGAGAACTACCTGAAGATCTAGAGAGGGGAGATGGAGGGTACTGCAACGAGGAGGCAACTGGTGGCGTTCCTGCTGGTCTTCTGCCTGGCGCTCGACGGCGCCGAGGCCGGCCGCGCCCTCGTCCGGCGGCAAGTACCCTGCGACGAGGTGTACGTGGCAAAGGAAGGGGAGACGCTGCAGACCATCGCCGTGAAGTGCGACGCGCCCTTCGTCCTGGACGACAACCCCCAGATACAGGACGACAACGACGTCGGCCCCGGCACCGTCCTCATCATCCGGCCTTGGCCGTAGGCGGAGGCCCGGCCGGCGGGGCGGCCTCCTCGCCGCTGTATATATATATATGTAGCTAGCAGACGACTCCTGCGGTGCGGCCGGACGTGCTCCCACTTCCCAGCTCTGTGCCGTTATACGTTTAATTTTTCGTGTTTAATTGATGCATATATGATATACAAGGTTGGCTGCACAGCCGAATCGGACCGTATTATGGCTATCGCGAGTCTTGACACTCCCACCTCCGGCGACCTCTCATGCCCATTTCCTCCACCTCCAGCGACCCCTGCATGCCCATTTCCCCCACCTCTGGCACCTCCCACCCCGTTTCCCCCTCCTCCGGTGAATCCCCACGACCGATTCCCCCACCTCTAGCACCCCCACCCTCGTTTCCCCCTCCTCCCCCACCTCTCTCCCCTGCTTCCCTCTCTCTCTCTCTCTCTCTCTCCTCTCTCTCTCTCTCTCCTCCCCCCCCCCCCCCTTGCGTTCGGCACCCCCACCCTCGTTCCCCCCTCCTCTCCCACCTACGGTGACTTCCACCCCCGTTCCCCCCTCCTCCGACACCCCCCTCCGCTGCTTCCCCCTCCCCATCCGCGTCCCGACACCCCCACCCTTATCTCCTACTTCCCTCCCCCATCTCCGGCACCTTCTTCCTGCTTCCCTCTCCCACCAGTGTTCCCACTCTCTCCCGTAAGTGATGAGCGTGCGACATGTGTAGGTCGACGTGGTATATCGTATCTGATAAAACTCGAAGAGTAATGCTATGCTCCCGGCAAAATCCGGAGCATAGCCTCGCTGGAGGGGCCGCGCCCCTCCCGGCGCACGCCGCCTGGAGGGGGCAGGCCCCCCAGCATTAATTGTTATTTTTTTTCTGGTGTATTATTTGTGCACACAAATACATCATTTGTGTGCATAAATTGTAAAAAAAAAAAACAGCATTAAATGCCGGAGGGGCCGCCCCCTCCACGCGGCGTGCGCCGGGAGGGGCGCGGCCCCTCCAGCGAGGCTATGCTCCCGACGCTGCCGAGAGCATAGCATTACTCAAACTCGAAACACTCGAGTCCAACAAAATCGGCCAACCGTGATAATATATATATATATATATATATATATATATATATATTATATATATATTGAAAAAATTAATTAAAAATTTAGGATCATAATAAAAATATTTTTATTATAATATAATTTAACGTATACTGAGATAATATTTACTGTAATAAATTACAGTTCTATTAGGAATTAAAAAATAAATCAAATATTTATTAGAGACTCTTAATTAATTTATTCTTTTTTATATAAAATTTGTAAAAGAATAATAATACCTTTTTTTAATCTTCTGAGTATATCTACATATTTAGCTGTTTCTCTACTGACCTAGAGATTTCTTTTTTGTCGTATATATATGGAAACGCTATCTTATATCAAGTTAGAACGGGAGGCTCTCCCTCCACACCCACCTTATATCCACTTCGCCACAGTGGAGAGATTCTTTACTGATCTAGAGATGCTTGTGTAGCTAGTAAAGTAACTTGGGTCGTCTAATGAAATACCTTATTCCCACGTGTGCATTCAAGCTAACAAAATATTGGACTTTTTACATATATATATATATATTTGTGAATTTTTGAAAGTTTATATTTATACCTATATCCTATTTATAGATACAAAATACGTTTAGAGATTAAGAATATGTTTCAAATATTTTCACCGCATTTTTAATAGGGATATATATACAAAGTCAATGTAATATTCCAAACATATTTTTGAGTTTCTGTCACGGAAGATTACGGTAGGGCGTTTGAGAACAACTTGTATCTAAGAGGAGTATTCATGTAAATATAAATGTAGGAAGGATTTTCAGATAATTAATATTCTGAGAGGGATATATATGCAAAAATCTAAAATTAGTTATTCTTATCAACCGATTACTGTATCATTATGATAGATCTTGATGAAATTAGATATTTATGATTAAATTTACAAGCTCTAACAACATTATCTTTATCTCAAGTGGGTTAAAGAAATGCTCAGGAAAAGAAATATATATATGTTATGAAAGTTAACTTTTACTTAAAAGATATGCATATTATTTGGTCTACATATATGCTACCTTTGGTCGAAAGGATGTGATCGAAGAGGCACATCCCTCAATTCTAAGAGATCGTTTGGTATATTCTAAAGTAATACGAAATATTAGTTTTAAATTATTATTTTTTAAATTAATGAAAATAACATATTTGACTTTTAAATTTTCAATTTTAGGTTACGGTGTGTTCAGATTGAAAGCCAAAATTAACTAAAAAATGGGTGTCACATGAGTCGACCAATTTTAAAGTCAAGCAATTTGCACAATGCTAAATATAGGGGAATTACTGTAAAATGATTAAAGGTACACCAAACATAAAAAATGTGCTATTTTTACGGGATTTTACAGTGTTTTACAGAGAATTACTGCGAAAACTTATCCTAAGATATGGGTTATGGATTTGCAGTCTTTTTTGTTCTTGTAAATGGTCATTTGACTGGACACAATGGATGGAACACCAATTTTCAAGCAGAAATAGAACTTGAGAAAAAAAAATTGTGTGTGTTAGATACATCGTCTTTTGAACTGTACAAACACGTACGTCATAAGTCGAACACTTAACTAAATCTTGATTATTTACATTTTTTGAAAAAAAAAACATTCTTATAATAAACCTGACAAACTTTGATATCAAATGAACTCCTTCTATCTGATGTACAACGGAATGTCCAACCAATCGAGCCACTCTTAAAATACTTGAGAAATACTTATTACAAGACCAACATTCAACACCACGCCAATCCCATTGATAAGCACGTACGTAATGTGTCATGCCCACCAATAAGAGTGCATGCAACTAAATCTTAAACCGATTAGATTTGGAGCACATTACACGGGAGTGTGTGTGCACAGATAGAGATCCTTAATTTGCACTATTTTTGATGCTACACTTTTTGTTCCACAATTTTTTAAAAATATTTAAAAAATAAAAATATAATTTTATGTTAATATAAGAAGAATACAATTTATTAAAATCCCATTGGAAATAGATAAACCACTCATTCTCTTAGGGTTTATCTATTTTCAATGGGATTTTAATAAATTTTATTCATCTTATAATAATAAAAAAAGTTTCATAATTTTTTTTAACAAGAAGTGTGGTGACCAACGGTGGTGCAGAAGATCTCTGTTCGATGTGTATACACATCATTTTTTGATTAATGAATGTTCAACCATGCATATTGATAATATGGATGTGAGATACATCTAATATGACACAACTTCTTACAAGAGTGTACTCCAAGACTTTCTCTTTGTCATGTTATCAAGAGGGGCTTAGAATATGTGCACAATGCCTCAACACAGCTCACCATGATCGCTGAGGTCACTGAAGCAACCAAAGCTGCTTCCTGTGAATAGCACTTCTTATAACCGGCAATCTGGTAACAATTGTTAGCTTCTTAAGAAGAGCCACTGCAAAATGGTATAAACACCATGCATGCATGCCTCTGCCATGAAAATGGCGTACACAACCACTCACATGCTCCTCCGCTAGGGTTTCACAAGAACATGTGCCGTGCAAGAGGGAGGAGGCTTCACCTTTAGGTCCGCCGGAGGAAGAAGACGGGGCACGAAGAGACACCGGAGGGAGATGCCGGAGGATGCGCTAGCTGGACGCCGAGTCCAGCCGGAGGAAGAGGGCCCACCGAAGGGAGATCCCCGCTGGGACGAAAACGGGACGCCGGAGGGCCGGCGGGAGTGGAATGCCGGACGGAGGACGGAATTCGGGAGCTAGCACCGGAGGGAGGGAGACTGGAAGTTTCCGTCGGAGGAAGAGCCGTGGCCGGTGGGTTTTGCCAAGTCGTGGCGTGAAACGGCCGGTGTTTCTTCACGGGAACCGGGATGCCGGTATAGTGACCGTTTGGTGGGGACCGGTTGGAACCGGTGGGAAAGCGTGTCGGAACGACAAGTGGCGGATGACGATTGGGAGAGGACTTGGCTGCCATGACCACGCGCGCTCACTTTGCTTCCAAGGCTCCTTCCTCTCTCGAGGTCGACGTCTGCTCCTCCGTCAGTCCTCTACCTTTGAGTCTGACCTCTGCACCACCTTCTTCTCCGGTATAAATACCCGGCAGCTGGGTCATCCTTTGCCATTGCTCCAACTTTTCCAACGCCTCTGAGGACCCTTCAGAGAGGAGAGAGATGGAGGTTGCAACGAGAAGGCAACTGGTGGCTTTCTTCGTCGTCTTCTACCTGGTGCTCTGCGCCGCCGAGGCCGGCCGCACCCTCCTCGGCCGGCGCCCCTGCGACGAGGTATACGTAGCCAAGGAAGGGGAGACGCTGCACACCATCTCCGCGAAGTGCGACGCTCCTTTCATCCTGGACGACAACCCCCAGATACAGGACGACCACGACGTCGGCCCCGGCACCGTCCTCATCATCCGGCCGTGGCCGTAGGCGGCCGAGGCCAGCCCGGCGGGCGGCCTCCTCGCCGCTGTAGATATGTAGCTGGCGGACGACCCCTGTGGTTCGGCCAGACGTGTTCCCAAGTTCTGTGCCGTGATACGCTTAATTTTCCATGTTACTTGATCCATATATATCTAGCTTTCTCTCTTTCGATCTTACATATTACTATACGTACGTACTTAGTTTGGGAGAGGATTAAATCTATCACAACAGATTAATACCGTTCCTCATGATCAATTTTTCTGTAAATATGAAGAAGGGAAGAGAGTACAAGTATGTAGATGATTCCCTTATCGGATTCGATCTTATTGAAAGGTGCATGCATGGACAAGGATTCATGAGACGAGAAGGAATCACATGCACGTGGATTTTTAAAAAAGACTGGTGTGATCTGTAGAGCAACTTGGATGGTGTCGATTACATAGTTTCTCTCTTTTTTTCTCTTCTAAATGGGATCATCTGACTAGACACAGAACATATTTTATAGTAGAAGACTTAAAACATTGTGTTCCTGAGACATGGATGTACACTTAATTTATAATACGTTACACCAAGAATTTGATCTACATATATATCATCTACCATTAGAGCAAGAGATTAATGCTTCATCTAAGAATCAGGAGTAATATTTGGTGCACCCCACCGCGAGGTGGTGCATGTGAGCTCAAATCGGACAGCTATTGGTTGTCCATCCCTTCAACATGAGGTGCCAACCAACCACGTCTCGATTTGCACGGACATGATCATCTCATGATGATGTGCATCAAATATTACTCAAGAATCAGATTCACGACTGGACATGTGACATGTCAAATTTCTGCGCTCTTTTGCTATGTTAGGATATATGAAATCACACCAATAGCTTAGATGACTCGTTTAGGTTAGCGAACAGATGTTATTCGTGCTTCTCTTATTTGTCTACGCTTAAAATTCTCCTCTTTGAGTTGATCTTTCCACTGATTTGACTTGGTCCAAACTAGGTCTACCCAATTGCCCATCATATTACATACTCGGAGAAAAGGTCAAAAACACGGCCGGGGCCTCATGTTGCTGCTTGTTTCGTAATCTTTGATTTCTCCGGTATGTACGCGTCCGTTGTCTGCAGTGTGTACGTCTCATGTAGTCTCTTCTTCTTCTCCCCCGAGGGCCTAGTGAGATGCTGAGATGCATGTGTTGTTCCGCATCCTTTTTAATGTGTGTTCACCTACCTTGTTTTGACCCCAAAAAATTAAAGAAAATATATAGTGCATGGTGATCGTTCATCCGAGATAGAGAAGTGTTTATTGTAAGAAAAGTTTTGCAATAAATTAAGTCGACGTGAATTGCTGGTTAGATTAGTAATTCCATTAGTTGAGAGGTCTTGTCAAATCCTTTTTTTTTTATCTTTTTCTCAACTAATGAGAATCGCAGTCTTACACTAATCTACGTCAACTTATTACAGAATATATATTACTCTATAAGTTTTTCCAGTTTCTCAGAAGCAGGAGTACTAGAGAACGGTCTCATCACCTCCATGGATCGACCAACTACCTTACGGCCGCACAGGTGACCTGCTCCTCCGTTGAGATGTCGTGTTCTTCTTGTCAGCAAACTATGCTACGTAAGTTTGGAAGATCCTTTGCTTATAATAAAACTCCGAGCTGGTCAACATGAAGACTCGGAGCTGTGGGTGTACGCTCGGCTAATATTATCGTCGAGACGTGAAAAACTTATAAGGGTCTGTCATTCAAGAAAATGATCAGGCGATTTATGATAATGTGGCACATAAGATTAAGATAAATTGGTTAAAATAGAGAAATGCATCGGGAGTCTTCTGCAATCGTCATACACTAGTAAAATTTAAAGGAAAGTTTTATAGAAAGATAATGATGCCTGCTTTATTATATGATATCGAGTGTTAATCAGTACGAAAAGAATATATTAACAAAATGTGTGTAGTAGAGATGAGGATGCTAAGATGATGTGTGATAAGACTTATAAGAAAGATATGATTAGGAATAAAAATTTCTGCAAGGATTTAGGGATAGCTCTAATTGATAGAAAAATGAGATAAAATAGATTTAAGTGATTTGGACATGTGTACGGTCATCCTAGTTCGGCACCGGTTAAAAGATGTGACTAAATCTTAGTGGATGTTAATAAAAGAGATAGAAGAAGACTTAAAATAAGATGATGTGATGTTACTAAAAAAGACTTAGACTTCTTGAGTTTAAATACGAATATAACACTTGATAAAAAAATTTAACGAAAAAAAATTTATATAGCGAATCCCAAACAATAAGATAAGACTCTGATGATGACAATGACACAAGGGTATACACAAGAGGGGTGTGCATGCAATTATACCAATATCTATTGAATGAATGTCTGACATGCTATAATAAAAGAAGGGGACATTCTGGAGGTCCATATATGTTAATTACTAAAGTGTTCGAGAATTTGGGGAAAATCCTTCGCAAAATATTGTACATGCAAATCATGAACAAGCTTAGAAATATATTGTAGCATGGTTTGGCGTGGCGGATCGAATCGGTCTGATTTGGCTGAATCAGATCGAATCAGGAGAAACCTGATTCGCCCGATTCCCATCCGATTTCCATGCGAATCGGCCCGATTCAAGCGAATCATGGCGGATCAAGAAAAATTCGATTCGCCCCGATTCTCCGATGCGTCGAACCTTGTATTGTAGAGAGCGCACGTCACACGCCTTTGTATAAATTTCACTTTTTTTTGTTAGTACTCCAATAGCTAGCTAAAGTGTTTTGGAGAAACCCTCTCATATATCATCGATCTCCAGGATGGTAGGTTGGATTGGTGAATTGAACTGGATCGGAGAGCTCTAAATACAGTACTAATTGAAGTGTATCACACTGATTCGATCTAGTTCAGTTCGATTCATGATTAGGGATGTCAACTGGGCCGGGCCGGCCCAAAGGCCCGGTGGCCCAGCCCGGTCTAACACGGGCTTGGGCCACAATTTTTTATTTTTTTTTAATTGAGCCCGGCCCGGCTCGGCCTGGTCTCAAATTGGCCAACTCCGGGCCCGATTTTTCAGCACTTCCTCGCTGCTGCCGCGCCACCCCACAACCTGTTGCCGCTGCTGCACATGCACCTGCACCTACTACCGTTGCTGCACCTGCTGCTGTTGCACATGTTGCCGTTGCTGCACCTGCACCTGCTGCTGCACCCGCGGTTCTGCTGCCGCGCACGCCGCTGCTGCTGCACCTACACCTACTGTTGCCGCACGTCGTTGCGCACCTGCCTGCTGCCGCACGTCGTTGCGCACCTGCCTGCTGCCGGCCGGGTCCGACCGGGCCTAGGCCGGGCTGCAAAAAATTGCCCCAGGCCGTGCCTGTTTCCAGAAAACCGGGCTTTGGCCCCGGGCTGGGCTGGGCCTGGGCCGATCTCTTAGAGATCGGGCTGGACCTGGGTCTCTTCAGGCCCGGTCCAGGCCCGGCTCATTGACACCCTTATTCATGATTAAATTTAATAATAAAAAATAAAATAGAAGAAAAAATAATATATGTGCAGACTGTCCCTTGAATCAAAATTAATAGAGCATATATATCGCTTCAGTTGCCGAGTCGTTTTTGGACACCTTGATGCATGTCTCTAATCCACATCGCAAAGACGTTGGGATGCCGGGCACCAACCCGGCCAGGCTCGATATCTGTTCTATCTGACCGCATATTTTTCCGGTTACCGAAAACTTAACAACTCCCTCACTTCCCCAACATTTAAAACAACGCGAGTCTAGGTGGTCATCCTTCTACCTGAGATCACTTGGTTTGTTGGGTACTTCGTCATACATAAAGTGGGAGAGGGGTTCACACGCGTATCTTAAATCTCGAACTTAAGACGTATATATATATCAAGGTGTATATGTATAATTAAAAAAATTAAGTCAACCACCTAACACATAGAAAAAATGAAAAATAGTTTAATAACACCGTTTGATAACATGTTGAAGTAAAACACCAATAAGAAGGTACCACTACAACATCATCATTTATGAGATATTTTTTTATTTTTTAATTTTAATTATTAATGTGACACATGTTATTTTAATATATTATCGAATGATGTTACAAAATTATTTCTAAAAAAAATAAAAAAATACAAACACCTCCCGGATCCGACTTCTGCTCCATCTTTATCTTATTCTGCCCTATCCCATATCAATTCCTGCTCCACCTCCACCTCCACCTTCTCCTTCAGTATTATAAGTACCCACAGCTGGTACGTACGGGCCGTCCCTTGCTATCGTTCCGTTCCCAACGCCTTCTGCGAGCGCCATGCAGAGAGGAGGAAGAGAGATGGAAGGTAGTGTAAGGAGGAGGCAAGTGTTGGCGTTCATGTTGGTTTTCTACCTGGCGCTTTGCGGCGTCGAGGCCGGCCGCGCCCTCCGCCGGCGCGGCCCTTGCGACGAGGTGTACGTGGCCGAGGAAGGGGAGACGCTGCAGACCATCGCCGTGAAGTGCGACGCGGCCTTCATCCTGGACGACAACCCCCAGATACAGGACGACCACGACGTCGGCCCCGGCACCGTCCTCATCATCCGGCCGTGGCCGTAGGCGGAGGCCCGGCCGGCGGCGGCGGCGCGGCCTCCTCGCCGCTGTAGATATGTAGCTGGCAGATGAGTCCTGCGCGTGTGCGGCAGCTGTGCTACGTTTCCCACGTTTTTAGGCGATGTCGATATGTCTCCTGTTCTTTCTTTCTTAGGTTAGATTGGGACTCACTGCGAATAGATACACTTCTTTAAATGTTAAAGTAAATTTGAAGAGTGGCTCTAAATGTTCTGTAAATTTGAAGGCTGGAATAAAGTATACATATAAATCAATATGGTCTCAGGAAGAACATCATATGTGTGTGTATGTGTGGTCTTTTTTTACATTTTTCTTTCAAAAAAGTGTAGACGGCTTTATAAGTTTAGTTGACGGTTTATTGAAGCTATCTACGTACGCACGTAGACGATTAATAGCCGTTTATATTTTTTTTTGCTAACGAGGAAACCCCGTCCTGTGTGGCTTTGTGGACTCAAGGATTGGTGTTCGTGAACTCTAAGGTCAGGACTTGGTAGTTCCTACTTTCCGTGTACCCGTATTGTCCTTACCCCATTTGACCAGGAAAACCTCGGACCTACACACCTCGAGGATTACATGTAGATCAGGTAAGCCCCCCCTAGAATCGAACTCGGGACCTCTTGCTTTAAAACAAGAGTTCTTACCGATCGACCCAGCTGGGGTCCTCAATAGCCGTTTATATTACTTCTTTAGTAGACGATTTTATACAATTATCTACATAAATTTTGTAGACAAAATTTTTAGACGACTTTTTAGTTGTCTATAAAATTTTTGTAGACAATTTAAACCGTCTACGTATCCCTCTTCCCCCAGTAGTACAAGTTGACTGTGGTCTAATATTATTGATCAACTTGCAATTTTTCTTCTTACTAATGGGCATTTTACTAGCTAGACACAAAACACTGTGAAATACCTCATATTAATATGAGTAATGCTAGGCTCCCGACATGCCTGGAGCCCAACGTGAGCTGGAGGGGCCGCGCCCCTCCACACGCACGCCGCGTGGAGGGGGACGGGCCCCCCAGCATTAAATGCTGTTTTTTTTTTTTTACAATTTGTGCACGCAAATGATGTATTTGTGCACACAAATACATCATTTGTATGCACAAATAGTGTACAGAAAAAAAAAACAAAAAACAAAACCCAGTATTTAATACTGGGGGGCCCGCCCCCTCCACGCGGCGTGCGTGGGTGGCGCCCCCCCCCCCCCCCCCCCCAGCTCAGCTTTGCCGGGAATATTATGTTCATGAAGTCATAAATGAATGATATGATATCTTAAGGCATAAAATAGGTTTAAAAGAAACTTTGTTGATTAAGCTGCTTCATCTAAGAACCAAACCCAACAAGTCACGAGAAGGGGGGTGAGTGTGACATAGCTAGCTTCCCTTATATCTTTCGTTCTTTGCACGCGAGGATATACGAAATCACAACGATATATCTAATATGGTTGACTAACACATAACTTTGTATATATTTACACATATTTGATTTTTCTTTATTGATCTTTTATCCTTTTAAATAATTATGTCTCCTCTACTGCTATGGTTTGGAGCAAATTAAACTTGGTCTATTCAACGATCAAATGCTGTTAGCCGCTCATATATATTGCAGTAGTTGTCGGGTCAAGGGTTAAGATCAAGGATGGTATCAAAGAAAAAGTTATATTATTCTACGTGAGATGAGAGGGTCTGTGATAGGGCCAGGGCACCCCCCCCCCCTCCCCTCTTGGCCCAGCAGGCCTAACTACTATGGACTAAGGGAAGGAGAAAGCAATTAAGGGGCTCTTGAAGGGGACAACTCGGCCCACTCAAGATTCTCCTAGATTAGTAGTACTCGCACCGACCTCTCCCCACATTGCTACAAAACATGACATAGCTAATAGATCTTGCTATCGACTGTGGAATAAGCGTTGATAGTGAAACTATCGATGTCGGTTCCATTTCTCGTCGGTCCTTCATTGGTCATCCATTAAATTGGCGACATGAGATAACTGTTGTCCAAGTAGAAGAATATGTTCTTCCACAAGTGAATCTAGGTTAGAAGACGAGTTACTAAAATTCTACGTGTCTTCGCGGCAACGTAGAACCATTTCTATATATGTGCATAGGGCTACACCGGAATGAGTAACAAGAAAAGAACATACTCATATCAAATGAGATCTCCTCAACATGATGACACATTACAAGGCACGATAAAATGACTCACTAGTTGTTTGGCACAATCTGCTAGGGGGAAGCCCCACAAAGTTGAGCAGCTAGGTCACAAATATTAATCACATGAGGAGTTAGAAATCGGTCTAGATGACTTCCTCATAAATGCACAAATACCCATCTCAGTCAATATGTGCACGCTCCTTTGTTTGAGGTGCGATGATCAACTCATACTTCTTCGGGATCCGAGATCACTTGCAAAGTACCACAAGATTCACCTCGATATATAACACTTGATGTGGCTTCTCTGACTGTGGCGCGCAGTACAACGAGTATTCTGCATGCCCCCCTAAATCTACCTCCTCTCCTTCCTCTACCCCAATCGCATCATTCAGCTCCCGCACATCTTCAAGTCGACCTTCCCCCACGATCTCCACCTTGGGAGAGGCCCGCCCCTTGGACCTACCTAGGCCTGAGGCTGGAGAGGACGATGAGGAGCTTGACTCACCACCCAATCTGAAGCTCACTGTATTGCTCAAGACCCCTGAGTAGACAACGTTTGAAGTTGTGCTCTCACTAGAGTCTCGCATAGAGTTGGACGATATGGCTCTCTGATGACTACACTTACCAAACAAGATTGACTCGTAGAAGGGGAAATATTGTGCCATCTCCACCCAACTATAGAAGACCAGACCTCTCCTAACTACGTACTCAACTCGATCTCTCTCGACCAGCTCCCTTGATTATGAAGCGCACAAGAAGCAAGTGGCCCCTCTATTCGGCCTTTTATAGGTGTCTTAAGTCCTAGTCCGGCCCCGATGGACGACACCTATTCCCATACGAGGAATTGCTTGAGGCCTGATGGCGGCACTATCGTCATGACTTCCAACAATTGATGTGATTCACCATCATGACACCCATCAATTGATGTGACAAGCCATCTTATCCCAATGACTATTGATGATACGGTTGGCATGTGAACTCAAGGGCCTCGATCAACCCAACGCCTCAGTGAAAGACAAAGCTCTCAAGCCTTAGCGCAACGACTCCAAGCCACGAGGTGTTCTGAGACTACTCTGAGTCCAAATCTTGCTGCCCAAGATCTGCTTCCAAAGTGGGGAGATTATGATAGGGCCCCTGAGCTGCCCCATTAGGCTTGGCCCAAGTTGTCCCACTAAGGACCATGGGAAAGAGAGCAAGGGGGTCCTAAAGAGGAATTAGTTAATCTTATATCGAACCCACAATTTTACTTCACCTGAGGTCATCTTCAAGAGGAGGTCAACAATCACAAGTAAGGTAGGAAGACATGTGTTAGTATTAGGCACTACTCTCTCTCTCTCTCTCTCTCTCTCACTAAAGATCCGAGAGTTGGGTCGGGTCTAATCATGCATATCAATCACTATCCTTTCCAGCTTAGTTACTACTATATAATTTTCTTATGAGACAAAATTAAATGATCAAATGAGTTTATGTTTAGACTATTTATTTAACTTGTAAGCATAAGTTTGGAGGATCCTCCATTTATCTGGGTCAACTAAAACTCTCCCAGTCGGTCATTTACTGCACACTTTGCAGTACTATGTAGTGAAAGATCATGATAGATATATATTTTTATGTGATTGGTCAATGTGAATCATGACAAGAATTAATATTTGATATAGAAGTGATAATTATACAGGCCTCTAAGTAAAAGTGTTTTATCTTGAGTTTTCTCAAGTGACAAAATGATAAAGATGAGACTACGTCTTATAGGAAACACACCTACCTTACTCCACTTCCAGCTGTTTAGTTCCTTGAAGATTATTATATTAAAATTGATCATCTACTTCAAAAGGAAAAATCTCAGAAGACATGATCTCCATGTAATTAGCAAGCCGAAGTGACCTCAGAGAAAATGTATAAGACACTTCCATATATAGTTAATTTCATGTAATCAATCTCCTATACTAAAATCTGAGGTATTGTTTCCCTCTTAATTCTTGCATATCCAATGACAGAAGTGACTCCTTCAAAGTAAGATCCGAGGAACTAAAGCATTAATCTTTCTTCTTCTTCTTTTTTTGCGACAAGAAACTTATACAATGATATTTGAATTATACACTAAATTCAAATGCAGCAATATTGAGAGATATTTACTACGTATTAGGATTGTTAAAGAATCTCTGATTTTCGTTTATTCGATCTGTTTTCATATTTTCTATATGATGCGGAACGTCGAAAATAATTTTTCGATAGTTTAGCGGAAGCGAAAATAAATATCTAAATTTTTATAAGATACGGAAGCGAAAACACTCAATTCTATATTCGTCATTTCATTTCCATTTAAGATAAATTTTTTAATATGTATTATGTAATATTTTATAATAAAAACTCTTCAACCTCGAAACTTTGACTCTTAAATTTTTAACTTATTATCCCTCACCTCCAATTTATATGTAAATGTCTTCTATTCTTATCCCAATTATTGACTAGTGGTCACTCTCTCATTCTATCACATATGATAGTTTTTTTTCTCTAATAATCTCCATACCTACACATGTTAATTATCTATTACTCAACCATTATATAATAATACATGATTTTATCATACTAATTTAATTTTGTCATACTTCATTTAGTAAAAGCTATTATAATGCACGTGAGGGAGAAGATATGATAGAAGAGATTATTAAATTTATATTTGAAATTATTTATAAAATTAATAATCAATACCTTTATTCTAATTATATAAATATTAATGTATCCATAATTTTTATTTTCATTTTTTTGACTCAAAATAAAAATAGATGCAGAAGCAGAAATATGTTGTTTTTCAGTTCCCAATTTTGAAATTTTTTATAAAAAATGAAAGCGAAAACACTCATTTTTTATTCCAACTCTGATCCGTTGACAATCCTACTACGTACACATTCGGCGTGCAACTTAAACGTACTCATTGGTCATTATACATAGTGCCTAGTGGTAGACAAAGTGCGATATTTTCAGAAGATAAATATTGTTACCTTCTAAATAGGACAATAAAGATAATATATATTGTTTTCTAAATAATTCTATTAGGTTGAAATCTTTCAACTAAAAACTAATAGAATTATATAGACAAGAATCTATATCATCTTTATTACTTTCTTTGAAGACCATTGAACATTTTTATCTTCTCAGACTACCAATGAACATACCTGAGACCTGCATTAAATATTTCTTATCATCTTATTCAAAACTCTTTTATTTTCTTTCAAAACCAACCGACTCCATACCCACGTCAATGAGCAGTGTGGATTTTGAGAAGAATGTTTGATACACATCTAAATGCGCATACCAAGGCTACACGCAATGGACGGACGCCAAGTGGACGTGATTTGGCAGCTATTCATTGGGTGTGCTCTTGACATGGACAGCCATGATATGCACTAAGAGTAAACATCTATCGTGGACTTTCCAGTGGGACCAAAAACTCTTCGTCCGGCTGTGCTTTACACTGGGCCACGTGGCAGACCCTCCCGTCCACACGATCTGGCACGCCCAACGGGCAGCCAGAGAGCTCGCGCCACACGAGCGCCCGAGCCAACTCCGACCACCCGCCCCCGCCGCCGCCCCCCGCCGTCGCCTGCGCCACACGTTCCCACCCCATTCAAATCCGAAAGCCCCCCTTTATCGCACCTTACCTTCTAAAGCATCCACTCCCACACGGCACACCAGAAGAAGCCACCTTTCTCTCCTCCTCGCTCTTCCTCTGCGGCGGTGTGTATTTATTGGTTGGAGGAGGAGGAGACATGCTGGGCAGCAGGGCCGTCCCCCACTGCCCCCTCGCCCTCCGCGCCGCCCTCCCGAGCACCTCGGGATCCCCAAACCTCGCTGCGATCGGACAGAGAGGGCGGAGGCTTCTATCCAACGTCTTCTTGAAGCCCTGCTCTCCATCTCGAGCTGCTGCAGCGGGGAGGAGGAGGAGCTCTGGATGGAAGCCTAGAATGGCCTCCTACTCCGCGGCCGTCCGCGCGTCCTCCGCGCCGAAGCTGGAGAACGCCGACGCGCTCATCGATTCCGTCGAGACCTTCATCTTCGACTGCGATGGTGATCCGCTTACTCTCTCTCTCTCTCTCTCGCGTTGTCTGTTCATGTATAGGAGGGAAAACTCTCTGTGGCATGTGCATTTTTGGTGTCTGGTCAGTTTGGACCTGAGATTTAGTATCTTTCTCTTTGCGTTTTCTGATCGGTTTCTTAGACGATGAATGGTGGGTAGTGACCATGTTCTGTACTCGAATCCCATTCTGCACCTTCTTTTTATACTCGGGGTACTGATTTAGCGACTGTCCTTAATCTGCAGGGGTTATCTGGAAAGGGGACAGTTTGATCGATGGGGTGCCTGAAACACTCGACATGCTGCGATCGAGGGTGAAAATTCTTTGATCATCGTCATTTTTATCTGTTCTTTCATAACCAGCACATCGGAGCTAATGCCTCAATTTCGAGCTGAACATTTTCCCCCCCTTTTGGCTGGTTCTTCAGGGTAAGAGGCTGGTATTTGTTACGAACAACTCCACAAAATCTAGGAAACAGTATGGCAAGAAGTTTGAGACTCTTGGTCTCAGCGTCACTGAGGTCAGTCAGTTTGTGATGCCGTTTTCTTTATCAATTGGCTGATGTTGACAACTACATGCCCATACTAACTTCTTTTTCTGCTTGTTAGGAGGAGATTTTTGCATCCTCTTTTGCTGCGGCTGCCTATCTCAAGTCTATCGACTTCCCCAAAGACAAAAAGGTGCGCATTTGAATGTGCTAGTGGGTAAAAGCTTGTTGTCCTTTTTCTACAAGTGTATTGACTGCCAAGTCGTGAGAATTTATGCTTGCATCTCTTCCCTGCTAGTTACTCTGCATGGGGTGTCTTTTTTCATAGTCGATCAGGAGCTTTATTGACAATGTCTGGAATACGCGTCCCACTGTTGAATCACTAGCTCACAGACCCCAGTTGAAGTTTGTTTGTTGTGCATACAACTTAAACCATGGTATCCTCACCTGGTGGGCATCTTTTGATTGTTTGTCATGCTTTCCTGGGAAAATGGCCAAGAAAGTTTCCCTTATGAATTGAGAAACCAATTTTCTATTCACATATGCATGACTTCCTCGTCCACAGTCTTCTTTTGCTTACACGGAAGTCCCTGACACAACTAATGATCATTCCTTTGGACAGAATCAATAGTTTCTATCAATATCTGGTGGTTACTAGGTTGCCTTTCTGCACTTTTTTTATTATTTCCCTCCCGTGTTAGGCTATTAGCGTCCTAGATCTGAAATTTCATAACAAAATATGAATACAATCAATGGAAGAACATGAAACGGCACTTAGATTATATCGTTGAGCCATAAACAGAGAAGAATTGTTTAAGAATGTGCCCGCTAACATTTAGGTATATTATTCCTTTGGATTTAAGTTAATGATTTTATTTTGTTGACATTTAATCTGACATTAGAACTTTGCTACTCGACTCGTAGAAATCTGTGACCAGGTCCCATCTTTCTGTATTAATGAACTAATATATAATCTCCAGTAGCTTGTGTACAATCTTCATTAGTACATCCTACTCATAACTGAGTTAAGAAGTCCATTATTAAACATGTCTGACAGAGCCCAGCTAATGTGGAAAAGCATATTTGATGTGGCAAATATGATGCTTCTTGTTCTTGTTTATTGGTTTATTTTGTATTTTGATAGGATTTCCCCTTTTTGGCTCTACATTCCTTTTCATTTTTTAATAGTGTTGTATCGATACATACCGTGAGGGGATATCTTCTTCATGGTGTCAAAGCAAAATGGGATTATACTCCTGAACTTTCTGAATGGACTTCAGGTTTACGTGGTTGGTGAGGATGGCATTTTAAAGGAGCTAGAGCTTGCTGGATTTCAATATCTGGGTGGTCCGGTATAACAATTCTAGTATTTGCTTACATCTTGGATTCTCTATATTCGTTAAAGATTTGTGTTCTTATATTTTAGACTCATGTGTGTGTGTTTCAAATATATTTGTCAAAAGTGCATGCAGTGATTTTTATGCAAAATGGACAGGATTTACCTGCCAACTAGGAAACTACATTTCTAAATAATCTTAATCTCAACATTAGCCAGGTAGGAAACTTCAAACTTGTACCTGCAAGCATCATCCAGGTAGAAAACTTATACTTTAGCAGGCAGTAGTCCTAAATCTCTCTGAAGAAACTTCTTGTTCAGTAATGAATATTATGAATTACCACAGTGCTCAATCTTGTCCAGCTGATTTTTTCTCAATCAGAAACCCAACTAATTTTAGCCCTGTGTCACTTATGCGGAATGACTTTGCCAAATCCCCCTGATTTTGCAACAATCTGGCATCTATAAGCGCTTTATTAGTGTCTTCCATGCCTTGTCACCTCTACAAACTGCATGGATACTTAATTTGCAAGAACTTGGATGCTTTTTCCCTGAGAATGTTCTGCTCATAACGGTTGGCTACTACATTCTTGCCTATGGTTCTCTTTCCGTAAGAAAGTTTAAACTTTCATCCTTTATCTTTAGATATTTGGGGGGGGGGGGGGGGGGGGGGGGAAATCAGGGCAATTTATTTTTTATTATTATGCCAGATTTTCTTTGATAATGGTTTTATACTTTGTACAACTCATGGATTGGCATTGCAAGAAAAAGCATTAAAACATGAAACTTGAAATCTTCTATTTGCAGGCAGATGGTGAGAAGAAGATAGAGCTAAAACCTGGTTTTCTGATGGAGCATGATGAAGATGTATTTTTGCTCTTCTGAAGCTTAGATTGATATTTACTTCTGATTTTCATTGCTGCACAATCTAAAAGAAGATAGAATAGTAATCTGTCTTTTTATTATGCATGAATTTCACTAATATATCCATGTTTCTTGGTAGGTTGGGGCTGTTGTGGTTGGTTTTGATCGGTACTTCAACTACTACAAGATTCAGTAAGTTTTACCTACCTCGCTTTCTGGTTAATTCATGTCGACAGTTGTGTATGTGTTTTGGAACATGGGCTCCATCAGTGTGCACATTGTCATCATTCTACATTATTATATATTTAAAGCAATAGGCTACCTCTGATGTGCTGACTTTCATTTTCATAATTTTTTTTATATCTAAACTGGGTTTTGGATTACTCTGAGGCTTTTGTAAGTCTTTGAAAAATAGACCAGGAGCGGAACAAGAACTAGCTAGGATCTGTCCCATACTCCAACATTGAAATCTTACTTTTTATGCCTTGGCCAAAAGTTAGGAACTCAAATGAAGACAAATGTCTTTCTTTTTAAGTCAAATAATGGTGCAA
Organism: Colocasia esculenta; assembly: GCA_014218235.1. Taxonomy (NCBI): domain Eukaryota; kingdom Viridiplantae; phylum Streptophyta; class Magnoliopsida; order Alismatales; family Araceae; genus Colocasia; species Colocasia esculenta. The sequence goes on along the minus strand of CM024755.1, from coordinate 6,784,318 downwards.
CTTTCTGTTTCATGTTATCTGGCTTTATATAAAAAGGTGGTAATGCAGCTCAGTGTAATCTATTATATTCGTCTCCACCTCCATGTATGCATATTAACATTGATGTGTTTTTTTTACTTGTGCAATATATATAGATTGCTGGATTCATGTGGAATACTTATGGTGGTTACTATTTCTAATCATGCCTTTTTCTTTTCCTGGAGATATGCAACACTCTGCATACGTGAAAATCCTGGTTGCCTTTTTATTGCAACAAATCGAGATGCCGTAACTCATCTAACAGATGCTCAAGAATGGGCAGGTCTGCTTCTAAGCCTTACTGTCTCTCCTTTAACTAAATTATGATGTGATGTATTTTACGAACAAGTTTATGTCCATTTCTAAGTTGTGATACATTTAATTACCAAGTGCAGTACTAGCAGCCAAAGTATCATGTTCAGGTAGACTTTGTGTCCATTTCATTACCAAGCTAGCTGAGAGCACACCTGCTTGTTCCATCATTTCTGACTATTTTGTCTTTTTTTTTTGTCATGCTATTTCTGTGCAATTCTAGATGTAGATTATTGTTCTCAGATCACTTTCTTGGGTCTACCTGCTTAAGGATATCCTGTAGAACATTATTTGTGCATCACAAGGACTAATTTCCAACCAAAGAGTGCATGCTTATGCTGTTACGTATTTCAGTACCCAACTGGTATCTTGCTATCTCACTTTCAAAAAAAAAAAGCTGGTATCTTGCTATCTCATGCATGTAAAGAAGGGAAAACATTAGTGCTCATGCTATGTGTAGTTCTACTAATAGGAATTTCATTGGATATTGTACGAGATTACATCCTTTCCTTTTCGTTCTGTTCATTTGAAATGTGGTTCTTGTTATGATATACCACGGTTACAGGTGGCGGTTCTATGGTTGGTGCAATCTGGGGTTCAACAAAGCAGGAGCTCTTGTCGTAGGAAAGCCTTCGACTTTTATGATGGATTACTTGGCAAATAAGTATGGACTCAGATATCCATTTTCTTCACCTGTTCATCTATTCATCTGATCCAACCAAGTTATATTCTAGTTGCATGTGCATACTTGCATATTTGATAGGTTTTGTTCACATACAACAAGATGCAGGAGCTACTCAAAACTCTGAAATTCTTATTCCATTACCAACATATGGTTCCTATCGTCAATTTGGCATAAACCGTGTATTTGTTTGAACATTTAGAAAGTTCATGGCTTGCGAATCCTGATTTATGTACTGATGAAAGATGTTCCTATGAATCTAATAGCAAAATTGTATTATGGGCCATGGCAGGTTTGGAATTCTCAAATCACAGATATGTATGGTAGGGGACAGATTAGATACTGACATATTGTTTGGCCAAAACGGCGGCTGCAAAACCCTTCTTGTTCTCTCAGGTAATTGACATTCTGGATCTCTATCCCTGAATCACTTTGCCACAACTATCCCACCCGTATGGATTTGTGTTCTATCTCAGGTGTTACAACTCTTGATGTGCTACAAAGCCCCAACAATTCCATCCAACCTGATTTCTACACCAACCAAATCTCCGATATGCTCTCTCTCAAGGCTGCAGCTGTTTGAGCTCATCTGGTGCTCTCTGCTCATGCTCTCTTCTGATTTCTTGCTTTGGCTATAATCATTAAATCCATCGTCGACATTTTTTTTTAAATAGATTGTATACATCAGTGTAAACCAACATTTGGAAAATTGAATGTCTTCTTTGTAACATGAAAAAAAAAATGTTGTAATAAAAATGAGAGAAGGTGCTTTGTCCCATGGTTGGGCGTACCGGATCAGCTGTATTCGTATTGGGGCTTTAGGGTCCCAAGCATGGTCGGCTAGATAAGGTTTATTATTATTATTATTATTATTATTATTATTAAAATTTAAATACGAACCGGATCAAACCTGATCGGACCGGACCGGACCGGTACCCTTTGCTTCCGGTCTGGCCTACATTGCTTTGGCCAACTCCGAGCCTCCTAGGGAGATTTCACGACAACTTTATCCAGAAGATGTCCATGGAAGTTAACACGAGAGACATTTAATTATTTTGTCAAGAAATTTCATGAAAATATGCAGTTTATAATATCCAAGATTTTGTGACAGTAAACTTGATACTTATCTCTGAACTTTATAAACTTTTACAATTCCAGCCGGCCATATGCTTCTCATGATATCTCATACTGTCAGTTACATTATTTTTCTGAAAACTGATTATACATGCCTAAATTAAAGAATTTCTCTCTCAGCAAATATGTAAGTTAAAACTCCTTCTCTCTCTCTCTCTCAGCAAATATGTAAGTTAAAACTCTCTCTCTCTCTCTCTCTCTCTCTCTCCAAATAATATGTGCTTCCAACCATGGTTGGCCATGCCACTGCGGGCTGAGTCGGACCATGCTATGGACTCGGGGCGCAGTTGATACAATATGACTATTATAATATTATTTTTATATTTATATTTTATATTATTTTTTAAAAATATATCATCTGAATGAAAACGTACTAGTGCATTTCGATCCGACTCGTGTCAGTGAAAATTCGCCATAGTCAATTCACACGACACGATCAACCTTATGTCTAAAATTGCTAGATCTAAATTGTTCGTATTATAAGATCCAAAACAAAGTTGAGATACTAAACTTCTCTAATATGCGAATAATATTCTCTCTAGGTTATACTCTTCTTAGGCTCAAACTAGCCTACACTGTAGTGCTGTACCATAGTCCAATATACCTGATGTATTTTTACTTTTTCAAATTAAAATTGAAATATAACATGAAAAGAACTTTCCTCCTAAGGTTTCCGAGTCGAAAAATTTTCGTTTCGCACTCTAAAATTGCGATTCCATCAGACGATCTCCTTGTTTCCAAGGTCTTCTAATAGTAATGCCTCCCCTCGATCATGCGAATCACTGGTGGGACCACAACACGGAGTCGGCCTATCACGGTGATCGGAAGTTATGTTCAGTTCAGCCCGAGAACTCCTCCCCATGTCGTAAATATGGGTGCACAAATATCGTCGATATATTCACCACTTCCGCGAAAGAATTGGACATAACTTTCCGTCCAGGTATCGGAATCGTTTTTATGACCACAATTCGGAATCGACATTCCGAGACGGTCGACAAGATGTTGATTTTACTAAATTCCATTCCAGGCACGAAATACCGCCGCGGAGCGTGTGTACTAGTACACCGATCGCGCACCCCTTTAGTAAGACACTGATATTTCTTCGCACGGCGATCAGAACCGCCCGCGAGGGCCCAATTCAGAATCTGCACTTCGACCCGATCGGCACAAGGTCAGATTCAAAGACTTCCTATTCGCCGCCCAAATTCCTCTCTGGGAGTGTGGTCGCAGGCTTCCGATGTGATTGCATACGGACACCCCTTCGCTCAAATGGGCAAAACCTTCCGCTCGGTTATCAGAATCGCTTATAAGACCCCAATTCAGAATCGTCACTCAGAGGCGCTCGTCGCCCCTTGCTGCCATCTGGCGATAAGACGTCGTTTTCGAGTTGAAAAATCTCCGTTTCGCATTCCAAAATTATGATTCTATCAGACGATCTTCTGTTTCCAAGATTTTCTAGCAGTAACGCCTCCCCTCGATCACACGAATTGCTAGTGGGGCTACAACATGGAGTCGGCCCATCACGGCAATCGGATGTTGTGTTCAGCTCGGCGCGAGAACTCCTCCCCAGATCCTAAATATGGGTGCACAAACATCGCCGATATATTCACCCCTTCCGCAAAAGAACTAGACATAACTTTCCGCCCGGGTATCGGAATCGGTTTTGTGACCGCAATTCGGAATCGGCATTCCCAGACGCTCGACAAGACGTTGGTTTTGCTGAATTCCATTTCGGGGTCGAAATTCCGTCGCGGAGCGTGTGTACTAGTACACCGATCGTGCACCCCTTTGGTAACATGCTGATATTTCTTCGCTCAACAATCGGAACCGCCCGCGAGGCCCCAATTTGGAATCTACACTTCAACCCGGTCGGCACAAGGTCAAATTCGGAGATATCCGATCTTGCGCTCAAATTCCTTTCCGGGAGCGTGGTCGTAGACTCCCGATGCGATCGCATACGGACACCCCTTCGCTCAAATGGGCATAACCTTCTGCTCGATTATCGGAATCGTTTATAAGACCCCAATTCAGAATCATCACTTAGAGGCGCTCGTCGTCCCTTGTTGCAATCTGGCGATAAGACATCATTTTCGAGTCTAAAAACTTTCATTTCACACTCCAAAATTGCGATTCCATCTGACGATCTCCCTGTTTCTAAGGTTTCTAGTAGTAACACCTCCCCTCGATCACGCGAATCGCTGGTGGGGCCACAACACGGAGTCGGCCTATCACAATTAGGGCTGAACACGGTTCGGTTCGGTTCGGGTTGGTCCATTTTTTGGCCAAACCGAACCGAACCGAATTCCAAAGTTAAACCGAACCGGTTCGGTTCGGTTTAAACCGAAATCTAATATCTACTATATCACATCCGCGCGCCTGCCGCAATGGCCAAGGCGCTGAAGCCCATCAGCCCAGGTTCTGGGTTCGAAACCCAACTTCTTACGGTTTTTTTGTCAAAAATATGCTATTTTGAAAAAAAAATAGCTTTGGGAGGAAGCCAGTTTCAAACCCACGCCGACCCAGACATGTTCCCCAAGCGCTAACCAACTGCGCTATGTTTTATTTGAGTTAAAATTATAAATATTATATATATAATCGGTTTATTCGGTTTCAGAAAAGCAAACCGAACTGAACTACATAGATCCCCGAACCGAACCGGCCGGTTCGGTTCGATTTTTCGGTTTGAACCGAATTTTGCACAGCCCTAATCACAACGATCGGAAGTTGTGTTTAGCTCAGTGCAAGAACTCCTCCCCAGGTCGTAAATATGGGTGCACAAACATCGCTGATATATTCACCCCTTCCGGATTATTCTCACCTCTTTCGCGAAAGAACTGGGCATAACTTTTCATCTGGATATCGGAATCGCTTTTGTGACCACTATTTGGAATCGGCATTCCAAGACGGTCGACAAGACGCTGGTTTCGCTGAATTCTGTTCCGGGACTGAAATTCCACCACGGAGCGTGTGTACTAGTACACCGATCGCGCACCCCATTAGTAAGACGCGGATATTTCTTCGCCTGGCAATCGGAATCGCCCGCGAGGCCCCAATTCGGAATCTGCACTTTGACCCGGACGGCATAAGGTCAGATTCGAAGATTTCTGGTACGGTGCCCAAATTCCTCTCCGAGAGTGTGGTCGCAAGCTCCCGATGTGATCGCATACAGACACCCCTTCGCTCAAATGGGCATAACCTTCCGCTCGGTTATCGGAATCGCTTATAAGACCCCAATTTAGAATCGTCACTCAGAAGCGCTCGTCGCCCCTTGTTGCCATCTGGCGATAAGATTCGTTTTCAAGTAAAAAAACCTCCGTTTCACACTCTAAAATTGCGATTCCAGTCGACAATCTCCATGTTTCCAAGGTTTTCCAACAGTAACGCCTCCCCTCGATCACGCGAATCACTGGTGGGGCTACAACACAGAGTCGGCCTATTACGGCGATCGGAAGTTGTGTTCAGCTTGGCATGGGAACTCCTCCCCAGATCGTAAATATGGGTGCACAAACATAGCCGATATATTCACCCCTTCCGGATTCTTCTCACCCCTTCCGTGAAAGAACTTGACATAACTTTCCGCCCCGGTATTGGAATCATTTTTGTGACCACAATTCAGAATCGGCATTCCGAGATGGTCGACAAGACGTTGGTTTCGCTAAATTCCATTTTGGAGCCGAAATTCCATCGCGGAGCGTGTGTACTAGTACACCGATCGCGCACGCCTCTGGTAAGACGCGGATATTTCTTCGCCCGAAGATCGGAACTGCCCGCGAGGCCCTAATTCAGAATCTGCACTTCGACTCGGTCGGCACAAGGTCGGATTCGGAGATTTCCAATCCGGCGCCCAAATTCCTCTCTGGGAGCGTGGTCGCAGACTCCTGATGCGATCGCATACAGACACCCCTTCGCTTCAACGGGCATAACATTCTGCTCAGTTATTAGAATCGCTTATAAGACCCCAATTTGGAATCGTCACTCAGAGGCGCTCGTCACCCCTTGTTGCCATCTGGTGATAAGACGTCATTTCTAAGTCGAAAAACTTCCGTTTTGCACTTCAAAATAGTGATTGCATCTGAAGATCTCCCTATTTTCAAGGTTTTCTAGCAGTAACGCCTCCCCTCGATCATGCAAATCGCTGGTGGGGCCACAACACAGAGTCGACCTATTACGGTGATCGGAAGTTGTGTTCAGTTCGGCGCGAGAACTCCTCCCTAGATCGTAAATATGGGTGCGCAAACAATGCCGATATATTCATCCCTTCTGGTTTATTCTCACCCCTTTCGCGAAAGAACTGGGCATAACTTTCCGTCCGGATATCAGAATCACTATTGTGACCACAATTCGGAATCGGCATTCCGAGATGGTCGATAAGATGCTAGTTTCGCTGAATTCCGTTCCGGGGCCAAAATTCCACCGTGGAGTGTGTGTACTAGTACACCGATCGCGCACCCGTTGGTAAGACGCAGATATTTCTTTGCCGGGCGATCAGAACCGTCCGCGAGTCCCCAATTCGGAATCTGCATTCAACCCGGTCGACACATGGTTGGATTCAAAGATTTCTGGCCCGACGCCCAAATTCCTCTCCGGGAGCGTGGTCGCAAGCTCCCGATGGGATTGCATACAGACACTCCTTCGCTTCAACGGGCATAACCTTCCGCTCGGTTATCGGAATCGCTTATAAGACCCCAATTCGGAATCATCACTCAGAGGGCCTCATCGCCCTTGTTGCCATTTGTCGATAAGACATCATTTCCCAGTCGAAAAATCTCCGTTTCGCACTCCAAAATTACGATTCCCGCTGACGATCTCTCTGTTTCCAAGGCTTTCTAGCAGTAACGCCTCCCCTCGATCACGTGAATCATTGGTCGGGCTACAACACGGAGTTGGCATATCATGGCGATCGGAAGTTGTGTTCAGCTCAGTACGAGAACTCCTCCCCAGGTCGTAAATATGGGTGCACAAACATCGCCGATATATTCACCCCTTCCGGATTCTTCTCACCCCTTCCGTGAAAGAACTTGACATAACTTTCCGCCCCGGTATTGGAATCATTTTTGTGACCACAATTCAGAATCGGCATTCCGAGATGGTCGACAAGACGTTGGTTTCGCTAAATTCCATTTTGGAGCCGAAATTCCATCGCGGAGCGTGTGTACTAGTACACCGATCGCGCACGCCTCTGGTAAGACGCGGATATTTCTTCGCCCGAAGATCGGAACTGCCCGCGAGGCCCTAATTCAGAATCTGCACTTCGACTCGGTCGGCACAAGGTCGGATTCGGAGATTTCCAATCCGGCGCCCAAATTCCTCTCTGGGAGCGTGGTCGCAGACTCCTGATGCGATCGCATACAGACACCCCTTCGCTTCAACGGGCATAACATTCTGCTCAGTTATTAGAATCGCTTATAAGACCCCAATTTGGAATCGTCACTCAGAGGCGCTCGTCACCCCTTGTTGCCATCTGGTGATAAGACGTCATTTCTAAGTCGAAAAACTTCCGTTTTGCACTTCAAAATAGTGATTGCATCTGAAGATCTCCCTATTTTCAAGGTTTTCTAGCAGTAACGCCTCCCCTCGATCATGCAAATCGCTGGTGGGGCCACAACACAGAGTCGACCTATTACGGTGATCGGAAGTTGTGTTCAGTTCGGCGCGAGAACTCCTCCCTAGATCGTAAATATGGGTGCGCAAACAATGCCGATATATTCATCCCTTCTGGTTTATTCTCACCCCTTTCGCGAAAGAACTGGGCATAACTTTCCGTCCGGATATCAGAATCACTATTGTGACCACAATTCGGAATCGGCATTCCGAGATGGTCGATAAGATGCTAGTTTCGCTGAATTCCGTTCCGGGGCCAAAATGCCACCGCGGAGTGTGTGTACTAGTACACCGATCGCGCACCCGTTGGTAAGACGCAGATATTTCTTTGCCGGGCGATCAGAACCGTCCGCGAGTCCCCAATTCGGAATCTGCATTCAACCCGGTCGACACATGGTTGGATTCAAAGATTTCTGGCCCGACGCCCAAATTCCTCTCCGGGAGCGTGGTCGCAAGCTCCCGATGGGATTGCATACAGACACTCCTTCGCTTCAACGGGCATAACCTTCCGCTCGGTTATCGGAATCGCTTATAAGACCCCAATTCGGAATCATCACTCAGAGGGCCTCATCGCCCTTGTTGCCATTTGTCGATAAGACATCATTTCCCAGTCGAAAAATCTCCGTTTCGCACTCCAAAATTACGATTCCCGCTGACGATCTCTCTGTTTCCAAGGCTTTCTAGCAGTAACGCCTCCCCTCGATCACGTGAATCATTGGTCGGGCTACAACACGGAGTTGGCATATCATGGCGATCGGAAGTTGTGTTCAGCTCAGTACGAGAACTCCTCCCCAGGTCGTAAATATGGGTGCACAAACATCGCCGATATATTCACCCCTTCCGGATTATTCTCACCCCTTCCGTGAAAGAACTGGGCATAACTTTTCGCCCGGTTATCAGAATCGCTTTTGTGACCACAATTCGGAATTGACATTCTGAGACGGTCGACAAGATACTAGTTTCTATGAATTCTATTCTGGGTCCGAAATTGCACCGTGGAGAGTGTGTACTAGTACATCGATCGCGCACCCCTTTAGTAAGACGTAGATATTTCTTCGCCCGTCAATCGGAACCGCCCGTGAGGCCTCAATTCAGAATCTACACTTCGACCCGGTTAGCACAAGGTCAGATTTGAAGATTTTCGGTGTGGCGCCCAAATTCATCTCTGGGAGCGTGGTCGCAGGCTCTCAATGCAATCGCATATGGACACCCCTTCGCTCAAATAGGCATAACCTTCTGCTCAGTTTATCAGAATCACTAATAAGACCTCAATTCAGAATCATCACTCAGAGGCGCTCGTCATCCCTTGTTGCCATCTGGCGATAAGAAGTCATTTTCGTGTCGAAAAATCTCCATTTCGCACTCTAAAATTGTGATTCCTTCCGACGATCTCTTTGTTTCCATGTTTTTCTAGCAGTAACGCCTCCCCTCGATCACGCAAATCACTGGTGGGGCCACAACACTGAGTTCTCCTATCACGGCGATCGGAAGTTGTGTTCAGCTCGGCGCGAGAACTCCTCCCCAGATCGTAAATATGGGTGCGCAAATAATGTCGATATATTCATCCCTTCTGGATTATTCTCACCCCTTTCGCGAAAGAACTGGACATAACTTTCCGCCCGGATATCAAAATCACTGTTGTGATCACAATTCAGAATCGGCATTCCGAGACGGTCGATAGGATGCTGGTTTCGCTGAATTCCGTTCTGGGGCCAAAATTTCACCGTGGAGCGTGTGTACTAGTACACCGATCGTGCACCCCTTTGGTAAGACGTGGATATTTCTTCGTCCGGCGATCGGAACCGCCCGCGAGTCCCCAATTTAGAATCTGCACTTCAACCCGATCGACACATGGTTGGATTCAAAGATTTCCGACCTGACACCCAAATTCCTCTCTGGGAGCGTGGTCGCAGGCTCCCGATGCGATCGCATACGGACACCCCTTCGCTTTAGCGGGCATAACCTTCCGCTCGGTTATCGGAATCGCTTATAAGACCCCAATTCGGAATCAGCACTCAAAGGCGCTCGTCGCCCCTTGTTTCCATCTGTCGATAAGACATCGTTTTCCAGTCGAAAAATCTCCATTTCGCACTCCAAAATTGAGATTCCGCTGACAATCTCTTGTTTCCAAGGTTTTCTAGCAGTAACGTCTCCCATCGATCACGCGAATCGTTGGTGGGGCTACAACACGGAGTCGGCATATCACGGCGATTGGAAGTTGTGTTTAGCTCGGTGCGAGAGAACTCCTCCCCATGTCATAAATATGGGTGCACAAACATCACTGATATATTCACCCCTTCCGCAAAAGAACTGGGCATAACTTTCCGCCGGGTATCGGAATCACTTTTGTGACCACAATTCGGAATTGACATTCTGAGATAGTCGACAAGACGCTGGTTTCTATGAATTCTGTTTCGAGTCTGAAATTTTGCAGCGGAGCGTGTGTACTAGTACATCGATCCCGCACCCCTTTGGTAAGACGCAGATATTTCTTCGCCCGTTGATCGGAACTGCCCGCGAGGCTCCAATTCAGAATCTACACTTCGACCCAGTCAGCACAAGGTCGGATTTGAAGATTTTCGACGTGGCGCCCAAATTTCTCTCTGAGAGCGTGGTCGCAGACTCCCAATGCGATCGCATACGGACACCCATTCGCTCAAACGGGCATAACCTTATGCTTGGTTTATCGGAATCGCTAATAAGACCTCAATTCGGAATCATCACTCAGAGGCGCTCGTCGCCCCTTGTTGCCATCTGGCGATAAGATGTAGTTTTCGTGTTGAAAAACCTCTGTTTTGCACTCTAAAATTGCGATTACATCCGACGATCTCCCTATTTCCATGTTTTTCTAGCAGTAACGCCTCCCCTCGATCACGCGAATCGCTGGTGGGGCCACAACACGGAGTCCGCCTATCACGGCGATCGGAAGTTGTGTTCAGCTTGGCGTGAGAACTCCTCCTCAGATCGTAAATATGGGTGCGCAAACAATGCCGATATATTCATCCCTTCTAGATTATTCTCACCCCTTCGCGAAAGAACTGGACATAACTTTCCGCCCGGATATCAAAATCACTGTTGTGATCACAATTCAGAATCGGCATTCCGAGACGGTCGATAGGATGCTGGTTTCGCTGAATTCCGTTCTGGGGCCAAAATTTCACCGTGGAGCGTGTGTACTAGTACACCGATCGTGCACCCCTTTGGTAAGACGTGGATATTTCTTCGTCCGGCGATCGGAACCGCCCGCGAGTCCCCAATTTAGAATCTGCACTTCAACCCGATCGACACATGGTTGGATTCAAAGATTTCCGACCTGACACCCAAATTCCTCTCTGGGAGCGTGGTCGCAGGCTCCCGATGCGATCGCATACGGACACCCCTTCGCTTTAGCGGGCATAACCTTCCGCTCGGTTATCGGAATCGCTTATAAGACCCCAATTCGGAATCAGCACTCAAAGGCGCTCGTCGCCCCTTGTTTCCATCTGTCGATAAGACATCGTTTTCCAGTCGAAAAATCTCCATTTCGCACTCCAAAATTGAGATTCCCGCTGACAATCTCTTTGTTTCCAAGGTTTTCTAGCAGTAACGTCTCCCATCGATCACGCGAATCGTTGGTGGGGCTACAACACGGAGTCGGCATATCACGGCGATTGGAAGTTGTGTTTAGCTCGGTGCGAGAGAACTCCTCCCCATGTCATAAATATGGGTGCACAAACATCACTGATATATTCACCCCTTCCGCAAAAGAACTGGGCATAACTTTCCGCCCGGTATCGGAATCACTTTTGTGACCACAATTCGGAATTGACATTCTGAGATAGTCGACAAGACGCTGGTTTCTATGAATTCTGTTTCGAGTCTGAAATTTTGCAGCGGAGCGTGTGTACTAGTACATCGATCCCGCACCCCTTTGGTAAGACGCAGATATTTCTTCGCCCGTTGATCGGAACTGCCCGCGAGGCTCCAATTCAGAATCTACACTTCGACCCAGTCAGCACAAGGTCGGATTTGAAGATTTTCGACGTGGCGCCCAAATTTCTCTCTGAGAGCGTGGTCGCAGACTCCCAATGCGATCGCATACGGACACCCATTCGCTCAAACGGGCATAACCTTATGCTTGGTTTATCGGAATCGCTAATAAGACCTCAATTCGAAATCATCACTCAGAGGCGCTCGTCGCCCCTTGTTGCCATCTGGCGATAAGATGTAGTTTTCGTGTTGAAAAACCTCTGTTTTGCACTCTAAAATTGCGATTACATCCGACGATCTCCCTATTTCCATGTTTTTCTAGCAGTAACGCCTCCCCCTCGATCACGCGAATCGCTGGTGGGGCCACAACACGGAGTCCGTCTATCACGGCGATCGGAAGTTGTGTTCAGCTTGGCGTGAGAACTCCTCCTCAGATCGTAAATATGGGTGCGCAAACAATGCCGATATATTCATCCCTTCTAGATTATTCTCACCCCTTCCGCGAAAGAACTGGACATAACTTTCCGCCCGGATATCGAAATCGCTGTTGTGACTACAATTCGGAATCGGCATTCCGAGACGGTCGATAAGACGTTGTTTCGTTGAATTCTATTGCGGGGCCAAAATTCCACCGCGGAGTGTGTGTACTAGTACACCGATCGTGCAACCCTTTGGAAACACGCGGATATTTCTTCGCTCGGCGATCGGAACCGCCCGCGAGTCCCTAATTCGGAATCTGCACTTCGATCCGATTTGCACAAGGTCGGATTCGGAGATTTCCGGTCCGGCGCCCAAATTCCTCTTCAGATGTTGAGATCTATGTGATGTGCTATTCAGCTCGGGTTTGGGGCACACCATTTCAGCTCCTCTCACTCCTTTCTCAAGGGAAATCCACACTGGTCATGAGAACTTCATCCTTGTCTCTGTCAAGCTCAACTCCTTTCTTTATGCTTAAGGGGGACCCCACTTCACTCAATCTGCCCTCTGCTAAGCCACCCGACTTGTTCGCTTCTTCTCATCACTCACCCTATCACAAGGGGCATGCCTTCCTCCCATGGACCAGGTTGTTTATTATGTGCTCCCTCATCTTTCCATTATTGTACATTCTCTATCCTTACCTCACTCAATTCACATCCATCGCCATCACATCCTTTCTTCTCGCCTTCTATCTCACTCCTTGTTTCACCTCTCACCATTACCATCCAAAGTGGTCGTGCAAGAAAGATAAATATTGGTTTGCAGGTACCTCCTTGCGAGCATTTAATCGCCTGAGGCCAATTTGCTTCATAAGGATCATCTTTGACAATGGCTAGAAGGCACATGTGAGATCTCTGCCTAGGGGCATTCCGCTCGGGATGTTCCCACTCATTGTACATACTATTTTCATAATTGTTCAATTTATTTTACTTTTCTCAATTTTTTTACAAAAAAAAAACAAAAAATTATATATCCAAAAATCCAAAAAATATATATAAAAAGAAAAATTCCCCAAAAAAATGGTGTATATATTGTGTACATTTGTTTTTTCTTCTTAAATATCTTTTAGAACAAAAAAAAGGAAGTCAATAGACTGGCAACTGTCATGCATCTCAAGTCACGTGTTAAGGAGTAAGAGGCACATGAATGAACCAAGGAACTTGGTCTAGCAAAGTCATGGGGATTTCTGCCTGGCGTCACAACCAAGCTTTTAAAGAACGAATCAACATTCACACACCACACATCTCAAAATTTTGAGTCATCATTCCAAGGCAGTTATTTGTCTCAGGACATAACAAAGGTTACAATCCTCCTTCTTCTTCCACTCGACGGATCGAGTCATTCAGCACCTTTAAACTGTTGAGCTTAACAGTCAAGGCAACTTCCCTAAGGTGAGACTAAGACACAGAGCACGTGAAGAGGGCAGTGTCCCCGCAGGCAAACAAAAGAAAGAAACAAAGAACAATTGATCAAAAGAAAAGAAAAAGAACCTGGTCGTGACCGTGCCTGGAGATAAAAGCCCTCCATTCAATACAAAGTCAAATGCTACATTGCTTGAGTTTTTCCCTAACCAATTGCGGTAGGGCAATACGTGTGCTCGACAAAGTAGGGGTTGCCAGGTTCTGACCTTGGGGTCCACGAAACGTCTCACTTTGAGCCCGCTAAGCCACACATGGCCAGGTTCTCTCATCCAATTAGCACCTTGCAAAAGTCTAGGGGCAAACAAGTCAAAAAATTTAGTCTGAAATCACCCTAAAGGGGCATGTTGTCAAGACTGTCTCAGCTCATCAACTTAACGGTTTTACTGATCCTCTCGAGAAGTTTATCCCCTTATTTCTTCCTTTCTCCCTTGAGGATTCCAAATCTCTGAGGTGTCTGAAGGACAAGTTTCTTTTGAGGATGACAACTCCATTTTTAAAATCACACTTCATGTTAATCTGTTCACAAGGGGCAAGGTTATTGCCATGAAGAATCTCCATATTTCTGCTAGGCCAATTTTCCTTTACTTCATCAGCCTCGCGCTCTTTCATTGCCATAACGATGGTTGCCGGGCTTTGACCCAAAAAAAAAGAAGTGTTTTCATGTTTTCCCTTATGCATTTGCTTTCTTAAAAAAAAAAAAATCCAAAAAAATATCATTTGCTTTAACATCATTTGTACATATTTGTTTCCAAGTTAGTATTTTGCTTTGCTTGTACAAATTTCATTTTCCTTTTACTTTGTTAATAAAACTCAGTCCCTTGACCTTGCTTCAAGAAAGGTATGCCATTCTTAGGCAAGGGGCTGAAGTCAGAGCTTCACTGATCACTTTTTCCTTAAGTGTCATATCAATAGAGAAGAGTCCAGAAGCTGAGGAGAAGGTGCATCACCAAAAACAAAATGGTCGAGAAAGGGATCGACCTAAGGGGCACTTCACTTGATCATCTGCCTGAAGATCAACAGATACTCAAGCAATCTTGGGTACCATACAGGTATGTCTAACTTAGGACCTCACCAGAGGCGAATAACTTGGCGACCGTGAACCCCGAGTTCCCCTTTACCAAAAACCATGACGGGTTTGCGATCTCTCAGTTATTTGTTGGCCTTTAGATTTTTTCCTCTGGTTTACTAACTTGCATTTAGATAGGGCAAACCCTGCATGCATCATGTCATTTTCTCAGCTAACTTTACTAACTGAGGAAGAAAGATTTTTCCCTTGTCTTGTGCTTCAAAGTTATCCTGGTGGCTAGAATTGAGTTTTGCCAGTTTGTTCTTCAGCTGAGTTTTTCCACTTTCCAGCTGTCTTCTGTGTGTGTGCTCCGTGCCATGCTAAAATCCACTTAAATCCAACTTAAAATCCCAATAAATAAAAACCACACAATCTGTAAAATTCACATAAAATAAAATCCATCACCACCACTTAAACCAACCTTAACCAATCCCATAATGGATATTAAATAATTAAATAACACAACAATTTAAATTCATGAAAACAACAATTAAAATATATCTCGCACATAAAACCCATAAAACTCAATAAATAAACTAATCATGCCCATCAATTAAAACCCACTTAAAATCTAAATAAAATGAACTAAATAATAAAACACATAGTTGAGTTCCATAAAATCCACATAAAACCCATTCTGATTTAAACTCAACAACTAAATATAATTAAAAATAAAATCCACATAAAACAAAACCCAACACCAACAATAATAATAATAATAATACCCATGGCCTTCACCTCCATGCAACATACGTAACCTACCCACATAAATAAACCAACCCATAATATCCTAAATAAACCCAACAAACATACCCATTTAAATAAACTTACCACACCCACAACATAACTTTCGTGCCCCACCCCACTTAAATCCATTAACAAATCAATCCAATTAAAACCTACGTAATTTAATCCCAACCATCATGCATGGCCACCCCATGCATATAGGCCACGTTAATCCCAAACCATCCAAAACCAAGCCCACCTAAAATTAATTAATAAAAAAATGCAGTAATTAAAATCCATAATCCAATTCATAAAAAAAAAAAAAAAAAAAAGATTACCCACAACACCCAGCTATACCATGTAACCTATGCAAACCGAACCCATTTAAATAACCCACTTAATTAAAACGTTAAAACTCCACACATTTTAAACCCACCTGGCTTCCCATGCAAACACCATTATCCAACCAATAAAAAATTCCAACTTCCATGATAAATACATTTATAACCCATTAAAACCTCACTTCCCTCCTCCACCCACGTTCACCATCCTTGCTCAAGTACCACATGAGCACATGGCACACCTCCACGCAAAAAGCAAAGCCCGCCACCTATACCATGCAAGCAGCCTCCATCTCCCACGTCCTCACCACACCATGCACACCAAACACTTGCACACAGCAACCATCCCAACAGAATCCATGAGACCAGGTCCTCCTCTCCATCACTCCCGGGATTCATCATTATCCCCTCCCCGTCTCATGCACCTTTTGACCCCACATCGCCAACTCCCCACAACTCTCGCTCTCTTATGCACTCATCAGCTGTACACTAAGGACCTGGTCGATCATACACCCACGTTTTCTCCCTCGTGCGTCCACTTCCCACGGGCTACACAGAATCCTGGCAGCCGGGCTCGCACATAAAAACCACCTCCTGCACTTCCATCAAGGGGGGGCGCGCACACTGATCCCAACAACGGATAGAGGAGGATGGCAGCAGACTAGCAGACCACACCTTGCACATCATCCGACCCCCCTGGTCTCCGGGCAGTGGTCACACACACCACTGGCCGCGACTTTCCTCCAGCACCCTCTCACTCGCACGGCCATCATCGCCTTCCGTCATCCTCTTGCTCTGCACGCTGCTAGACGCGTCGTCTCCCTCCCGACAACTCGACAAGCCAACATTGGAATCTTGAAGGAGCACACTACCCTACAGAGAACATCCACAATCGCTGAGCTCACTCGACAAGGATTCTTCTTTTCCTACTTTTTACTCATTTTATTTTCATCACTTATGTTGCATGCTTGTCACATTTTTACACACACCCACCACAAAGCATCCTTCCCATTCCCATTTTAGAGGGGTTTTCTATAAACCAAGGAGGGAGGAAAGGCGGTCATAACATTTGGCCGTCTTCCTTCTCATGCCTCCAACCGGTAAGACGCCCCCCGATTGTGTGTGTTTTTCATATATGTGAACACATGCTACCATAATTTTCAGTCTAATGGGTCTTTTATGTTTGTTTCTTTTGCAGGAAAATTGAAGCTACACCGTGGAGCCCTCATCTTTTGGCCAGCCGAAGGAGGAGGAGTGAAGAATCTATAATCTCCACATCGAGGCGTTACCCGATCACATCTCCTCCGGGCGGAGGTAAAAAGTCTCTGGCAATCACTCATCGTTTCTCGTTGCCATCTTTTCGCCAAAATAAATGTGGACGTTCGTCGTCACCGAAAAATAACGTCTACAGATGGTCGACAAGATGTTAGTTTCGATGAATTCTGTTTTGGGGCCGAAATTCTGCTGCGGAGTACTAGTACACTGATCACGCACACTTTTGGTAAGACGCAGATATTTCTTCGCCCGGCGATCGGAACCGCCAGCCAGGCCCCAATTCAGAATCTGCACTTCGACCCGATTGGCACAAGGTCGGATTCGGAGAGGCGCCCAAATTCCTCTCCGGGAGCGTGGTCGCAGGTTCCTGATGCGATCTCATATGGACACTCCTTCTCTCAATGAGCATAACCTTCCGCTCGGTTATCAGAATTGCTTAAAAGACTCCAATTCGAAATTGTCACTTAGAGGCGCTCGTCGTCCCTTGTTGCCATATGGCGATAAGACGTCATTTTCGAGTCGAAAAATCTCTGTTTCACACTCCAAAATTATGATTCCAGCTGACGATCTCTTTGTTTCCAAGGTTTTCTATCAGAAACACCTCCCCTCGATCATGTGAATCACTAGTGGGGCCACAACACGAAGTCAGGTTATCACGGCGATCGGAAGTTGTGTTCAGCTCGATGCGAGAACTCCTCCCCAGGACCTAAATATGGATGCATAAACATCGCCGATATATTCACCCACTTCGGATTATTCTCACCACTTCCGCGAAAGAACTGGGCATAACGTTACGCCCGGGTATCGAAATAGCTTTTGTGACCACAATTCGGAATCGACATTCTGAGACGTTCGACAAGACATTGGTTTCGCTGAATTTCATTTCGGGGCTGAAATTCCGCTGCGAAGCGTGTGTACTAGTACACCGATTGCACACCCCTTTGGTGAGACGCAGATATTTCTTCACCGGGAGATCGGAACCGCCCGCGAGGCTCCAATTCGAATTTGCACTTCGACATGATCGACATAAGGTCAGATTCGGAGATTTCCGGTCCGGCGCTCAAATTCCTCCCCAGGAGCGTGGTCGTAGGCTTCAGATGCTATCGCATACGGACACCCCTTTACTCAAACGGGCATAACCTTTTGCTCGGTTATCGGAATCGCTTAAAAGACTCCAATTCGAAATCGTCACTCAGAGGCGCTCGTCGCCCCTTGTTGCCATCGGGCGATAAGACGTTGTTTTTGAGTCGAAAATCCTCCATTTCGCACTCCAAAATTGTGATTCTAGTCGACGATCTTCCTATTTCCAAGGTTTTCTATTAGTAACGCGTCCCCTCGATCACGCGAATTGCTGGTGGGGCCACAACACGGAGTCGGCCTACAACGGCGATCGGAAGTTGTGTTCAGCTCAACGCGAGAACTCCTCCCTAGGCCCTAAATATGGGTGCACAAACATCACCGATATATTCACCTCTTCCGGATTATTCTCACCCCATCTGCAAAAGAACTGGGCATAACTTTCTATCTGGGTATCGAAATCGCTTTTGTGACCACAATTCGGAATCGACATTCCGAGACTGTCGACAAGATGATGGTTTCGCTCCGCCATAGAGCGTGTGTACTAGTACACCGATCGCGTACCCATTTGGTAAGACACGGATATTTCTACGCCCAGCGATCGGAACCGCCCGCAAGGCCCCAATTTAGAATCTACACTTCGACCCGGTCGGTACAAGGTCAGATACAGAGATTTCCTATCCCTAGCCCAAATTTCTCTCCGGGAGCGTGGTTGCAGGCTCCCGATGCGATCGCATACGGACACCCCTTTGCTAAAATAGGCATAACCTTCCCTCGGTTATCGGAATAGCTTGAAAGACCCCGACTCGGAATTGTCACTCAGAGGCGCTTGTCGCACCTTGTTCCTATCTGGTTATAAGACGTCATTTGCGAGTCGAAAAACCTCCATTTCGTACTCTAAAATTATGATTCCAGCCGACGATCTCTCTGTTTCCAAGGTTTCCTAACTGTAATGCCTCCCCTCAATCACAAGAATCGTTGGTGGGGCCACAACATGGAGTCGGCCTATCACGGCAATTGGAAATTGTTTTTAGCTCGGCACAAGAACTCTTCCCCAGGTGATAAATATGGGTGCACAAACATCACCAATATATTCACCCCTTCCGGATTATTCTCACCCCCCTTCTGCGAAATAATTGGGCTTAACTTTCCGCCCGGGTATCGAAATCACTTTTGTGACTACAATTCAGAATCGACATTTCGAGACGGTCGACAAGATGCTGGTTTCGTTGAATTTCGTTCCGGGGCCAAAATTTCGTCGCGGAGCGTGTGTAGTACACCGATCGTGAACCCCTTTGGTAGCACGTAGATATTTCTTCGCTCGACGATCGGAACCCCCCACAAGTCCCCGATTCGAAATCTGCACTTCGACCCGGTCGGCACAAAGTCAGATTCAGAGATTTCCAGTCCGGCACCCAAATTCCTCTCCTGGAGTGTGGTCGCAGGCTCCCGATGTGATCGCATACGGACACCCCTTCTCTCAAATGGGCATAACCTTACGCTCGATTTTCGGAATCAGTTATAAGACCCCAATTCGGAATCGTCACTCAGAGGCTCTCATCGCCTTTTGTTGCCATCTGGCGATAAGACGTCATTTTAGAGTTGAAAAATCTCCATTTTGCAGTCCAAATTTGCGATTCCAGCCGACGATCTCCCTGTTTCCAAGATTTTCTAGCAATAACGCCTGCCCTCGATCACGCGAATCACTTGTGGGGCCACAACACAGAGTCGGCCTATCACGGCTGTTAGAAGTTGTGTTCAGCTCGGCATGAGAACTTTTCCCCAGGTCCTAAATATAGGTACACAAACATCGTCGATATATTCAGCCCTTCTAGATTATTCTCACCCATTCCGTGAAAGAACTAGGCATACCTTTCAGCCCGGGTATTGGAATCGTTTTTGTGACCACAATTTAGAATCGACATTCCGAGACAGTCGAAAAGTCGCTAGTTTCGCTGAATTCCATTCTGTGACCGAAATTCTGCCACGAAGCGTGTGTACTAGTACACCGATCGTGCACCCCTTTGTTAAGACATGGATATTTCTTCGCCCGACGATCGAAACCGCCTGCGAGGCCCCAATTTGAAATCTACACTCCGACCTGATCTGCAAAAGGTTGTATTCGGAGATTTACAGTTCGACGCCCAAATTCCTCTCCGGAAGAGTGGTCGCAGGCTCCTGATACGATCGCATATGGACACCCCTTCGCTCAAAAGGGCATAACCTTCCACTCAGTTATCGGAGTCGCTTATAAGACACCAATTTGGAATCGTCACTTAGAGGTGCTCGTCGCCCCTTGTTGCCATTTGGCGATAAGACATCATTTCTGAGTCGAAAAAACTCTGTTTCGCACTCCAAACTTGTGATTCCAGCCGACGATCACCCTATTTCCTAGATTTTCTAGTAGTAACGCCTCCCCTCGATCATGTGAATCGCTGGTGGGGCCACAACACGGTGCAGGCCTATTACGGCAATCGGAAGTTGTGTTGAGCTCGACGCAAGAACTCTTCCCCAGGTCATAAATATGGGTGCATAAACATCGCCGATATATTCACCTCTCACGGATTATTCTCACCCCTTCCACGAAAGAACATGGCATAACTTTCCGCCCAGATATCGGAATCGCTTTTGTGACCACAATTCAGAATCGGCATTCCGAGATGGTCAACAAGACACTGGTTTTGCTGAATTCTATTCTGGGGCCAAAATTCCACCGCGGAGCGTGTGTAATAGTACACCGATCGCGCACCCCTTACGTAAGATGCAGATATTTCTTCGCCCCGTGATCAAAACTGCCCGAGAGGCCCCAATCCAGAATCTGCACTTCGACCTGGTCGGCACAAGGTCGCATTCGGAGATTTCTAGTTCGGCGCCCAAATTTCTCTCCGGGAGCGTGGTCGCAGGCTCCCGATGCGATTGCATATGGACATCATTCGCTCAAACGGGCATAACCTTCCACTCAGTTATCGGAATCGCTTACCAGACCACCCCAAATCAGAATCGTCACTCAAAGGCGCTCGTCGCCCCTTGTTGCCATCTGGCGATAGACATCGTTTTTGAGTCGAAAAACCTCTGTTTCGCACTCCAAAATTACGATTCCAGCCAACATTCTCCCAGTTTCCATGGTTTTCTAACAGTAACGCCTCCCCTCGATCACGCGAATTGCTGGTGGGGCCATAACACGGAGTCGGCCTATCACGGCGATCGGAAGTTGTGTTCAGCTCGGCCTGAGAACTCCTCCCCAAGACCTAAAGATGGGTGCACGAACATCGTCGATATATTCACCCCTACCGGATTATTCTCACCCCTTTCGCGAAACAACTGGGCATAACTTTCCGCCCGAGTATCGGAATCGCTTTTGTGACCACAATTATGAATCGGCATTCTAAGACGGTCGACAAGACGCTAATTTTGTTGAATTCCATTTCGGGGCCGAAATTCCACCGCGGAGCTTGTGCACTAGTACACTGATCGCGCACCCCTTTGGTAAGAAGAGGATATTTCTTCGCCCGGCGATCAGAACCACCCGCAAGGCCCCAATTTGGAATCTGCACTTCGACGTGGTCGGCATAAGGTCGGATTTGGAGATTTTTGGTCTAGCCCCCAAATTCCTCTTTGGGAGCGTGGTCGCAGGCTCCCGATACGATCGCATACGAACACCTCTTCGCTCAAACGGGCATAACCTTCCGCTCGGTTATCAGAATCACATATAAGACCCCAATTCAGAATCGTCACTCAGAGACGTTTATCGCCCCTTGTTGCCATCTGGCGATATGATGTCGTTTCCAAGTCGAAAAACCTCTGTTTCACACTCCAAAATTACGATTCCAACCGATGATCTCTTTGTTTCCAGGGCTTTCTACCAATAACGCCTCCCCTCGATCACGCAAATCGCTGGTGGGGATAGAACACAGAATCGGCCTATCACGGCGATCAGAAGTTGTGATCAGCTCGGCGCGAGAACTCCTCCCCAGGTCCTAGATATGGGTGCACAAACATCGCGCATATATTCATCCCTTCTGGATTATTCTCACCCCTTCCACGAAAAAATTAGGCATAACTTTCCGTCCGGGTATCAGAATCACTTTTTTGACCACATTTCGGAATCGGCATTCCAAGACGGTCGACAAGATGCTGGTTTCGCTTAATTCCGTTCCGGGGCCGAAATTCCACCGCGGAGCGTGTGTACTAGTACACCGATCGCGCACCCCTTTGGTAAGACACTGATATTTCTTCGCCCAGCAATCGGAACCGTCCGCGATGTCCCAATTCAGAATCTGTACTTCGATCCGGTCGACACAAGATCAGATTCGGAGATTTCTGGTCTGGCGCCTAAATTCCTCTCCGAGAGTGTGGTCCTAGGCTCCTGATGCGATCGTATAAGAACACCCCTTCGCTCAAACGGGGATAACCTTTCGCTTAGTTATCGGAATCGCTTATAAGACCCCAATTCAGAATCGTCACTCAGAGTCGCTTGTCACCCCTTGTTGCCATCTGGCGATAAGACATCATTTTCGAGTCGAAAAACCTCCATTTCGCTCTCCAAAAATGCCATTCCAGACGACGATCTCCCTATTTCTAAGGTTTTCTAGCAGTAACGCCTCCTGTCGATCACGCGAATTGCTGGTGGGACCACAACATGGAGTTGGCCTATCACAGAGATCGGAAGTTGTGTTCAGCTCGTCGCGAGAACTCCTCCCCATGTCCTAAATATGGGTGCACAAACATCGCTGATATATTCACCCCTTTCGGATTATTCTCACCCCTTTCGCGAAACAACTGGGCATAACTTTCCGCTCGGGTATCGGAATCGCTTTTGTGACCACAATTCAGAATCGACATTCCGAGACGGTCAACAAGACGCTAGTTTCGCTGAATTCCAATCCGGGGATAAAATTCCGTCGCAGAGCGTGTGTACTAGTACACCGATCGAGCACCCCTTTGGTAAGACGCGGATATTTCTTACCCCGACGATCGAAACTGCCCGCGAGGCCTCAATTAAGAATCTACACTTCGAACCAGTCGACACAAGGTCAGATTCGGAGATTTCTGGTCCGGCGCCCAAATTCCTCTCCGGGAGCGTGGTCACAGGCTCCCAATGCGATCGCATACAGACACCCCTTCGCTCAAATGTGCATAACCTTTCGCTCGGTTATCGGAATCACTTCTAAGACCCCAATTCAGAATCGTCACTCAGAGGCGCTCGTTGCACCTTATCGCCATCTGGCAATAAGACATCATTTCCAAGTTGAAAAACCTCTGTTTCGCACTCAAAATTGTGATTCCAGCCGACGATCTCCCTGTTTTGAAGGTTTTCTAGCAGTAACGCCTCTCCTGAATCACGCAAATCGCTGGTGGAGCCGCGACAAGGAGTTGGCCTATTACGGCGATCGGAAGTTGGGGTCAGCTCGGCGCGAGAACTCCTCCCTAGGTCCTAATTATGGGTGCACAAACATCACCGTTATATTCACTGCTTCTGGATTATTCGCACCTCCCCCGCGAAAGAATTGGGCATAACTTTCCGTCAGGGTATCAAAATTGCTTTTATGACCACAATTCGGAATCGACATTCCAAGATGGTCGATAAGATGCTGGTTTCACTGAATTCCGTTCGGGGGCCTAACTTCCACCCGGAAGCGTGTGTACTAGTACACCGATCGCGCACCCCTTTTGGTAAGACAGGGATATTTCTTCGCCCGACGATCGAAACAGCCCGTGAGGCCCCAATTCAGAATCTACACTTCGACCCGGTCGGCACAAGGTCGGATTCAGAGATTTTCGGTCCGGCGCCCAAATTCTTCTCCGGGAGAGTGGTCGTAGGCTCCCGATGCGATTGCATACGGACACCCCTTCGGTCAAATTGACATAACCTTCCGCTCGGTTATCGGAATCGCTTAAAAGACCCCAATTCGGAATCGTCACTCAGAGGCGCTCATCGCCCCTTGTTGCCATCTTGCAATAAGACTTCGTTTACGAGTCGAAAAACCTATGTTTCGCACTCTAAAATTGTGATTCCAGCCGATAACTCCCTATTTTCAAAGTTTTCTAGTACTAACGCCTCCCCTGGATCACATGAATTGCAGGTGGGGCCACAACACAGAGTCGGCCTATGACGGCGACCGAAAGTTGTGTTCAACTTGGCGCGAGACCTCCTCCCCAGGTCGTAAATATGGGTGCACAAACATCGTCGATATATTCACCCCTTCTGCAAAAGAACTGGGCATAACGTTACGCCCGGATATCGGAATTGCTTTTATGACCACAATTCAGAATCAGCATTCCGAGACGGTCGATAAGACGCTGGTTTCGCTGAATTCCGTTACGGGGCCAAAATTCCACCGCGAAGCGTGTGTACTAGTACACCGATCGCACACCCCTTTTCTAAGACGAGGATATTTCTTCACCCGACGATCAGAACTGCCCGCGAGGCCCCAATTCAGAGTTTGCACTTCGACCCGGTCGGCACAAGGTTGTATTTGGATATTTCTGCCCCGACTTCCAAATTCCTCTGAGGGAGCGTGGTCGCAGGCTCCCGATGCGATTGCATGCAGACACCCCATCGCTCAAACGGGCATAACCTTCCGCTCGGTTATCAGAATTGCTTATGAGACCCCAATTCGGATCCTCACTCAGAGGCGCTCATTGCCCCTTGTCACCATCTAGCGATAAGACGTCGTTTCCTTATCGAAAAATCTCTATTTCACACACAAAAATTACGATTTCAGCCAACGATCTCCCTGTTTTCAAGGTTTTCTAGCAGTACCCCTCGATCCTCGGATGGATAGATGTTCACTGCAATAAAAGGCAGACAGACAGTTGCATCCAGAAAGTAAGGTGAGGTTCTGATAGTGGTAGGTGAGCCTCTGATAAACACCCCATGTGGTTAATCGCATAATCGCTGGTGGGGCCACAACACAGAGTCAGTCTATCACGACGATAGGAAGTTGTGTTCAGCACGGTGCGAGAACTCCTCCCCAGGTTCTAATAATGGGTGCATAAACATCACCGGTATATTCACACCTTCCGGATTACTCTCACCCCTTCTACGAAAGAACTGGGCATCACTTTTCGCCCGGGTATCCAAAACCCTTTTATGACAACAATTCAGAATCGCCATTCGCAGACGATCGACAAGACACTAGTTTCGCTGAATTCCGTTCTGGGGCCGAAATTCCGCTGCGGAGCGTGTGTACTAGTACACCGATCGCACACCCCTTTGGTAAGACGTGGATATTTCTTCGCACGATGCTCAGAATCGCCCCGAGGCCCTAATTTAGAATCTATACTTCGACCCAGTTGGCACAAGGTTGGATTCGGAAGTTTCTGGTCCGGCACCCAAATTCCTCTTCGGGAGTGTGGTCGCAGCCTTCCGTTGCGATCGCTTACGGACACCCCTTCGCTTAAATGGGCATAACCTTCTGCTCAGTTATTGGAATCGGTTATAAGACCCCAATTCAGAATCGTCACTCAGAGGCACTCGTAGCCCTTTATCGCCATTTGGCGATAAGACGTCGTTTTCGAGTCGAAAAATCTCCGTTTCGCACTCCAAAATTGCGATTCCACCAACGATCTCCTTGTTTCCAAGGTTTTCTAGCAGTAACGCCTCCTCTCGATCATGCAAATCGCTGGTGGGGTAACAACACGAAGTCGGCCTATCACGGCGATCGAAATTTGTGTTCAGCTCGGCGCAAGAACTCCTCCCCAGGTCCTAAATATGGGTGCACAAATATCGTCGATATATTCACCCCTTCCGAATTATTCTCACCCCTTCTGCAAAAGAACTGGGCATAACTTTCCGCCCGGGTATCAGAATCTCTTTTATGACCACAATTCGGAATCGACATTCCGAGACAGTCGACAAGACGCTGGTTTCCCTGAATTCTATTCTGGGTCGAAATTTCATCGTGGAGCGTGTGTACTAGTACACTGATCGTGCACCCCTTTGGTAAGACGCAGATATTTCTTCGCCCGGTGATCGGAACCGTCCGCGAGACCCCAATTCAGAATTTGCACTTCGATCCGGTCAGCACAAGGTCGGATTTGGACATTTTCAGTCCGGCGCCCAAATTCCTCTCCGGGAGCGTGGTCGCAGGCTCCCGATGTGATCGCATATAGACACCCCTTCGGTCAAACGAGCATAACCTTCCGCTCGGTTATCAGAATCGCTTAAAAGACCCCAATTCGGAATCGTCACTCAGAGGCGCTCGTCGCCCCTTGTTGACATCTTGTGATAAGACGTCGTTTCTGAGTCGAAAAATCTCCATTTTTCACTCCAAAATTGTGATTCCACCGACGATGTCCCTGTTTCCAAGGTTTTCTAGCAGTAACGCCTCCCCTCGATCATGCAAATCGCTGGTGGGGTAACAACACGGAGTCGACCTATCACGGCGATCGGAATTTGTGTTCAACTCGGCGCAAGAACTTCTCCCCAGGTCCTAAATATGGGTGCACAAATATCGCTGATATACTCACCCCTTCCGGATTATTCTCACCCCTCTGCGAAAGAACTGGTCATAACTTTCCGCCAGGGTATCAGAATCGCTTTTGTGACCACAATTCGGAATCGATATTCCCAGACGGTCGACAAGACACTGGTTTTGTTGAATTCCATTCTGGGGCCGAAATTACACCGCGGAGCGTGTGTACTAGTACACTGATCGCACACCCCTTTGGTAAGACGCGGATATTTCTTTGCCCGACGATCGAAACTGCCCGCGAGACCCCAATTCGAAATCTGCACTTCGACCCAGTCGGCACAAAGTCAGATTCGGATATTTCCGATCCAGCGCCCAAATTCCTCTCCTGGAGTGTGGTCGCAGGCTCCCGATGCGATCGCATACGGACACCCCTTCGCTCAAACGGGCATAACCTTCCGCTTGGTTATCAGAATCGCTTATAAGACCCTAATTCGGAATCCTCACTCAAAGGCGCTCGTCACCCCTTGTTGCCATCTGGTGATAAGATGTCATTTCCGAGTTGAAAAACCTCCATTTCGCACTCTAAAATTACGATTCCAGCCGACGATCTCCCTGTTTCCAAGGTTTTCTAGCAGTAACGCCTCCCCTCAATCTCGAGAATCACTGGTGGGGCCACAACACAGAGTCGGCCTATCACAGTGATCAAAATTTGTCTTCAGCTCGATGCGAGAACTCCTCCCCAGGTCCTAAATATGGGTGTACAAACACCGCCGATATATTCACCCCTTCCACGAAAGAACTGGGCATAACTTTCCGCCCGAGTATCGGAATCACTTTTGTGACTACAATTCGGAATCAACATTCCGAGACGGTCGACAAGGCGCTGGTTTTGCTGAATTCCATTTTGGGGCCGAAATTCCATCACCGAGCGTGCGTACTTGTACACCGATGGCTCACCCCTTTGGTAAGACGCAGATATTTCTTCACCCAGCGATCGGAATCGCCCGCGAGGCCCCAATTCAGAATCTGCACTTCGACCCAGTTCGCACAGGGTCGGACTTAGAGATTTCCGGTCTGGCATCCAAATTCCTCTCCGGGAGCATTGTGGCAGGCTCCCGATGCGATCGCATACGGACACCCCTTCGCACAAATGGACATTACATTCCGCTCAGTTATCGGAATCGCTTATAAGACCCCAATTCGAAATCATCTCTCTGAGGCGCTCGTCGCCCCTTATTGTCATCTGGCGATAAGACGTCGTTTTCGAGTCGAAAAACCTTCGTTTTGTGTCGCCCCTTGTTGCTATCTGGCGATAAGACGTCGTTTCCGAGTCGAAAAACCTCAGTTTTGCACTCCAAAATTACGATTCTAGTCAACGATCTCCCTGTTTCCACGGTTTTCTAGCAATAACGCCTCCCCTCGATTACGCAAATCGCTGGTGGGGCCAGAACACGGAGTCGACCTATCACGGCTGTAGCACCCTAGAAAATTCAGTAATTTAAAATTTAAAATAAAATGAAAATTATAATATCCATATTATTAAAATAGTAACACATACGCACCCTTATCGTACATACAATAACACATCGGAAAATTTCCTAAAAATCATAGTTCAACTCTAGACAATATTTCCAAATGACCTGCGAATAAATCCGTGCAACGAAAAATCCGATTGGTCAAGTTTAAGACGTGTTATGACTAATTATCATAATTAGGGAATAAGTCTGAATTTCATTATCATAGGTAGATAATGTGATCACAAATTAGGTTAAAAATGATGGAGAGACTTCAAACAACATGTATTGATAACCCATTATCAAATTTGGGCCAATGGACAATTTCTGGCCCAAGAATAAAATCAAGCAAGAAAATACACCAGAAATTCGTAACCCTAATTTAGCAGAAAATAGGAAGAGACAATTAGGGTAAATCCTAAGGCAATTAGTCTTACTTAGCAATTCAAATTCTTGCCTAGCCATGGTATGAAGCTTTCTAAAGCTATACACACTCTACAAGGGAGGAGAATCATCAAAACTTGGAAGGTGGCAACCCAAAACCACAACTCTTCTATCCTATACACATTTGGACTCCTAGAAACCCTAGATGCTTAAATACTCTTCCCAAAACCCTTGGGGACGAGTTTACCAATAGTTGGGGTCGTGAGGAGCAGCTTTTGAGCACCAGAGGAGGAGGAGATCGCCCCCAACCGGAGACATCTTCCCCACCTGCATTCTGCATCGACCTGCAGAAGTCACTTCTTGGAATCGACCCAAAGGTAGGTTATCTCGGGCCGAACGTGAATGAAACCTATACCCCATTAATGATCATCGAGTCTACTTTCATATGCACTTGTTTTCCCTAATTTTTATTGAGCATGCATGGTGTATTAAGTGTTTTCCTGAAGTCGTGCATGTTTAGGGCATTTTATGTTCATGTCGTTTCTTACGCATCTCAAGGCCAAATCATGTGAAACCAAAGCCATAGTTCTCTTCTTCTCCTAGTACCCAACAAGTTTCATGTTCATAGTTTTGTCCCAGGAGCCTTAGTTGTTGAGATATAAGCGTTGCCTGCATCGTGGTACAGTTTTCATCATTTTCGGGCTGAACCCTAAAACGCGACCAGGACAGACATCGCGTATTAAGTACTGGTATCGCGACAGGTTAACTCGTCACGATTACATAAAATTCGACAGCCTATACCGTCATGTTTTGGATCTGTTTTGACAGGATCCAACTGCATCAAACTATGTGCAGTATCATTTTCAGTGCATGTCATGACGCGGCCATGGACGTCGTCGCGAATCTAACATTTTTCGGCCCTTGGTTTTCATGTCTATTTCGTATTTGAGATGGCGTGCATGAACGCGTCGTACATGCACGTCACATTTCTGCATCGACGATCGATACCCGGTATCGATTGCCTTAAACACGTCCATCATGACAGTCGCGTTTCTGGACCGATGGCCATGAACGCGTCAAGGTAAATCGTCGCGTTTCTGTCCTGAATCAATTAGTCGTATCGACTATTCTTAAACGTGACTATTAGACCCGTCACGATTTAGATGACTATCTGTGCCTATTTTACTTACCGTTTAAACCTTGTAAATAGCGACGATTGTGTCCGTCGCGATTTAAAGAACCTACCCGAGACCTGTTTTGCTCTGTCTAGAGTATGATGTTTACATGTCATGGTTCTGTTAAGTGTGTGCAGTTTGTCCAGTGGCTTAAAAGCTATTACCCATGAAAAAGACATAACAAGGTGAAAGCTTATTCTATTTCCTCTTTAATGACATGATCTATTCTTGCAAATTATTGATTGTTCGTATTGCTACTCTAGCTTATTAAAGTGAATAAATGTCATCTTAAAATATTACAAATCAGGTTGGTTAAGTGCATGTTTCAATGTTACATCATCATGTTACTTGCTTTCCGCATGTTTGTGACCGGTGGATTGTGGATTGAGAAACGTCTACACCACACGCTTGCACTTATAGGCAGCACTTTCTTGAGAGATTGGAAACTCACGGCTGGTCATTCCGTATCGGCAGTCTAGTAACCTTTCTTTCAAGACCTCTGTAAATCTCCGTACTCCGTGGATTCCCTCACGAACACCGAGTTGGTTGTACCATTGAAGTTCTCTGGAGATAGAATGCATTTTCTCTCTTATCTTGTTCTCGTGAGTGTGGATTTATAATCTTGACTTAAGCCATTAACGTAAAGAGATAACTAAAGTATAAATCATACCGTTATGCTGCCGAAATTATCTCTTGACCATTATTATCATGAAATCATATTCACTTTACTTGCTACTTCTAAACATCATCATAATGAACCTGACATTTCAATTGCTTACATCTTGAAACTCTTATTGGCCATGAATGACTGTGGGTATCTACATTTGAAAAGTGAGATGCAGATCGGACACGGAGAGTGTCCAATGGCTCCAGTCTAGCCCCAATGATAGAGAGTCATAAATATAATGTTAACCATGGGGTATAATAATTACTGGTGTTGCATCTGCGCTGGGAGTACTTACGTGTTGAATGTTAGATACAATAACCACATACACGTGTCTTATTGCGCATTTCAAGGTGGATCTTTCCTTGGTGCACAATGTAGACGTGTTTTTTTCAAAACACACCCCACAAAGAGATGATTAAAAAAATACAAAATTTTAAATGAAAGAAAATATAAACGCGAAAGGGGGGAAAAGAAAAAAACGTGCGTGTGTGCACAATATAGAGTGTGATCGCCAGGTACACGTAGGTACCGAAGGAGACGGATGAAAAGGGAAGATGTGTGCTTACCTTCACCCGAAGATCGCGGGAGAGTGGTGTGCGGGTCCTTCTTACTTCTTCCACCGGCCGGCCGGCAAAGAAGATTTAGCTCCGAATGGGTTACCTTGCAAAAGAAAACAACAAAAAAACAAGTGAAGATTGATTAGACTTGGAGGTGTAGCACAAAACTCAAATAAAATGAAAGAAAAGATAGTTGCATGGGCGTTAACACACCTTGTGGGGTGGTGTTAAACCCCTAAAAAAAAGTGTGGGAAAGGAGAAAATGATGTGTGTGTGTGTATAATGACGTGAAATGATGCTAAATGATGAACTGAAAATAAAAGAGGTGAAAGAAAGGGGAGTGGTGGCGATGTAGCTCACTGCTTGAAGATGGACGGAGTGGAAGAAGTGGATGGAGAACTCCTCCCGCCTTGCTCTAATGCGCGTGAAGAAGACGGAGACTCCGAACTCCAAGGGAGGAAGATGTGGAGTGGCTTGGAATGAGGGGTGCTCCTCCTTGGTTCGATGCTGGGTCTCCAATCCGACAGGGCTTCGCCGTAGTGTGTGAGTGATGCTCAAAAGGATGGCCTCGGGGGTCTATTTATAGGGGGAAAATGCTTAAATCGCATCCGACATAGTGGACGCTTACCTAATGAATCGCGTCCAACATAAGCACCGTGATTTAAAAGATTCACTAGCTGCGATTGAGCCATTCCAAACATCGATTATAGCCATTTTAAGAATCGCATCAGCAAATACTGCCGCGTTTCTAAACCTTCCAATTTGCCATGATCCTTTCCCAAATATTAAAAATGGAAACATTGAATTGCGTCTGATATATCGGACGCAGATATTAAGAGAATCATTCTTTTGAGGGAATCGATCTTTGTTTAGAGAAAGGTTAGAAATGCGTCGATATATGTGGACGCAATTCTAATTAGCAACAAAATCTTTCCAAAAATGATTTTAGAAATTGTCATCATTCGAAAATGGAAACCATGAATTGCGGCGGCTATGTTGGACGCGAATCTAAACAGGGTAAGCGCTAGAAAAGGAAGTGTGATACGCGTCGGTTTTACCCGCCGCGGATAAATCTCCTTAAATGGCGTCCACTATGTCGGACGCGGATTAATGAAGTTCAACAGACTCCCCTTAGTCCCCTTAGAAAAATCCCTAAAAATTCTAGAAAAATCTAAAAAATAGGAAAATCACTCGAGAGGTTAATTGAAGAGAGCCACTTCGAGGCATCGTGGTGTAACATAAAATTTGCTAAATATGTTGCCAAAATGGCGTGTCTACACACATTAACGTCATCGTGCTTGATTAAGTGTTACATGATTATGCTTGCTTGCTTGCGTGACATGGCCATCCTGCATTTATTCCAAATTAAGTGATATCTTGCGTGCTTGTTACATACCACTCTATTGATAGCTCTTGCTCGTTACATCGTTCTAGATCTTATTTAATCACTCTTATTCAATCTATCTTGTTCATATCACGTGTTTAATGAGTTTTATTCGCACATGCATATCTTGATAATCGTGCTTGCCTAGTTCTAAATTGCTAATCACTTATATCATTGTCCGCACATTGAGATATAAATCCTACTGGGCTAGTTGCTCATTCCCTACTTTAACCTTCTAGGTGACTATGAAGTACAAGAGGAAGATCAAGTCGAGGATGGGAATGCATCTGAGTGATGAGCGTTCCAATCTAGCATCTATCCTTAGTTAATTGAGAATAGATTGATGTAGTAGGAAGTGAGATAATATGTATTTTTCCTTTTATTGAGTCTTAGTCCTATTATTCAACAATGAAAAAGTTGTGCAAGTTCTATTTTATTTGAAACAATGAGTTCGAGATTTGAATACAAGCTTTGATGAGTTCATTATTTGGGCCCAATTATGATGTTGTGTTGATACGCATTTATTGCTCGCTAGCTAGAGGCTTATTTGCCGACTGCTCACGTCTCAGAATATCGACTTTAATTCTCTAAATATTATCTGTTGCGTAATTCTCGAGAGGTGACAACGGCGATTGGAAGTTGTGTTCAGCCCGGCGCGAGAACTCCTCCCCAGGTCCTAAATATGGCTGCACAAACATCACCGATATATTCACCACTTCCGGATTATTCTCACCCCTTTCGCGAAAGAACTGGGGATAACTTTCCGTTCGGGTATCGGAATTACTTTTGTGACCACAATTCGGAATCGACATTCCAAGACAATCGACAAGATGCTAGTTTCGCTGAATTCCATTCTGGGATCAAAATCACATCGTGGAGCGTGTGTACGAGTACACCGATCGCGCACCTCTTTAGTAAGACACAGATATTTCTTCGTCCGGCGATCGGAACCACCCGCGAGGCCCCAATTTGGAATCTGCACTTCGACCCGGTCGACACAAGGTTGGATTCGGAGATTTCTAGTCTGACGCCCAAATTCCTCTCCGGGAGCGTGGTCACAGGCTTCCGATGCGATCGCATATGGACACCCCTTCACTCAAACGGACATAACCTTCCGCTGAGTTATCAGAATAGCTTAAAAGACCCTAATTCGTAATCGTCACTCAAAGGCGTTCGTAGCCCCTTGTTGCCATCGTGCGATAAGATGTCGTTTTCGAGTCAAAAAACCTATGTTTCGCACTCCAAAATTACGATTCCAACCGATCATCTCCCTGTTTCCAAGGTTTTCTAGCGGTAACGCCTCCCTTCAATCAGGCAAATCGCTGGTGGGGCCACAACACAGAGTCGGCCTATCACGGCGATCTGAAATTGTGTTCAGCTCTGCGCGAGAACTCCTACCCAGGTCCTAAATATGGGTGCATAAACATCACCGATATATTCACCCCTTCCAGATTATTCTCACCCATTCCGCGAAAGAATTAGGCATAACTTTTCGCCCGAGAATCGGAATCGCTTTTGTGACCACAATTCAGAATCGGCATTCCAAGATGGTCAATAAGACGATGGTTTCCCTGAATTCCGTTTCGGGGCCGAAATTCCACCGCGGAGCGTGTGTACACCGATCGCGCACCCCTTTGGTAAGACGTGGATATTTCTTCGTCCGGTGATCGGAACCGCCCGCGAGGCCCCAATTTAGAATCTGCACTTCGACCCAGTCGGGACAAGGTCATATTGGGAGATTTCCTGTCCGGCGCCCAAATTCCTCTCCAGGAGCATGGTCGCAGGCTCTCGATATGATCACATACGGATACTCCTTCGCTCAAATGGGCATAACCTTCCGCTCGGTTATCGGAATAGCATATAAGACCCCAATTCAGAATTGCCACTCAGAGGCGCTCGTTGCCACTTCTTGCCATCTGGAAATAAGACGTCATTTCTGAGTGGAAAAACCTTCGTTTTCCACTCCAAAAATGCCATTCCAGACGACGATCTCCCTGTTTCTAAGCTTTTCTAGTAGTAACGCCTCCTGTCGATCACGCGAATTGCTGGTGGGGCCACAACATGGAGTTGGCCTATCACGGCAATCGGAAGTTGTGTTTAGCTCGACGCGAGAACTCCTCCCCAGGTCCTAAATATGGGTGCACAAACATCGCTGATATATTCACCCCTTCCGAATTATTCTCACCCTTTCTGCGAATGAATTGAGCATAACATTCCGCCCGGGTATCGTAATCGCTTTTGTGACCACAATTCAAAATCGGCATTCCGAGACGGCCGACAAGATGCTGGTTTCGCTGAATTCCATTCCGGGGCCAACATTCTACCGCGGAGCTTGTGTACTAGTACACCGATCGCACACCCCTTCGGTAAGACGCAGATATTTCTTCGCCTGCGATTGAAATCACCCGCGAGACCCCAATTCAGACTCTGTACTTCGACCCTGTCGGCACAATGCTGGTTTCGCTGAATTCCGTTCCGGGACTAAAATTTCGCCGCGGAGCATGTGTACTGATACACCGATTGCACACCCCTTTGGTAAGACGCGGATATTTCTTCGCCCGGCGATTGAAACCGCCCGCGAGGCCCCAATTTGGAATTTGTACTTCGACCTGGTCGGCACAAGGTCAGATTCGGAGATTTCCGGTCCGGCGCCCAAATTCCCCTCCGGAAGCATGGTCGCAGGCTCTCGATGCGATCGCATATGGACACCCCTTCGCTCAAACGGGCATAACCTTCCGCTCGATTATCGGAATCGCTTATAAGACCCCAATTCGGAATCTTCACGCAGAGGCGCTCGTCGCCCTTTGTTTCTATCTGGTGATAAGACGTCATTTTCGAGTCGAAAAACCTCCATTTCACAATCCAAAATTGTGATTCCAGTAGATGATCTCTCTGTTTTTAAGATTTTTTAGCAGTAACGACTCCACTCGATCACGCGAATCGATGGTGAGGCAACAACACGGAGTCGGCCTATCATGGCGATCAGAAGTTGTGTTCAGTTCGGCAAGAGAACTCCTCCCCAGGTTCTAAATATGGGTGCACAACAAGGATTATTCTCACCCCTTCCTTGAAAGAACTGGGCATAACTTTCCTCCCGGGTATCGAAATCGCTTTTGTAGCCATAATTTGGAATTGACATTCAAAGACGGTCGACAAGACACAATTTTCGTTGAATTCCGTTCCGAAGCCGAAATTCCACTACGGAGCGTGTGTACTAGTACACCGATCGCGCACCCCTTAGGTAAGATGCGGATATCTCTTCGCCCGGTGATCGAAACTGCCCGTGAGGCCCCAATTCGGAATCTACACTTCGACCCGGTCGTCACAAGGTTGGATTTGGAGATTTCCAGTCCGGCGCCCAAATTCCTCTCTGGGAGCGTGGTCGCAGGCTCCCGATGCGATCGCATACGGACACCCCTTCGCTCAAATGGGTATAACCTTCCGCTCGATTATCGGAATCGCTTCTAAGACCCCAATTCAGAATCGTCACTCAGAGGTGCTCGTCGCCCCTTGTTGCCATCTAGTGATAAGACGTCATTTCCGAGTCGAAAAACCTCAGTTTCCCACTCTAAAATTGCGATTCCAGCCGACGATCTCCCTGTTTCCAAGGTTTTCTAGCAGTAACGCCTCCCCTCGATTACGCGAATCGTTGGTGAGGCCACAACACGGAGTCGGCCTATCACGACGATCGGAAGTTGTGTTCAGCTCGGCGCGTGAACTCCTCCCCAGGTTCTAAATATGGGTGCATAAACATCGTTGATATATTCACCCCTTCAGAATTATTCTCACCCCTTCCGTGAAATAAATGGGCATAATTTTCCGCCCATGTATCGGAATCGCTTTTATGACCATAATTCGAAATCGGCATTCCAAGACGGTCAACAAGATGCTGGTTTCGCTGAATTCCGTTTTGGGGCCTAAATTCTGCCGCGGAGCTTGTGTATTAGGACACCGATTGCACACCCCTTCGGTAAGACATGGATATTTCTTCGTCTGTCGATTGGAACCGTTCGCGAGGCCTCAATACGGAATCTGCACTTTACCCAGTCGGCACAAGTTCAGATTCAGAGATTTTCAGTCCGGTGCCCGAATTCCTCTCCGGGAGTGTGGTCGCAGGCTCCCGATGCGATCGCATACGGACACCCCTTCGCTCAAACGGGCATAACCTTCCGCTTGGTAATCGGAATCGCTTATAAGACCCCAATTATGAATCGTCACATAGAGGCGTTCATCGCCCCTTGTTTCCATCTAGCGATAAGACATCATTTTCGAGTCGAAAAACCTCCGGTTCGCACTCTAAAATTGCGATTCCAGCCGACGATCTTCCAGTTTCCAAGGTTTTCTAGCAGTAATGCCTACCCTCAATCTCGTGAATCGCTGGTGGGGCCACAACACAGAGTCGGCCTATCACGGCGATCTAAAGTTGTGTTCAGCTCAGCGTGAGAACTCCTCCCCAGGTTGTAAATTTTGGTGCACAAATATCTTCGATATATTCACCCTTTCCGGATTATTCTCACCCCTTCCGTGAAAGAACTGGGCATAACTTTCCGCCCGAGTATCGGAATCACTTTTGTGACCACAATTCGGAATTGGCATTCCGAGATGGTCGAAAAGATGTTGGTTTCGCTGAATTCCGTTTCGGGGCCGAAATTCCACCGCGGATCGTGTGTACTAGTACACCGATTACGCATCGCTTTGGTAAGACGCAGATATTTCTTCTCCCGGTGATGCGAACCACCTGTGAGGCCCCAATTCGGAATCTGCACTTCGACATGGTCGACACAAGGTCGGATTCAGAGATTTCCAGTCCGGTGCCCAAATTCCTCTCCAGGAGCGTAGTCGCAGGCTCCCGATGCAATCGCATACGGACACCCCTTACCTCAAATAGGCATAATATTCTGCTCAGTTATCAGAATCGCTTATAAGACCACAATATAGAATCGTCACTCAGAGGCGCTCGTTGCCCCTTGTTGCCATATGGCAATATGACGTCGTTTTCGAGTCGGAAAACCTCCGTTTTGCACTCCAAAATTGCGATTCCAGCCGACGATCTCCCTATTTCCAAGGTTTTCTAGCAGTAACGCCTCCCCTATATCACACGAGTCATTGGTGGGGCCGCAACATGGAGTCGTCCTATCGCGGCGATCGGAAGTTGTGTTCAGCTCAGCGCCAGAACTCCTCCCCAGGTCGTAAATATGGTTGCACGAACATCGCTGATATATTCACCCCATTCCGGATTATTCTTACCCTTTCTGCGAAAGAACTGGGCATAACTTTCCACCCTGGTATTGCTTTTGTGACTATAATTCAGAATCGACATTCCAAGACGGTCGACAAGACACTAGTTTTGCTGAATTCCATTCTGGGGCCAAAATTTCGCTGCGGAGCGTGTGTACTAATACACCGATCGCGCACCCCTTAGGTAAGACGCAGATATTTCTTCGCCCGGCGATCGGAACCGCCCGCGAGGCCCCAATTCGGAATCTGCACTTTGACCCGGTAGGTACAAATAGGGGTGTTCATAGTTTGGTTTGGTTTGTAGGAGATTTTAAAGAAACCAAACCAAAACAAATTCGGACCCAACCCGAACCAAACTAAACCGAAGTCCTTTGAAACCAAACCAAATCAAACCGAATTAAATTCAGTTTGGTTCGGTTTAACTTGAAAATAAATGGGCCTTTAGATTCTCTTAGTCTTAAATAAGATTTTAATCACTTGTTTCTCTAATAAATAACTATCAATTAATATTTAAAATAAATTATTAAATGTTGATGACCATATTAACCTCCATAATATGTATTTTTACGTAAATATATTGAAAAAACTTGATAGATATATACAAATTAAAACTTATTATTGTAATTCGGTTTAATCGGTTTGGTTTGGTTTCTAGAGCTTAGAAACCGAACCAAATCGAATTTTCTTTTTCGGTTTGGTTTGAAACCAAACCAAATTTTTTCCATGTTCAAACCGAACCAAACCAAACTGAATCGCTCGGTTCGGTTTGGTTTTTCGATTTGAACCGAATAGTGAACACCCCTAGGCACAAAGTCAGATTCAGAGATTTCCGGTCCGGCGTCCAAATTCCTGTCCGGAAGCGTGGTCGTACACTCCCGATGTGATCGCATATGTACACCCCTTCGCTCAAATGGGCATAACCTTCCGCTCGGTTATCGAAATCACTTAAAAGACCCCAATTTGGAATCATCAATCAGAGGCGCTCGTCGCACCTTATTGACATCTGGCGATAAGGCATCGTTTCCGAGTCGAAAAACTTCCGTTTCGCACTCCAAAATTGCGATTCCAGCTGATGATCTCCCTGTTTCCAAGGTTTTCTAGCAGTAACGCCTCCCCTCCATCACGCGAATCGCTGGTGGGGCCACAACAGGGAGTCGGCCTACCACGGTGATCGGAAGTTGTGTTCAGCTTGGCGTGAGAACTTCTCACTAGGTCGTAAATATGGGTGCACAAACATCGTCGATATAGTCACACCTTTCGGATTATTCTCACCCCTTCTACGAAAGAACTGGGCATAACTTTCCGCCCAAGTATCGGAATCGCTTTTGTGACCACAATTCAGAATTGACATTCCAAGACGGTCGACAAAACACTAGTTTCGCTGAATTCCGTTCCGGGACTGAAATTCCGTCGTGGAGCGTATGTACTAATACACCAATTGCGCACCCCTTTGGTAAGATGCGGATATTTCTTCGCCCCATGATTGGAACCGCCTGCGAGGCCCCAATTCGGAATTTGCACTTCGACCCAGTCGGCACAAGGTCGGATTCGAAGATTCCCAGTCTGGCGCCCAAATTCCTCTCCGGGAGCGTGGTAGCAGGCTCCCAATGCGATCGCATACGAACACCCCTTTGCTCAAATGAACATAACCTTCGGCTCGGTTATCGGAATCGCTTATAAGACCCGAATTCGGAATCGTCAATCAGAGGCGCTCGTCGCCCCTTATTGCTATTTGGTCATAAGACGTCGTTTTCGAGTCGAAAAACCTCCGTTTCGCAATCTGAAATTGCGATTCCAGCAGATGATCTCCCTGTTTCCAAGATTTTCTAGCAGTAACGAGTCCCCTCGATCACGCGAATCGCTGGTGGGGCCACAACATAGAGTCGGCCTATCACGACGATCAGAAGTTGTGTTTAGTTCGGCACGAGAACTCCTCCCCAGGTCCTAAATATGGGTGCACAAACATCACCGATATATTCACCCCTTCCAGATTATTGTTACCCCTTCAATGAAAGAACTGGGCATAACTTTTCTTCCGAGTATCGGAATCACTTTTTTAACCATAATTCGGAATCGGCATTCAAAGACGGTCGACAAGATGCTGGTTTCGTCGAATTCCGTTCCGGGGCCAAAATTCCGCCGTGGAGCGTGTGTACTAGTACACCGATCGCGCACCCCTTAGGTAAGATGCATATATCTCTTTGCCCGAAGATTGGAACTACCCACGAGGCCCCAATTTGGAATCTGCACTTCGACCCCATCGACAAAAGGTCTGATTCAGAGATTTCCGATCTGGCGCCCAAATTCCTCTGCGGAAGCGTGGTCGTAGGCTCCCGATGCGATCGCATACGGATACCCCTTCGCTCTAATAGACATAACCTTCCGCTTGATTATCGGAATCGCTTCTACGACCTCAATTCGGAATCCTCACTCAGAGGTGCTCGTCGCCACTTGTTGCCATCTGACAATAAGACGTCATTTCCGAATAGAAAAACCTTTGTTTGGCACTATAAAATTGTGATTCCAGCCGACGATCTCCCTAGGTCCTAAATATGGGTTCATAAACATCGTTGATATATTCACCCCTTCCGGATTATTCTCACCCCTTCCGGATTATTCTCACCCCTTCCGCGAAAGAACTGGGCATAACTTTCCGCACGAGTATCGGAATCGCTTTTGTGACCACAATTCGGAATCAGCATTCCAAGACGGTCGACAAGATGCTGGTTTCTCTGAATTCTGTTTCGGGGCCTAAATTCCGCCGCGGAGCTTGTGTACTAATACACCGATCGCGCATCCCTTCGGTAAGATGCGGATATTTCTTCGCCCGTCGATCGGAACCGCCCGCGAGGCCCCAATACGGAATCTGCACTTCGACCCGGTCGACACAAGGTCAGATTCAGAGATTTCTAGTCCGGTGCCCGAATTCCTCTCCGAGAGCGTGGTCGCAGGCTCCCGATGCGATCGCATACGGACACCCCTTCGCTCAAACGGGCATAACCTTTCGCTTGGTAATCGGAATCGTTTATAAGACCCCAATTAGGAATCATCACACAGAGGCGTTCATCGCCCCTTGTTGCCATCTGGCGATAAGACGTCGTTTCCGAGTCAAAAAACCTCCAGTTCGCACTCCAAAATTGCGATTCCAGCCGACAATCTTCATGTTTCCAAGGTTTTCTAGTAGTAATGCCTACCCTCAATCACGCGAATCGCTAGTGGGGCCACAACACGGAGTCGACCTATCACGATGATCTGAAGTTGTGTTCAGCTCGACATTGTAGACACGCGAATTTTCCCATTTACGGGCAAATTTTCGAGTTACACCGCAACTCCCAAAGTGTCCCGCTTTTTACCCTGAAAGAGCATTTTTCCCAATATTCCTGAATTTCACCCATTTTCTGGTGCTTTCCTTAGGCAGCGCCCTGGCGGGGGTCTCTGGGGGCAGCTCCCCCGGAAGCTAATTTTAAATCGCGTCCGCTATAGTCGACGCGTTTTATGATTTTAAATCGCGTCCGCCACACTGGACGTGTTTCTTATAAAAACGCGTCGACCCCAGCCGCCACAGTCTTTGAACCGCCTCCTAATTGCGTCAAGCCGCCCCGCCGCGATTTTGGCTCTGACAGCCCTGCCTGCGCGCAGGCTGCTAATCATTGTGTCGCTTCTGATTCGCGTCAGCTCTAGCCGCCGCGATTCAGAAACGTCCCATCAGTCGAGCCAGCGCATGGCTGAGTCGGTCCGCCCCTTCAGATTCGCGTCCGGTTGTGCCGTCGTGATTTACAGCTTTCATATTCGCGTCGCCCCCAGCCGACGCATTTCAAAGGCGGCACATGCCTGGCGCGCTTTCATCAAACCGACCTTCTAAATCGCGTCCAGCCGAGCCGACGCGATTTAGCCCCTTTAATTACGGCGGCTGTCCCCGACGCGATTTTACCTGCTGGGTAAAATCGCGCGCAGAAGCCCATTTCCAGGGATCCGGCCATTTGCTTTGTTTTGGGGGTGGGTTTAGAGAGAGAGAGGGGATTTCTAGAGAGAGAAAGAGAGGTTTTAGAGAGAGAAAGGGGGGAACCTCTCCTTCCGATGGAGCTCCGCCACGCCGATCGTCTTCCTCGTCATCCCCGCCTTCTCCACGGCCCGACGCCGCCGTCCGCTCTCCATCGCACGCACATTCGGGTGCCACGACGTCCTCCTCCTCTCTGTTTAATCTCCCACAGCGCCGTTACGCTGTCCGGATGCCTCGGGGAAACACCTCGTTTTCCTTTCCTCCGGACCCCTCGTGGTCCTGTTTATTTTCTTCCGGGCCCTACGTTGCCCGCTTTACAGTCTTTTTTTACACATCCATGCATTGCACACACATCATACCTAGCTTTTAGGGGTTTAAAAGACCACAAAAAGGTGTGTCTTTTCCCTTTTACATTTATGTTATTTTATTCTATTTATTTCATTTACTGCACATCCGGCTAATCCGGACCTCTTTTTATTGTCTTTGTGTCACAGGTACCCCGGAGCTGAATCTCCTTCGCCGGCCGACCAGTGGAAGGAGGACGAAAGAGCCCACATCCATCTCCCGTGTATTACGCCCCTCGCGGCATTCCTTTTGGCGCCCTCGGTGCCTGGCGATCACGGTATATTTATTGCTTTTTATTGTCTTTTAATCGCCCGAAGGGCACCCTGTGTTTTTATCACTTTTTTTTCACGCGTATCCGTACGCGTTGTTGTGTGGACCCGGTTTTTCGCCTCCCGTAAAAAGGAGGTAGAAAACCCAATCTACAGACGTGAGAACTCCTCTCTAGGTCGTAAATTTTGGTGCATAAACATTGCCGATAATTCACCCTTTCCGAATTATTTTCACCCCTTCCGTGAAAGAACTGGGCATAACTTTCCGCCAGAGTATCAGAATCGCTTTTGTGACCACAATTCGGAATCGGCATTCCGAGACGGTCAAAAAGATGTTGGTTTCGCTAAATTTCGTTCTAGGGCCGAAATTCTGCCGCGGATCGTGTGTAGTAGTACACCGATCGCGCATCGCCTTGGTAAAACGTGGATATTTCTTCGCCCGACGATCCGAACCGCCTGTGAGGCTCTAATTCGGAATCTGCACTTCGACACGGTCCGCACAAGGTCGGATTCAGAGATTTCTGGTCTGGCGCCCAAATTCCTCTCCGGGAGCGTGGTCGCAGGCTCCCGATTCAATCGCATACAGACACCCCTTACCTCAAACAGGCATAATATTCCGCTCAGTTATCGGAATCGCTTATAAGACCACAATACAAAATCATCACTCAGAGGCGCTCGTTGCCCATTGTTGCCATATGGCAATAAGACGTCGTTTCCGAGTTAGAAAACCTCCGTTTCACACTCCAAAATTGTGATTCCAGCTGACGATCTCCCTATTTCCAAGGTTTTCTAGCAATAACGCCTCCCCTATATCATGCGAGTCATTGGTGGGGCCGCAACATGGAGTCGTCCTATCACGGCGATCGGAAGTTGTGTTCAGCTTGGCTCGAGAACTCCTCCCCAGGTCGTAAATATGGGTGCACGAACATCGCTGATATATTCACCCCCTTCCGAATTGTTCTTACCCCTTCCGCGAAAGAACTGGGCATAACTTTTCGCCCGGGTATCGCTTTTGTGACTATAATTCGGAATCGACATTCCAAGACAGTCGACAAGACGCTGGTTTCGCTGAATTCCATTCCGGGGCCGAAATTCTGCTGCGGAGCGTGTGTACTAATACACCGATCGCACACCCCTTAGGTAAGACGTTGATATTTCTTCGCCCGACGATCGGAACCGCCCGCGAGGCCCCAATTCGGAATATGCACTTTGACCCGGCCGGCACAAAGTCAGATTCAGATATTTTCAGCCCGGCATCCAAATTTCTCTCCAGAAGCGTGGTCGCACACTCCCGATGTGATCGCATATGTACACCCCTTCACTCAAAATGGACATAACCTTCTGCTCGGTTATCGAAATCACTTATAAGACCCCAATTCGAAGTCGTCAATCAGAGGCGCTCGTCGCCCCTTATTGACATCTGGCGATAAGGCGTCGTTTCGGAGTCGAAAAACCTCCGTTTCACACTCCAAAATTGCGATTCCAGCCGACGATCTTTCTGTTTCCAAGGTTTTCT
This sequence comes from Colocasia esculenta, assembly GCA_014218235.1. Taxonomy (NCBI): domain Eukaryota; kingdom Viridiplantae; phylum Streptophyta; class Magnoliopsida; order Alismatales; family Araceae; genus Colocasia; species Colocasia esculenta. The sequence continues at coordinate 6,740,753 of CM024755.1, read as the reverse complement.
AGCAGTAACGCCTCCCCTCCATCACGCGAATCGCTAGTGGGGCCACAACAGGGAGTCGGCCTACCACAGTGATTGGAAGTTGTGTTCAGCTCGGCGTGAAAACTCCTCACTAGGTTGTAAATATGAGTGCACAAACATCGCCGATATAGTCACACCTTCCAAATTATTCTCACCCCTTCCGCGATAGAACTTGGCATAACTTTCCGCCCAGGTATCATAATCGCTTTTGTGTCCACAATTCAGAATTGACATTCCGAGACGGTCGACAAAACACTAGTTTCGCTGAATTCCATTCCGAGACTGAAATTCCGTCGCGGAGTGTGTGTACTAATACACCGATTGCGCACCCCTTTGGTAAGACGCAGATATTTCTTCGCCTGATGATTGGAACCGCCCGCGAGGCCCTAATTCGGAATTTGCACTTCGACCCATTCTGCACAAGGTCGGATTCGGAGATTTCCGGTCCGGCGCCCAAATTCCTCTCCGGGAGCGTGGTCGCAAGCTCCCAATGCGATTGCATACGGATGCTCCTTCGCTCAAACTAACATAACCTTCCGCTCGATTATCGGAATCGCTCATAAGACCCCAATTCGGAATCGTCACTTAGAGGCGCTCGTCGTCCCTTATTGCTATTTAGTGATAAGACATCATTTTTGGATCGAAAACCCTCCGTTTTGCAATCCAAAATTGCGATTCCAACAGATGATCTCCTGTTTCCAAGATTTTCTAGCAGTAACGACTCCCCTTGATCACGCAAATCACTAGTGGAGCCACAACACGGAGTCGGCCTATCACGGCGATCGGAAGTTGTGTTCAGTTCGGCACGAGAACTCCTCCCTAGGTCCTAAATATGGGTGCACAAGCATCGCCAATATATTCACCCCTTCCAGATTATTTTCACCCCTTCCTTGAAAGAACTGGGCATAACTTTTCTCTCGGGTATCGGAATTGCTTTTGTAACCATAATTCGGAATCGGCATTCAAAGACGGTCGACAAGACGCTGGTTTCGTTGAATTTCGTTCCGGGGCCGAAATTCCGCCGTGGAGCATGTGTACTAGTACACTAATAGTGCACCCCTTAAGTAAGATGTAGATATCTCTTCGCCCGGCGATCGAAACTACCCACGAGGCCCCAATTCGGAATCTGCACTTCATCCCCATTGACACAAGGTCTGATTCGGTGATTTCCGATCCGACGCCCAAATTCCTCTGCGAGAGCGTGGTCGCAGGCTCCCGATACGATCGCATACGGACACCCCTTCGCTCAAACAGGCATAACCTTCCGCTTGGTTATCGAAATCACTTATAAGACCGCAATTCGGAATCGTCACTCAAAGGCGCTCGTCGCGCCTTGTAGCCATCTTGTGATAAGATGTCATTTTCGAGTCGAAAAACCTCTATTTCTCACTCTAAAATTACTATTCCAACCGATGATCTCCCTGTTTACAAGGTTTTCTAGCAGTAACGCCTCCCCTCGATCACGTGAATCACTGCTGGGGCCACAACACGTAGTCATCCTATCACGGCGATCGGAAGTTGTGTTTAGCTCGGTGCGAGAACTCCTCCCCAGGTCCTAAATATGGGTGCACAAACATCGCCGATATATACACACATTCCGTATTATTCTCACCCCTTCTGCGAAAGAACTGGGCATAACTATCCGCCTGGGTATCAGAATCGCTTTTCTGACAATAATTCGGAATCGGCATTCAAAGACGGTCGACAAGATGCTGGTTTTTCTGAATTCCGTTTCGGGGCCAAAATTTCACCGCGGAGCATGTGTACTAGTACACCGATCACGCACCCCTTATATAAGACGCAGATATTTCTTCGTCCGGTGATCGGAACCGCATGCGACACCTCAATTTGGAATCTGCACTTCAACCCGGTCAGCACAAGGTCAGATTCAGAGATTTCCAGTCTGGCACCCAAATTCCTCTACGGGAGCGTGGTCGCAGGCTCCCGATGCGATCTCATACGGACACCCCTTTGCTCAAACGGGCATAACCTTTCGCTCTGTTATCGAAATCGCTTATAAGACCCCAATTCGGAATCGTCACTCAGAGACGCTCGTCATGTGACAAACCGGAGTACTTATGCCCAATAAGGCTCCATATCCAGATCCTCCTCCCGCGAACGGACCGAAGTCTCGCAAGGGATATCTCACACACTTGTCCAGTAAGAGTATAAAAGACAACTACACAGTATAAAACACAAGAAAGTACATGTGCTTATATCTGTTCACAAATTTGTACAACTGTCTCATTACATTAATACATGTCCAATTTAAAAAGAGTACAACTACCTGGGGCATACCCCGAGGGAGCACAAGCTCACACAACAATAACTACTACACTACTGCTGGTGGTACAAGTCTGACACAACGCCGCTGCAAGCCAAACACACGGCAAGCCCTGAAAAGAACTATAGGGGAGTGAGCCTCAACGAGTCACAGGCACAGTAGGGACCACCCAAGGACCACAACAACTAACAGAAGAGACCTCAACCTCAATGGGTCTCACTGGCCATACAAATAGCCAAACCATGGCATGCTCACAACATTTATAATTAAATAACAACTTAAACAGTAATTGATAAACAAATGCATATTACTTATAAAGAAAGAGGAACCACAGGACTAGCACAACATCACTGGTCTACTCAACAACTGCAATGCCTAGGCCACAAGCCTCACAGGCACATTATTTCAATGACTGATCGCCTAAGCTATAAGCCACACAGGCAAACATTGTCTAGGCTATAAGCTTCACAGGCGAACCCCAAACACATGAGTGCAAGACTGCTGACCAAGAGCTGGTCCGCTCTACCCCAAACCACAATATATTGAAAACCACACATAAGGTAACAGGACTGGCTACAGCGGGCTAAATCCATCACATATTAAAATTATAATCGGAAGCTTACCCGAGAAAGGGTAAAACACAACGAGTGGAAGGTCATACCACACGACCACCACTTCAACATTTGAAAAGACTGGTACACAACGGACCACTATAAAGCATTACTCACACAGAGTATGAGTACTTATTAGCATAAGGTACCAGCACGGAAGCCACAAGTAAACCAGTGCCGTAACATGGCACACTATAGCGAGCTAAACTATATTTATGGTGAGTCAATACTCACCAACCACAACCAAAACTGTGCCACCACTCGGGCACACCACAAGCCACAACTGCAATCACAATTGTGCCAACACCAGGGCACACCTCGAACGGGTCAAACCTCGACTACAAGTCACAAACTCACGAACCACAGTCAGTGGCAAAGCACGAGTCAGAAAGGAACGACGCCACCACACGGGAACGGTCTACTGGCTGATCAAGCCAGTATCCAACCCGGACAACACAACACAAGAACAACCTCTCAGCCTCGCAGTCACGGACGAAAGGTCCAACTGCTGCTCCACGAGGAAGAAGTCAAACAACTGTGGAGACCAACTAACACCACACCTGCAGACACACAGCTGTAGGTCCATGCTTGGCACCTCTAGAGTCTCTGGCCAGAGCACCCTAAAGTGAGACACTGGAAAACAGGACTAGCTGGGGACCAGTGTCGACTACTGGTATCCGTACCCCCAACTACGAGCGCGCTACAAGCGACAAAAGAACAAACTCTGGGAAGTCGTTGTCCCACTGTCGTCTTTCCCTCAGCCGGACGTACAACTCAAACTCAGGAGTGAGGGTGTCCAGGAAGACGACACAGACCTCGACGGTACCACACTGTACCGGGACAAACCTTGAGCACAACAAACACACGTGCCTGGCTCACAAAGAACCTGGGGTACCCGACTAGAGAGGTATTCCGAAATAGGCGCCGGACCACCACACTCGGCTAGCACAAACCACAACACTTATACGTTTATTACAAACCACGATACACGTGTGAGGAATAGCTTGTCCTGGTCACTCGTGACCTACAAGCTAGTCTACACAAATACATATAAACCATATCAATAATAACACCACGACCTGTCATCGGTCTCCTAGTGACAGTGAAGGTCACACTAAACACAGTACACAATATTCACATAATAACCATACTTAAACTTTACTAATCATTCATCTAGAAGAATCTACAAAAGATCCTAAAGGATCGAGGCTAGGTTCAGATGTGAACCTCATCGCCACAATACCACGAACTAATCATAATAATTAAGATACAATAAGCACAATAATGTACGATATGCCATGCACACACAACCACATGCACGACATCAAAACCTTGTAAACCCCACATGTATAATGCACCATGACTAGTGTACTACACATTAACCATGTAAACAATATATCCAACACATGGATAACATGCACACACACACACACACACACACACACCACACACACACACATATATATATATATATATATATATTACACATTAATCACGTAAAGCATGCCCATCTCGTGAGCAACACGCTCTATAAGTGTAACAAGTGTACTGGCTCTCATCTGTCATTGCCATGCACACACAACCACGTGATATGTACAACAAGAAAAACCTCATAAAACACACTGCGATAATACCTGCACAGGTTGGCGGCAGCATCGATTGTCGTCCATTGGTTATAGACGGCAGCATCTTCTGCCGTTAATACTAAATAAACTCGATATTAACGGCTAGACATCTGGCCGTTAATCTCCAACTGAAGAACCTGTCGTCAATCAATGTTGACGCTAAGATCTTCAGCTCCCAGCATATACAAAACACACAGACCGGCCCGAGGCTAATCATATAGGCAACTTAGTCCTATAAACAATAAGAAAACAAGGAGAAACACTTCCCCTTACATCTGAATACTATAATTAAACTGAAGAAGAAACAAGATCCAATGCTTGGATCGATCAAACCACCCAATTTCCCGACATGGAGAATCCTTTCCCAAAAACTCAATTAACATATGATCTATGCAACAAAGCATGGCAAATCAGCCAGGAGAGATCAAAGGGTCCAGTCCCTACCTCAGAAACGCATATAAATCCCGATAGAACCTCGATTTGCACCGAACCCCCAGGAGCTTCCCGCGAATACCGCCCTCCAATCCGACATTCCCCGCCTGATCTGCCGCTGCTGCGCGCATCACGGCCTTCCCACGTGCTCCCGTTGACCGCCGGAAGTAGTGAAGAAGCACAAAGGTGAAGGTGGGGGAAGAGGAGAGGAGAAAATGGGGAAAGAAGAAGGCTCGGGTTACCTCTAAAAACACAGACGCCTCAGGTTAACGTCAACCTCTGCGTCGCTAATCAAACTTCCCCAACTAGGCGTCCACAACACTCGCCGCCAAGTTCAACAGTCGACGTCTACATCGATGGACGCCAAGAACATGTTAACGGTAACACCATTGCCGCCAACACACATTAAACGACACACACCTAGACGCCAACCCACTGTTGATGTCCAGCACACTGAACACCAACACAGATCCATAACTAACCCTGGTAAGGATCCAATAAGAAACACATAACACAAGTCGCACTGGTTAAGGTGTGACCACCACATACGCTAAACCGAGGATCCACGAAGATCCGAAAAACGGGCGACGTTACATTACTATCACGTAAAAAGAAATGTCGTCCTCGACATTCAAAACAAACCATAATAAACCAGATTATTACCTAAAAAGAAACAAAACCGTACACAGAACAAGAAGGATACTCTTTCTATTGCATCTGCCTTTCAAATCATCTGTGCTGACTGAAAAACTTATTCAATCTATTTATTTTTGCAACTGCTCTGCTTTCCCTTTTCCTTAATTTATTTCATAACTGCACTGCCCAATTATTATATACCGCTCTTTCTTTTACCTTTCAGTCATAAGCAATTCTACCTTGCTGTTGGTGCTTTATCTCCTTGGACTGAACCTACTTCCACAATTTTTCGACTGTGTTTGCAACATTTCTTTCGGGACTGCTTTATCTTCCTTGAATATCTTATACTGTAATATTCTGTCATGCCATAATCCTTCCAAATTCTTGAATTTTTCGGTGCCATTTTCTTTTTCTATTTATCATTGCTTGCTGTTATTCTGCTTCATCTGCATTTACATTCACAACTGTCATTTCTTCAAAGAAAACCAACCACCATCTTTGAATCTTCTGCTCTTTCATATTATTCTGCTCTTACCGCTTTAAATCATTTCTGATTAAAAACCATAGTAACCTCTGTTGCTTTATTTGCTACACAAAACTTTACACTTTCTTCTTATTCAAGCAAACTTGAACAATCTATAAATATTAAATCATTCTTTGCTTCTGCTTTCGCTGTGCTACTCTGATCATACTGAACACTTTTGCAAAACATTCCACAATTTCTGTTCACATTATTACTTTCAATTGCTTTCTTCTGGCTTTAACTGAATTCATTTCTAACTCTAATTGCTCTCAAATCATCTTATTCAATTAATCCGAGCTGAAGATATTACTGCAATTTTTGATCTGCTAAAGCGCTATAAACATGTTGTACTCTTCATATATTTTTCTTGCTTTACTAACATTCTCTGGCTAATCTCATAATTTTGTTGCATAAACTTTCCAAATATTCTTTAATTAATTTGTTCCTGCTCTTACATGAAACTCTGGAATAACTTAATAACAAATCTATAATAACTCTCTCTGAGAATTCCTCATAATCTACCATTTATCAACTAAATATTTCTCTTGTGCAATTTCCAGAAAATCACATTGCACACTGATCTTTTTTTCTCTCTTTCTTTGTTCAACTGATCCTTTCTGTACTTATTTATACAAGTCCTCATATCAAACTTCCTATTGCCATCATGATTCATAGCAACACTTTTCTCAAATTTTCGATCTTGGGTACACTTAATCTATATGTCATAAATCACTGCTCTTCTATGTACCCGTACCTCCTTTAAAGCTAATCTGTCTTACTTGATCATGCCAAACTCTTCATAACACTAATCACATTGTCATTCATACCATTTCTTGATATCATTTGACTCAGATCTCACCTCTGCTGAGGTTCTCAACTATTCTTTGCACATTTAATCATTTATGACACACATACTGACCTGATCCTCATTACCTTGTTACCATATACATGTCTCTGCTAACTCTGTATCTCATTATAACTTACTGAATTCCATATCCAAATTTGTTAATCTCCTCAATTCCTTTAACTGCGAATCTTTAACAACCAAATCATTCTATCAAAAACTAACACACTGGTATAATCACATAGATTATACCACCTCTAATCACATCAAATTTCAATAACTGCTAACAGCTACCAAATTCTCAACACATAAACACGTCCTACCAAACAAAAACTTAAACAAATACCACTTTAACCAACATAAAACCGCAGACTTACTACCAGCAGTGGACATTAATCAATGTATTGGGACATTGTACTTTCAATGTCTTTTCATATTCTAACTGGACATTTGCTCTGATACTAACTGTGAGGGACCGGGGTACTTATGCCCAATAAGGCTCCATATCCAGATCTGCCTACCGCTAACGGACCGAAGTCTCGCAAGGGATATGTCACACACGTGTCTAGTAAGAGTATAAAAGACAACTACACAGTATAAAACACAAGAAAGTACATGTGCTTATATCTGTTCACAAATGTGTACAACTGTCCCATTACATTAATACATGTTCAATTTAAAAAGAGTACAACTACCTGGGGCATACCCCGAGGGAGCACAAGCTCACACAACACTAACTACTACACTACTGCTGGTGGTACAAGTCTGACACAACGCCGTTGCAAGCCAAACACACGGCAAGCCCTGAAAAGAACTGTAGGGGAGTGAGCCTCAACGAGTCACAGGCTCAGTAGGGACCACCCAAGGACCACAACAACTAACAGAAGAGACATCAACCTCAATGGGTCTCACTGGCCACACAAATAGCCAAACCATGGCATGCTCACAACATTTATAATTAAATAACAGCTTAAACAGTAATTGATAAACAAATGCATATTACTTATAAAGAAAGAGGAACCACAAGACTAGCACAACATCACTGGTCTACTCAACAACTGAAATGCCTAGGCCACAAGCCTCACAGGCACATTATTTCAACGACTGATCGCCTTAGCTATAAGCCACACAGGCAAACATTGCCTAGGCTATAAGCTTCACAGGCGAACCCCAAACACATGGGTGGAGGACCGCTGACCAAGAGCTGGTCCGCTCTACCCCAAACCACCATATATTGAAAACCACACATAAGGTAACAGGACTGGCTACAGCGGACTAAATCCATCACATATTAAAATTATAATCGGAAGCTTACCCGAGAAAGGGTAAAACACAACGAGTGGAAGGTCATACCACACGACCACCACTTCAACATCTGAAAAAACTGGTACACAACGTACCACTACAAAGCATTACTCACACAGAGTATGAGTACCTATTAGCATAAGGTACCAGCACGGAAGCCACAAGTAAACCAGTGCCGTAACAGGGCACACTATAGCGAGCTAAACCATATTTATGGTGAGTTAATACTCACCAACCACAACCAAAACTGTGCCACCACTCGGGCACACCACAAGCCACAACCGCAGTCACAATTGTGCCAACACCAGAGCACACCTCGAGCCTCGACTACAAGTCACAAACTCACGAACCACAGTCAGTGGCAAAGCACGAGTCAGAAAGGAACGACGCCACCACACGGGAACGGTCTACTGGCTGATCAGGCCAGTATCAACTCGGACAACACAACACAAGAACAACCTCTCAGCCTCGCAGTCACGGACGAAAGGTCCAACTGCTGCTCCACGAGGAAGAAGTCAAACAACTGTGGAGACCAACTAACACACACCTGCAGACACACAGCTGTAGGTCCATGCTGGCACCTCTAGAGTCTCTGGCCAGAGCACCCTAAAGTGAGGACACTGGAAAAAGGACTAGCTGGGGACCAGTGTCGACTACTGGTATCCGTACCCCCAACTACGAGCGCGCTACAAGCGACAAAAGAACAAACTCTGGGAAGTCGTTGTCCCACTGTCGTCTTTCCTCAGCCGGACGTACAACTCAAACTCAGGAGTGAGGGTGTCCAGGAAGACGACACAGACCTCGACGGTACCACACTGTACCGGGACAAACCTGAGCACAACAAACACACGTGCCTGGCTCACAAAGAACCTGGGGTACCCGACTAGAGAGGTATTCCGAAATAGGCGCCGGACCACCACACTCGGCTAGCACAAACCACAACACTTATACGTTTATTACAAACCACGATACACGTATGAGGAATAGCTTGTCCTGGTCACTCGTGACCTACAAGCTAGTCTACACAAATACATATAAACCATATTAATAATAACACCACGACCTGTCATCGGTCTCCTAGTGACAGTGAAGGTCACACTAAACACAGTACACAATATTCACATAATAACCATACTTAAACTTTACTAATCATTTATCCAAAAGAATCTACAAAGATCCTAAAGGATCGAGGCTAGGTTCAGATGTGAACCTCATCGCCACAATACCACGAACTAATCATAATAATTAAGATACAATATGTCACGTCCCGTCATTTAATATAACTATAAATGTCAGAACGTGAACGCATGAGGAACCAAAAGTAAACTTTGAACTATTTGAGCAGAAGAATGCTCGAACTTTACTAAATAAAAATATTATTCATTGACATTCTACAGGTATTACATGACTCTCCATTTACAATTCAAACTTTAAATGCCTTATAGGTTGGTCTCTCAGCCCACAAATCCTGATGTCCCGCCTTCTAAAACCGTAGATACCTGAAAGAAATAGGATTTGATGAGCTAACTAGCCCAGTAGGATTCAAATTCTCAAATCAAAAGGATTTAGCTATATAATGATCAAGGAAAAAGACTAGACTGATATCACAGAAGAACATGTATGCATCATATCATGGCAGTTAAAATGTTACAGTAGTATTGTAATACAAACATGCTCAGGAATTCACAATGAATCTCATAATTTGGCTCACATATATGTTCACACCGGACAGGTAACATGATGACCATAATCAGACAGTATTTGATGCTATGCCAAACATCCAGATGCCCTTTATCATTCCCACAATATTGGAATTATGATGACCATATTCAGAAAATAGTTGATGCAATGCCAGACATCCAGACATCCTTATCATTCCATACGGTCAGAAAATGAATTCGGGTGCTCCTCCCAGGACTGGACCAGCCCTATTTGCCAAACAGTCAGATGCCCTTTATCATTCCGTACAGTCAGAAAATGAATTCGGGTGCTCCTCCCAGGACTGGATCAGCCCTATTTGCACAGGCATATAAATCACAGAGGGTACAAAGATCCAATAATGTCATCTCCATTTATTCACATCTCATAAGGTGTTCAAGCATATGAACTCTCAGGTGTTCAGATTTTATACACCCAATTACCGAATACCGAAGAATAGACTCCATCGGAATGCTATTCGTAATTGACAACTTTAGAAACAATTAAAGGAAAGTTAAGGTACTCAAAGTGGATGAACTTTGCAGTAACATGACAGTAAATATCAAGGTAAATGAGAGGGTAACTTCCTTGGCTTTTAGGATGAAGTTTTGGCATGGATTCGGGCATGAAAAAGTGCAGAAATTTGAATCAGCATTGTACCTGTCGACAGCAAGAAGGGGCTGTCGACAGATGAGAGCAGATAGAGTTCAGGTTGTCTGGCTCTGTGTGTATCTGTCGACAGATGCAAAGGATCTATCGACAGATCCACACAGTCCAGCAACCTGAAGTTCTGTCAGACGTGCGCATGTCGACAGATTTTGGCCGGTTGTCGACAGATAGTTATAGAACTTACAGAAAGGACTTTAAACCTATCTTAAACACCCTAATTCTTGAATCTATGAACCAAGACATGTTTTATATCAAATAGAAGAGGCTAACTATGGTTCTCATAGTGGTTTATAAACCGAACAAACTAGATGAAACAAGAAGTTTACAATTCAAGCTTGACTTGCTTGAAACTAAACATAGTTTAGTACTAGAAGTAGAACCTTGATAGCAATGGTTCAATGGAAGGTTCCTACATGATGGACACTAAACCACAACATGTTTTATGGATCTAAATCAAAACTTGAAGTATCAACCATCGAAACCGAAGTCTTCATATTATCCTACAAAGATAGTTGAAACTTCTACAACTTTATAACATGTTCAAAGATCAAAGGTGGAAGAAGGGAATAGGAGTTAATTTCTAAATTGGAACAAAGTTGTTCCTCTTCAAACAAGAGTATTTCTTTCATGACTGGAAGAAAAATAGAAGAACTATAGGTATAGCCACTAGTTTAATCATCCAGAAATTCTTATCATGTGTGGAAGACAGATCTGAACCGGAGGGAGATGAATCCTACACCTGAATAGCTAGGAATCTACTACAACGTGATACTGGAAGAAGATCCTTTCCAAACAGGGATCATATGAATCTCGAAGAGTAGCTTCTACAACAATACAAGATACACAAATAGTGCTAGAGGTACTCATGACATTAGAACATAAACTTGAACATCCAAACAGTAGGTTCTAAAGAATGTTCAAGAACATGAGTTAGAGAAGAAAGAAAGAGAATCAAATCCTACCTAAATTTGAAGGATGTTACTTTCATTCTGATGGTCTCGATGGAACCAAGGTGCAGCTGCCCTCAACATCTATAGCTCTCACACTTCTGATCAACAGGAAAGGAAAGTAGCTCCAGTAGCTTGCCTCCCATGCAAAGGTGCAAGACAATACTTCAGCAAAAGTACTCCAACTGTAGCGAGATTTGCAAGCACTATCAACACGAACAGCAGAAACAGCAGTTCATGCGGCAGCAACTTCCATCAAAACAAAACAACACTCATGGCAGGGGGGGTGGCTAAGGTGCAGCCGCACAGCCCAAAGCAGCAGTAGGCACAGCAAGGGCAGGAGAGAGGTAAGAGCAAGAGGTGGAAGAACTAGTAGTTCTAGCTACACACTAACTATAAACCTTGCAAGTATAGCAGCCTCACAACAACAGGAGGGGAATCAGAAAAATGGGTATGAAGGTCACTGAAGTGCTTTTATAGCCTTCAACGCACATCACACACAACAACACGTTGCCCTTGAGGTGTCACAGTAAAATCGATTGGGTTTTGCTGGGGACACGTTTCCCATGCAAGCCCCTAAGGCTTTACACATAAGGCATAAGCATGGAAGCTTCTACCATGCGTTGTGGCCTTCTCAACACATCACACGTAGACAAACCAAAAATCCCCATAAAATCCCTACCGTAATTAGATCAAAATTTGGCTGGCCCATTACACTTGATGTAAACATGTTCAAATGGTATCCATTTGTCCTAAAATTTCAACCATAGACTAATTTGATGGTTTTACAAATTATAGTGATTTTAGTTTAATTTTTAGAATTTATTTTACAGTAGGTGAAAAATCACCCGAAAAATAGTCGCGTCGACTTATCCTCGAAGTCCGCATACCGAAAAATTCGGATAATTACATATTTAATTTCTCCATAATTTTCTGGAAATTATGATGTTCTCGGATTTTTATTTCGTTGTTGTTTTCCGGTATCGCTCTGTGGAGACACGCACTTCGAGGTACGATACTCGGATAACGTTCATTACCACTAATTAAGTCTATCATCTAATTATCACAATTTAATAACAACCCTAAGGTATTTTAACCAAATTATTTCTATTTTTTAACATTTTAAATTCTGAGGCGTTACACAATAAGCACAATAATGTACGATATGCCGTGCACACACCAACCACATGGACGACATCAAAACCCCGTAAACCCCACATGTATAATGCACCATGACTAGTGTACTACACATTAACCATGTAAACAATATATCCAACACATGGATAACATGCACACATATATATATTACACATTAATCACGTAAAGCATGCCCATCTCGTGAGCAACACGCTCTATAAGTGTAACAAGTGTACTGACTCTCATCTGTCATTGCCATGCACACACAACCACGTGATATGTACAACAAGAAAAACCTCATAAAACACACTGCGATAATACCTGCACAGGTTGGCGGCAGCATCGATTGTCGTCCATTGGTTATAGACGGCAGCATCCCCTGCCGTTAATACTAAATAAACTCGATATTAACGGCTAGACATCTGGCCGTTAATCTCCAACTGAAGAACCTGCCGTCAATCAATGTTGACACTAAGATCTTCAGCTCCCAGCATATACAAAACACACAGACCGGCCCGAGGCCAATCATATAGGCAACTTAGTCCTATAAACAATAAGAAAATAAGGAGAAACACTTCCCCTTACATCTGAATACTATAATTAAACTGAAGAAACAAGATCCAATGCTTGGATCAATCAAACCACCCAATTTCCCGACATGGAGAATCCTTTCCCAAAAACTCAATTAACATATGATCTATGCAACAAAGCATGGCAAATCAGCTAGGAGAGATCAAATGGTCCAGTCCCTACCTCAGAAACGCATATAAACCCCGATAGAACCTCAATTTGCACCGAACCCCCAGAAGCTTCCCGCGAATACCGCCCTCCAATCCGACATTCCCCGCCTGATCTGCCGCTGCTGCGCGCATCACGGCCTTCCCACGTGCTCCCGTTGACCACCGGAAGTAGTGAAGAAGCACAAAGGTGAAGGTGGGGGAAGAGGAGAGGAGAAAATGGGGAAAGAAGAAGGCTCGGGTTACCTCTAAAAACACAGGCGCCTCAGGTTAACGTCAACCTCTGCGCCGCTAATCAAACCGCCCCAACTAGGCATCCACAACACTCGCCGCCAAGTTCAATAGTCGACGTCTACATCGATGGACGCCAAGAACATGTTAACGGCAACACCATTGCCGCCAACACACATTAAACGACACACACCTAGACGCCAACCCACTGTTGATGTCCAACACACTGAACACCAACACAGATCCCTAACCAACCCTGGTAAGGATCCAATAAGAAACACACAACACAAGTCGCACTGGTTAAGGTGTGACCACCATATACGCTAAACCGAGGATCTACGAAGATCTGAAAAATGCGCGACGTTACACATCGCCCCTTTTTCCATCTGACGATAAGACATTGTTTCCGAATCGAAAAACTCTGTTTCGCATCCAAAATTGCGATTCCAGCCGACGATCTCCCTGTTTTCATAGTTTTCTAGCAGTAAGGCCTCCCTCGATCACGCGAATCACTGGTGGGGCCACAACACGGAGTCGGCCTATCATGGCGATCGGAAGTTGTGTTCAGCTCAGTGTGAGAACTCCTCCCCACGTCATAAATATTGGTGCACAAACATCGCCGATATATTCACCCCTTCCGGATTATTATCATCCCTTCCGTGAAAGAACTACGCATAACATTTCATCCGGGTATCAGAATCGCTTTTATGACCACAATTCAAAATCGGCATTCCAAGACAGTCGACATGAGGTTGGTTTCACTGAATTCCGTTCCAGGGCCAAAATTCTGCCATGTAGCGTGTGTACTAGTACACCGATCATCCACCCCTTTGAAAAAATGCGGATATTTCTTCGCCCAGCGATCGGAACCGCCCGCGAGGCCCCAATTCGGAATCTGCACTTCGACCCGGTCATCACAAGGTTGGATTCAGAGATTTTCGGTCCGGCGCCCAAATTCCTCTCCGGGAGCATGGTCGCAGGCTTCCGATGCGATCGTATACGGACTCCCCTTCGCTCAAACGGGGATAATCTTCCGCTCGGTTATCAGAATCGCTTATAAGATCCCAATTCGGAATCATCACTCTGAGGCGCTCGTCGCCCCTTGTTGGCATTTGGCGATAAGACGTCGTTTTCGAGTCGAAAAACTCTGTTTCGCACTCTAAAAATGCGATTCCAGCCAACGATCTCTCTGTTTCCAAGGTTTTCTAGTAGTAACGCCTCCCCTCGATCACGCGAATATTTGGTGGGGCCACAACACGGAGTCGGCCTATCACGGTGATAGAAAGTTGTGTTCAGCTCGGTGCGAGAACTCCTCCCCAGGTCCTAAATATGGGTGCACAAACATTGTCGATATATTCATCCCTTCCAGATTAATCTCACCCGTTCCACGAAAGAACTGGGCATAACTTTCCGTACGGGTATCGGAATAGCTTTTGTGACCACAATTCGCAATCGGCATTTCGAGACAGCCGACAAGACGCTGGTTTCACTGAATTTCATTTCGGGACCGAAATTCCACCGCAGAGCGTGTGTACTAGTACACCGATCGCTCACCCCTTAGGTAAGACACGTATATGTCTTCACCCGGCGATCAAAACTGCCCGCGAGGCCCCAATTCAGAATCTGCACTTAGACCCTGTTGGCACAAAATCAGATTCAGAGATTTCTGCTCCGGCACCGAAACTCCTCTCTGGGAACGTGGTCGCAGGCTCCCGATGCGATCGGATACGGACACCCCTTCGCTCAAACGGGCATAACCTTCCGGTAGGCTATCAAAATCGCTTATAAGACCCCAATTCAGAATCGTCACTCAGAGACGCTCATCGCTCGTTGTTGCCATCTGATGATAAGACGTCGTTTTCGAGTCGAAAAACCTCCATTTCGCACTCCAAAATTGCGATTCCAACCCACGATCTCTCTATTTCCAAGGTTTTCTAGAAGTAACGCCTCCCCTCGATCATGTGAATCGCTGGTGGGGACACAACACGGAGTCGGCCTATCACGGCAATCGGAAGTTGTGTTTAGCTCGGCGCGAAAACTCCTCCTCAAGTCCTAAATATGGGTGCACAAACATCACCGATATATTCACCCCTTTCGGATTATTCTCACCCCTTTCGTGAAAGAACTGGGCATAATTTCCGCCTGAATATCAGAATCACTTTTGTGACCACAATTCGGAATCGGCATTCCGAGACGGTCGACAAGACGCTGGTTTCGCTGAATTCCATTCCAGGGCCAAAATTCCACCGCGGAGCGTGTGTACTAGTACATCGATCGCGCACCCCTTCGGTAAGACGCGAATATTTCTTTGCCTAGCGATCGGAACTGCTCGCGAGGCCCCAATTCGAAATCTGCACTTCGACCCGGTCGGTACAAGGTCGGATTCAGATATTTCCAGTCTGGCGCCCAAATTCCTCTCCGAGAGCGTGGTCGCAGACTCTCGATGCGATTGTATATGGACACCCCTTCACTCAAACGGGCATAACCTTCCGCTCGGTTATCGGAATCGCTTATAAGACCCCAATTCAGAATCGTCACTCAGAAACGCTCGTCACCCCTTGTTGCCATCTAGCGATAAGATGTTGTTTCTGAGTCAAAAAAATCTCCGTTTCGCACTCTAAAATTGCGATTCTAGTTGACGATCTCCCTGTTTTCAAGGTTTTCTAGTAGTAACGCCTCCCCTCGATCACACGAATCGTTGGTGGGGCCACACCACAGAGTCGGCCTATCACGGCGATCGAAAGTTGTGTTCAGATCGGCGCGAGAACTCCTCCCCAGGTCCTAAATATGGGTGCACAAATATCGCCGATATAGTCACCCCTTTGGGATTATTCTCACCCCTTCTGCGAAAGAACTGGACATAACTTTCCCCCTGGGTATCGTAATCGCTTTTGTGACCACAATTCAGAATCGACATTCCGAGATGGTGGACAAGACACTGAATTCCGTTTCAGGGCCGAAATTCCGCCGCGGAGCGTGTGTTAGTACACCGATCATGCACCCCTTATGTAAGACACAGATATTTCTTCGCCCGGTGATCAGAACTGCCTTCGACGCCCCAATTCAGAATCTGCACTTCGACCCAGTTAACACAAGGTCAGATTCGGAGATTTCCGGTCTGGCGCCCAAATTCCTCTCCAAGAGCGTGGTCGCAGGCTCCCAATGCGATCGCATACGGACACCCCTTCGCTCAAACGGGCATAACCTTCTGCTTGGTTATCAGAATCACTTATAAGACCCCAATTCGGAATCGTCACTCAGAGGCGCTCGTCGCCCTTTATTGTCATCTGGAGATACGACGTCATTTCTAGGTCGAAAAATCTCTGTTTCACACTCCAAAATTGTGATTCCAATCGAAGATCTCCATGTTTCCAAGGTTTTCTAGCAGTAACGCCTTCCCTCGATCACAAAAATCGCTAGTGGGGCCACAACAGAGTCGGCCTATCACGGCGATCGAAAGTTGTATTCAGCTCGACACGATAAATAGGAAAAATGGAAAAATACCCGTAAACTTTACAAATAACCCACTGTATCTCTACTCTTATTTAATTTACCATGATGTTTTCTAGAATCTATTAAATATAAGGTTGTTATAACATTAAGGATTAGACTTTTCTATAAATAAAGAAGAAAACTTATATATCTTTGAAATCTTTCATATTGAGTGATATATCTCTGAAATCTGATTATTAGATTATATATCTCTCAAATCAAAAATATATATCATATATACCCCCACTATTTTATTTCATCTATTTAATTCAATCACAGTTGAGTTAAGAGATAGAAAGATTTTAACTTATCTTTTATTTTTTTAGCTTTTTTTTCACCTATAACTTCTCTCTCACCTATTCTCTCTCTCATCCATCCATTGGAACCAGAGGGGGAAACCCCTCTGGCACCCCCAACCCCCACTGCACTTCCCACTGGCCACTAGACACCTTGCTACACGAGCGACCTCCTCCGCACGAGACCTCCTCTGAGGCCTCGCAAGGGGACTTCGTCCCCCTCCTGCAAAGAATCATAGAGCCTTCGAGGATGATGCCATGGTCCACGAGTTGGTCGAGGATGACAGCTATGTGTGTCTGCGTTGGAGGGGAGGCAAGTTTTGATGCCAATTGGGAAGTACTACTGTGATTACTGTGATAAATAGTTCTAGGACACCCGCTTTCGCCCAAAAGATATACCTCGAGCGCGCCCAACACCAAAAGGCCCTTTGGTACACCTCGTTCCACTTCGGCAGGTTTGACACTATCGGTGTCGGAGCTGTGAGAGGGGCACTCCCCCCTCGTGGTGTTTGCCACTTCGTCCGAATAGTAAGGAACAACTATGCAAACCTTTTAAGTGGGGTTTCTGATCTGGGGTTGATCTCTTTGTATGTTTTCCTTCTTTCTTTTTCCAGTGAGAGAAAATGAAGGATTTTGCCAACTCGAGGACGGATGCAGGTATTTTCCACCCAAAGTAGAACGCGGCGAATGAGCGTCAAGTGGTGCATTGTCATCAGGGGTGACTCACTCCAATGCCGAGAAATCGTTGTCATGCAGGTGATGGAGGCGATCGCCTCTAGGGCTGTTCAAACTTCGATTCAAATCGAAGAATCAAATCGGATTAAATTGAATTAACTAATTTGGGTCAAATTGATTTCACACATTATGAAACCAAATCGAATTGAATCGTTTAAATTGAATAAATTGATTTTTAATATAATTTATAATAAATTTATATAAATATATATTTATATATTAAAAATAATTATATGACTATATATATATATACATATTTCTTAATTTATTTTTATTTTTAATATATAAAATAATAATAAATTTAATTGGTTTGAACCGAATTGAACGATTTGGCTCAATTTGCCACCCTCATTCGATTTAATTCAGATTGGCAAAAAATAGGCCAACGCGAGAATTAGATCCTTGTTCAGCCCTAATTCCTTCCTTTGACACGGAGAACAAGTTGTTGGTGATCATGGTGCAGACCACCCTGGAGAGGGCATGCGCGACGATAATAATGGTACATACCACTCTATAGATGCGGCCGCCATTGAGAGTACAAGGCTCTGCAATGTCGGGGGTAGGAGGAGGGGAGACAATGGTAGCATCTCTCTCTCACAAGGGTATTTGTCTTTTCATCTTTATTTTGATAGTTCAGTTCATCCCTACATAGAATATTTCTTATATTCTAATGACAAATTAACTATATAGATATAATTGATATTTTTTTTCGATTTAAGAGGTATATGATCTAATAATCAGATTTCGAATGTATACTGCTAAATATAATAGATTTTAGGGGGATATGAGTAATTTTCTTATAAATAAATATTAGGTGCCGAACTTTCAGGGGTATATCGACAAATTAGATAAAATCGCAAGCATAATAGTTATTTATAAAAGTTTGAGGTATATCACTAACAATTGTTCCACGCCTGGCCTCGAGAAGAGGTAAAGGTGCAGTGGGCCTAGAGTCTGGCTGCCCTCGCGGCAGCGAATCCACGACCCCCGCTCTCCGCCACCACCAGCTTCCCGCTGCCGGCGAACCTCGCCGTTGCTCCCCGATGTGGATGGAATCCACCGCCCTGTCGCCGCCTCGGACTGCGGCACTCTGTCTTCCCCGCTTCTGCAGGTGGCGGCGCGGGGGAAGCTGCCGCGGTGTCGTCCTCGTCGAAGGCTTCTCCCCTCTTCGCGTCTCCTCCTCCTTCTTCCGCTCTTCCCCCAACCGCCGCAATCCCAGGAAGCCCTTGCCGCAGGACCAAAAGCTTGAGTTCTTCTTCGACGTCGAGGAGTTTACGGATCGCGCCTCGGCGGACCTGAGGCGGCTCAGTCTTTCCACCGAGGTTCGGCTGCGCCGCTTCATCTCTACCGCCAAGGAGGCCTACCACGATCTTCGGACCTCCGTTAGGGTCGAACGCGGCCGGCGGGTCGTCTTCTCTTGCAACCGGTCGTCTTTGCTCTTCGTGGCGGATATGCTCCTGTGGAGCGCCGTGGCGGTGGCCTTGTTTAGGGTTTTGGCGTGGCTGGTGACGGGCTTTGGTAGGAGTTGGAGTTTTGCGAACTGGTGGATTGTCCGAAGAGACCGCAGCCTGGGGGGGAGGGAGGTGGTCGTGGGGAGGAGGACGAGGGCGGAAGGGGTGGAGTGGAGGAGTTCGAGGGCTCTGCGGAGTCCTCTGTCGCCTCCCCGAGGGGTTGAGATGAGAACTGCAGGTGTTACTGCGATGCAGCGTGTCTCGAGGGAGGAGAAGCTGCCGGAATGGTGGCCGGCTCCGGTTCCTGCATCGCCTGTCAAAGCTCTGGGAAAGGAGGAGCTCCAGAGGGAGGCCAATAGACTAGTCCGAGGTCAGTCTAAATACTGGTTCCCATTAATCCATGTGTGGAATGTAGTTCTCTTCTTTCCTACTTCACTCATGACAAACAAATGTATTGTTGATTCAAGGATGTGAAAACTACTTTTTTTATTATGTGCTGTAGCTCGTCTAGTCTCTTGCTTTTTAGGGCGTGCTCATCCTTTCTGCCATAATAAAGTAATACTACTTCTGACAATCTTCGTCTGTTTTCTGCTTCATAGTCTGTAATGTTTCAGGAAAACAAACCAGGGACTTGCTTATTAAAATGTCAGACTTGGTGCGAAAACTGGCGCTCCTTGGAAGGATGGAGGATTATATTGTTTTGAAAGTGGGTGGTACCATAATTGTGTTAAACTAAAAAGAGAGTGATTATGGAAGTATAAAAAAGATCCCTCCATATGGGAGCCACATAATTCGTATCCCCTTCTGAAAACAACCAAACGAAGGGAGAAGGTACATCAAATTACATAAGAGTTCAGCCCATTCTCCTTTTAGCAGTGGTACTATCCATGTTAAAAAAAAAAAAAAACTAAGACGAGGTGGTGTGTGAGATCTTGGATTCCCTTTGAAAAATATGTGCACTCCTTTTGCCCCCATCTATGGCCCATAGGGTAATATGAGAGTAAACCGATGGACTTTGTGGTTGCCCTTTAGCGTCCCTTAGCAATTCCACTCTAACAAGAGTGCATTAGTTGAGGTTAGAAACTGATGTGCATGGTGAACTATGGAGTGGACAGCAGAGAAAGAGATGATCCATGTCTTTGTCCTCCTCCCCCTTAAGCAGCATAGTTTTTTTTTTTTTTTTGGAGGGGTGGGGGGTTCTACAGACTAGTGGTCAAGGACCACAAGCTGGAAGTGCACAACCCCACCGCACCCAGGGATTGAACCCTGGGCACACCCCTCCCCACCCAGTGTCGTGTCCGCTGCCCACCCAGGGATCGAACCCTGGGCACGCCCCTCCCCACCCAGCGTCATGTCCGCTGCGCTAGCGCGCAGGGACGTAAGCAACATAGTTGAAGCTGTCCACCACTGAAGAAGAACCAGTAACAGGTAGGTATGGCAATGGTATGGGAGGATATGTTAGCAACTCATCAGTTTAGGTTGCTCAAATTGGTCCAATTTTCTGGTTCATGATACACCTCTGAATCACATCTGAATAGTGTCAAAAAACTAGAAAAGATGAGTATGTAGTGTGTACTGATGCCCTGTAATTTGCTGGCATCAACAATTGTTTGCTATCTAGTCTCTCACAAGATACATCAGCAGGGATATTGCACATTCCTTCTGTCCTGCTTTTTTTTAAAATGCAGATAGTACCTAAAATTTATTGAATAATCAAAAAAGGGATGCATAAAGTCGGTGTATACTCTAAAAATTCCCTCCGTACAAAACATAAAAGCACGCAAGTGGTGAAACTCATTGCCTACTCAAGCAACCTTACTGGAAGGATGATATCACTTGTCATTCTGAAGGAATTTTAATAATTTGTATTCTCTAATGAAATCAGAAACCTTTTCTAAGCTTCTACTCTGGCTTTCAAAAGCCTTGTTATCCTAGTTCCCTCAAATGGCAAAATAATCATGTGCAGAATCAGCTTTGAGTCTTGTGATGATATCCATTCAATGCCCACCTTCATTTCCAAGCAAAAACAGCATATCCACATTCTTGAGGTGCGACAGGTGCCAGTGGTCTCTTCCTTTTCTCAGGAATTTCTGCATATAGACTCTTGAGCAGAAGAATATCTGATAAGCAAGAGATCTAGTGATCTAATGTCTCCTCTTTCTTTTTACAAATGTCCTCCATGAACAAGCTAGTCACATGCCATGAATAGTCCTTCAAACCAAAGCTTCCTTTAAATGGAGTTGAGTACCAAACTTGGCGTGCCATTAGGAAACAAATCTCCCCACTTTGGTTTTATGTTCTCTCTCAAAACACAATAACTTCGCATCAGCAATCAGCTTCTGCATTGACATTTTTTTGTCGTCACATGCATGCTCTTTTTGAGGAACATATAGACATGCCCATTCTTTTGCTAGAATCTCTCATCCCTTATCATTGAAACTATTTGGTTTCAAGGTAAGGCAAGGCTGCCAGTAGCCTGCCTACCAAATTTCTCTGATGATAGTTTGCTCCATCTTTTCTTTATTTCTTGGAAGAGATTCTATGTTCTAAAATCATAAAAAATATGAATATCATATGAACCATGGTTTGCTTATTCATATCTTACTGGTGAGGATCGTGCGTGCCGCACCATGCCTAGGCAATCGCAACACCCAGGCACGGTTGGCACAATGGTGCCACATAGGGCGTTCCAAATCGCCGCGATTTGGGCGGGTCGATCTGGTGCATGTCGGATCCGAATCGCGACGATCCAGATTATAAATAAATTCCCTCTTCTTTAGCCGATCGAAACCAGTCCCACCTGAAGCTCTATGCACCCGCCAGTAAGGGCCTATTCCCTCTGGCCACCACCCCCCTATTCTCACATTTTTTACCATTCCTCTTGGTTCTTTGTGAACTTTGGAATTGTGTGCTTTCGTATGTTGTTTTTAACATTTTTGACATGTATCTCCTCACTTCCATGAATTGTCAAAATACCCGACATATCCAAATGGGTACACTTAGATGTACTTTTCTATTTTTATACTGTTAGAATATATTAAAAATGTAAAAAAATGTTCAAAATGCCCCTAGAATATTTAATATCAGCATATCCATTCAAAGCTAACTTGAGGGTAGATTTGTGACTTCAACATTACCTGGGCACAAAAGCAAGAATCTGGATATATCAAGGATACTTCTGACTATTCATGAAACTGAGGGAGGTACATATGCAAAATATAAGAGTTTACTGGGGTATATATGTAAACAGCCTTTATTATTTGGATTTATGAAATCTGAAAAATGGTTCCTTGGCACTGGTAAAACAAGTTGAACTGAGGAATGCTAATTTCATCTTGTAGTCCAAAACTTACCGAGGAGGTTTGTAGTCTTATTATAATACTGAACTCATACAGATTTATGATAAAGTGGATTTAGCAGGTTTTTCTTATAGTGCCTTTTACAAGCATCATCCAGTATTTTGCCTGCCATCTTCAAGTTTAATTTCTTGATTTCAGTAGATGACCTTTCAGTTTGATTTTTGACTGATGAGCTGGACATAAGTTTTTCAAACTGTCCTTGGCTGCAATTTCTTGTCCTTTTATTTTATCTACCTTGTACTTTGAACAATGAACATGGCAAGCTGATGTTTTCTCCCTTCACAGGTAATGTTGCATTTCTTTATTTTTTGGAGATGATTTTATGAAATCTTTTACCTCAGATCATTGCATATTGGCTTGCCAGCAATCATGGATAATAGAATGAGCGGAAAAGATTATAAAGAAGAGGATATGACACAAGTCAGTTCTTCTGCAGCCTATTACATATTATTTTGATTTGTTGCTTGATCCATTTGTTGAGTCCAAATATCTCTATTCTAATAATTCATCTGCAGTTAGTAATGGTCCAAGACATCTTCTATCATGATCTTATGTTTTCTCTATTTTTTTGACCAGGTGAATGAAGGAAGTATTTGGCAAATCTTGGTAGTTATCATAAGTTTTAGCATAGGCAGCATTTGTATTTAACATCTAGGATTCTTTTGCAATTTGAATTTTATTCTCACCATCTTCCTGCAGAGAAAAGTAAACCATTTTACTGCAAAGAAAGTGTGGATATAATTTTTTTTGCAGAGTGGATGGTACCACTGATATATATAAATGAAAAAGGTAAAGAATGTACAAGTATAGGCAAGAAAGTGTGGATAGTTGTTAGGTTTATTGGATAACCTAGAAAAATACTTATATTATCTCCCTGTTTTCACCTTTTTTAGATAAGAATATTCAACTTCATCTACTGTATTTTTAACATCCTAACGGATGCTGCCATGATAATGGTTTCTTCCAACAATGCAGTTGGATGAATGTGCACCGAGTTCTGTCATGCATTTTAAGTCACCATATTGAAAACTGTCAACTGGAATTATTTGCTTGGCAATTCCAACTCTGTTTATCATACATATTTATCATATTTGGGGCAATGGTGGTTTACATAGTAATTTCCAAGAAAAAGAGGTTCACTTGATAAACTGAAAGTGTCACGTCCCGCCAATTTAGCAGCGGAATAAATCGGGGAGGCGTGAGCAAAGTATATGGTAGTGTAAATTACGTGTACAGTCGCAAAGATCAGAGCAACTAATGAACAATAATTGTAATAAACTCTTCATTTTATTGATAAATCACCTAAACTATTACAACTACTAATTCTGAGTCATAACATAGGGCTCAATGACATCATTACATTGGAAATGATATTTAAGTAAATATCTAACTAGACTCTATGATATTAAGGTTATTCCATCGCTACGACGCCAGGTCGCTCATCACTTCAGTCCATTCCCGTTGGTGTGTGTAAGGTCATCATCCGACTTACTTGAAACACATATAACAAATAGCGCAGGGTGAGCGATAACGTTCAGTAGGACTTAATATCTCGTATAAACAGACATGCTTTAAGTGATTAATGTCTTGTAAAGCAGGATAACTAGAGAGAACGATCAAGTATAGTCAAGAGAGTAATAGCACATAATAGTAAGAGAACGATAGTACTTATAAAAAGAATATTGCAAAACTAGCATGATAAAGGATTTGTCATATAACGAGATAGCATATCTGGTTGCACAAAAGTGCACTAGTCGCGATAGCAGGTTTGGTCGATCTTTTTGTCAACCCAGAGAATACAGTATTTTGATTGATTGATCGTCTTCGATTAAATCTTGAGAGTCATGCGTTTGGATGCATGCCGAACACCCTGATCATTAAACCCCGCGAGTTATAGCCTTTCGGGCGCACCTCCCAGGACCAGATCAGACCCCTTATAATGTTGTCTGACATTGATCATATTTGTTATCTTAGACAATCAATTTGATGGTCAAATAGAGTACCAAGAATAGATGAGAGTAATTGGAGAATAGACGAGAGTATAGAGAACGTGAATAGATGAGAGTGTCAAGATAGTAGATAAGATCTAGGGACATATTCGTAAATCGACGATAAAACAAGCGAGAGTAACAGTTGTACAACACAATCGTGTGTCGGCAGTCCGGTAGAAGTCACAACCGCCCAATAGCCGTGCTACGAACACAGGCCAGAGGTCCGACATGATCTCAAGGTAAGAGAGAACATTCTAAGGCTGTTGGATCATGCTGATCCCTAATGGTAAAATATGTATTGATGATACAACTTGCTTGTCGGCAATTTACGTCCGCCAAAGCCAAGGAGTCTTACGGAGGCCTTGACAAGGAGTTCCTGGTCCTGTCAAGAGTATTCTCAACGGAGAGGTCGTCCAAGCCAAGAGAAGTGTATAAAGAAACGTTGTCTGTCTTGCCTCGAGTGCTCGAAGGTAGAGGGACGCGATAACGGTGTTAAATCAAGCGATTAAAACGAAGACAAGTTCATTTAAAATAAATATGAAATTTATATGAATAATTGTACTTAATTATCAGATATATTATCGAGTAATTTCGGTAAGGTTTCATGGCAAGGATTCCTATTTAGCAGGGTTTGGCGTGCCGGATCGAGCCGGCCCGATTCGGGCGTATCGCATCGGATCACAGAGGATCCGATGCGCGGCTCAAGCGATGCGGGCGGATCCCCTTTAAACAGGCGGATGCGCCCCGATCCGGCCCGATACTGGCGCATCGGGTTCGATCCGCCCGACACCCTTAAGGGTGTCGGCGATGCGCTGCGAATCGGGACTCTACAGTCCCATTTGCAGCGCAGCAGACCGCAGCCCCCCCCCCCCCCCCCCCCCCCCGTTTTCAGGTTTTTTCAAAAAAAAAAACCCTAATTTGCATGCCAATCCACAAGTGGAGGCTTCCTACGTGAGTTTGCATCCATTTGGAGGTGGATTTGGAGGCATTCAACCCTTCTTCTTCAAGTTTTTTTGGAGGTTCTACAGGGCTTTGAAGGTAAGCCTCCATTTTTCTGTTTTTTTCTTGGTGTATGGGTTAGATCTTGTTAGGAAATGTTGTTGCAAGTGATTGGTGTACACTTGCAACCATTTCTCATCAAGATCTACAAGTTTTTCATGTAGATTTGAAGATTTTTCCTAAAATATGATTTTCTGAAAAATAATTTAAAAAATCTTAAAAAAATTTTGAACAATAAAAAATTGATAGGAAGGTGTTGTATAATTTCTATATCATGGTTAGAACTTGATTCCATAAGAAGTTTAGGTATAATTAATTTATGTTCATACATAATTAATAATTATATTAAAAAATAAATAAAACATGAATTTACAGAAAATGCCTATGGAGGTGTGAATGTATTTGTAATTTTGTATGATCATGTGATTCATGTCTATGAAAAAATTTATCATATAACAACACTTTTCCCTAAAATATGATTTTTTGAAAACTAATTTAAAAAATCTTAAAGAAGTGTAAACAACAAAAAATCGATAGGAATGTGTTGTATAACTTCTATATCAGGTTAGAAGTTGATTACATAAGAAGTTGAGCTAGAATTAATTTATGTTCTTACATATTAATAATTATTTTAAAATAAAAAATAATAAATGTGAAATTACATAAAATATATGGGTGTGAATAGATTTCTGTGATCATGTGTTCATGTATATAAAAAAAATATCATATAACAATTAAGAAGTAGAACACTTTCTTTTAGTGTTCAAATTCTGAGATTGAAATTATTTACTGTTAATTTATTAATTATTTTTTTGTCCTTGTAGATGGCACCGAAAAGGGGTTCTGATGATATTGGGTGGCAGCATGACATCATGTTGGAAATAGGCACAACTTCAAGTGCAATTATTGTGGTTTTTACGGGACAAGGAGGTGGGGTCTCCCGTTTGAAGAAGCATCTTGCTGGTGGTCGACTAGCAGGCTACCATGACGTGCAGGGGTGTAAGTCGGTGCCAAGAGAAGTTAGAAGCTTATGATTGAACACCTTAAACAGGTTCGGGCAGAGACATAAGAAAGAGGCAGATAAGGAGATCCAAGAAGGATATATCAGGAAGGGAACGAGATGAAGACGTTGATGATGAAGTTGAAATGTATGCAGAATATGTGCCTGATCCTGATGTGCAGGAAAGGCTAGCCAGAGCACAGAGCAGGCTGAGGCATGGGAAGGTGATCAAAGGGCAGCCCACAGACTAAGTTTTCAGGGCCTCAGCATGAGGTTGGCAGTGGCAGTGGCTCAGCGGTAGGTGGCAGTGGCTCCCGTCGATTTTCAAATGTGGGAGATTATTTCACTCGGCCCCCTCCCACACAAACACAAGTACCAGAACAAGGCAGGCATAGCAAGAGACCCACATGTGTGCAAATTGAGGATGTGGACCCTTATGTGTATCCTAGGGAGCATGGCAAGCAGACTAGTTGATGCATACAACCAGCAGGGGCCGAAATACAAGGTGGTCGAGCAATTGCAAAGTGGTGGCACCATACAGGGTTACCATTCAATGCAGCGAACAGTCCATTACAAAACTGCAATACATGAGGTTCAACGTGGAGGCCTACATGTGCAGCCTCCTACAGCTAGGGACTTGGCTGGGAAATATCTGCAGAGGAAGTTAATGAGATCAAGTCTTACATTGACACTTTAAGAAGAAATGGGAGAAGTATGGTGTCACACTGATGTGTGATGGTTGGTCGGGCATCACCAGGAGCAGCCTCATCAACTTCCTGGTGTATTGTGATAGACAAGTTTCTATCACAAATCTGTTGACGCATCTGATAGAGTACACAACTATGAATACATTATGAGTTTGATGCGAGAGGTTGTTGAGGAGATTGGTGAGCAATATATTGTGCAGGTGGTGACAGATAATGGAACTGCATACAAAAAAGCAGGGAGGAGTTGATGAAGATTTATCCTCATCTTTACTGGACCCCATGTGCTGCCCACTGTGTTGATTTAATGCTTAAAGAGATTAGGACATTGCAACCCGTAAAGATGGTCGTGGATGCAGGGCAGAAGATAACACGTTTCATCTACAATCATCATCTGGTGTTGGTGGGATGGAGAGTCCACTGGTAGAGAGTTGTTGGAGACCGGTGTCACCCGCTTTGCAACAAATTTTGTGGCATTACAGAGCATATTAAGCACAAGGATGGATTGAAACGCATGTTCAGGGATGATAAATGTTTGCAGAGTAATTTTGCTGGAACATCTGATGGAAAGGAGGTGGAAGGCATCGTCAACAGCTCCAATTTTTGGGACCGGGTCTTCAAGCTGGTTCAGATCATTGAACCTCTATATGAGGTGTTGAGGGTGGTTGATGGGGATAGGAGACCGTCTATAGGATTGGTATATGCAAAGCTTGAAGCCGCGAAGAAAGATCCGTGAAGTCTCACCTCTACATGCACACTTGGTTTTGGATGTTGTTGATGATAGATGGGACCGACAGATGAGTAGAGATCTACATATGGCGGGTAAGGAAACTGATGATATTTCTGTAATGCACTACATATTATTCTATTTCACAACTGATGATATTTTATACGTCAATTGCATCATACTATCTCCACCTGCGTACCATTACGCGCACGAGCTAGCATATGAGGATGACTTGACGGCTGCTTTTACAAGGGTTGTTGAGAGATTGTCAAGAAGTCCTGTGCTAGCGGCAGATGCCGTTGATGAGGCAAGTATAGGATTATCAACTTCCATCCAAACAAATACTTGAATTTCATATGCATGATGATCAATTTATTAAATGCAGATGAAGAGTTTTCGGGAAGCTATTGGGACCTTTACTGAGCCATCTGTCATTGCTGGTCGGGAGCGTGTAGAGGGCGGTAATATGCTTCTCATTTCATTTTTTATCATTGCAACTTGATGGTTGAGGTCTGATTGAGATAATTGAATTTGAATGCAGCTGATTGGTGGTTCAACTTTGGGCATACTGCGCCAACATTGAGGAAAATTGCAGTGAAGATCTTATCGCAGATTTCCTCATCTAGTGGATGTGAGAGGAACTGGAGTACGTTTGCATTAATACACACCAAAGTGCGGAATCATTTGTCATATAGGCGCTTGGACCAATTGGTGTACGTCCACTACAATATGAGGCTGAGGGTCAAACATCTCACAGAAGATCAAAGAAGCGTGGGGATAGAGTTTGATCCTATTGACGTTGGGTTCCTACGAGATGAAGAAGACCCAATGGTTGCATGGGTTGCACGAGCAACAACAGAGCGAGAGGAGTATGAGTTAGATGAGGAGGCAGACGATCCTGAGATCCACCTCGCCCTAACACTTCCCTGCAAGGGCAGTAGCAGAAGCAACAGCAGAGGAGGAGGGAGATCGTGGGAATGTGGGACAGCCATACTCCCCTCGTTATGAGATGGATCCAGAGGTTGAGGTGGATCTTCTTGCGGACATACAATAGAGCATGTTCAGCGTACTATAGGTGGGAGAGTCATTTCTTTCTTTCATCTTACGTATTTTATCAGTTGCATTTATGCTAATGTATAATGTTGGGGTTATTGCAGGTGGAGGACATGGTAATGATGATGATGATTTTGAGAGGTTAATGGAAGGCCTCCCCCGCACACAATCTAGAAGGAGAGGGTCATCGACCCAGGATGCGCCTCCCTCACAATCTACAAGGGCTCTGACATCATCTCAATTGGCAAGAGGGAGCAAATAGCTCAAGAATCCCGCCGAAAAAAAATTGGTGCAACAGAATCGAGCCAAGTAAAGGAGTTGTTATACGAGAGCCACCTCCCGCCCCAGCATAAAAAGAAGGGTTGGTTTTCTGGTTGGATCCAAGAAAGGCAAGAAAGTGCTACCGTTGTTGAAGATCCACTTGACATTGCCGATGCAGAGACGTTGGATCCAAATGCAGATGATGAGACACCGTCTCCGTTGGATTCACCCCGATTGCCCAATAGCCCTCCCATGATTCGATGACTACTGGTAGGCCATCATTTTGTATTGCACATTACCTCAAATGTATTTGTATTTGTGCTAACCTATCTTAAAATTATATTGCATTTGCAGGTGGTTCTTCTTCAGATGCTGGAGGTGACGGTGATGGTAACGTGGAGGTGGTGACGGTGGTCAGGGAGGAGGAGATGGTGACGATGATCAAGGAGAAGGGGTGGTGGATGAAATTCACAGAGGAGCAATTTTATGGGGGTGCAACACAAGATAGTAGTCATGGTGCCCCAATGCGGTACAATAGAAGGCAGAAGTTTAGACCTGACAGTCAAGTAAGAGGTTCACCAGTGGATCCCATAGCTATGACACTATGATATCAGACTTTGAGAGGATGAGTACACAGAGTCTGTTGGATCCTATGGCGGCCATAGCTATCACCCGAGGCCACTAGCACAGACTACTCTAGTGGGTACGGACCGTACAGTGGGTACACTGCCACAGCAGGCTACCTTTGTCCATTTCCATATATGTATCCTCCTCCTGCATTTTCTGTTAATGTTCCAGTTCAAGTTTTTGCTCCTGTGGAGGATGTACAGATGACACAACTGAATGTAATCCGTACCGGCAGCCAGTGTGGGACCATTATCTAAGTCAGTTTCGTCAGAGATACCATACCATGATGACATGGGATGAGTATCGTAGTTTTGTGTCTCGAACAAAGGTCATCACCTTATTGGAGAGCTTCCCTCAGAGTCAGATGAGTCAGAGTCCGTGCCTATCCAATCCCAATGGAATGCATACGATCCATATCAACAAGGGCATTGGGGATATTAGAGTAAGTCATTGTATTATGTATTGGAATTTAGAGTTTGATAGTTGTATTGATTTTGTACAATGTAAATATCTTTCAATTAATGAGTTTCAATTTATTTTCACTCTTCTAATATTTTTTTTATTGAAAATAAATGTTTTTATAGCAATTACATGATATAAATCTCATGGAATATGATGAAGATATTTACAAGAGGCTAAAAACCACACAATTATTAAAAATGCCAGATTCAAGAATCGGCCAAAAATGGGTCATAAATAGGGGTTCTGCCCGAATCCATGCGAATCGAACCGAATCGGTTCGATCCGCCCGAATCGGATCGAATCAGGCACAGCCCGATTCGGTCCGAATCGGCGATGCGCCAAACCCTGCTATTTAGTGTGTGCATGTGTAAGAGAATCAAATTAGCAAGAGATAATCGTGCACGCCTCTTTTAATTAATAGAAATCATGTGAATATTACCTATTATACATAAACATGTCGTTACTGTTCATAACAGTACATTTTAGGGGTTAAATAATGGTGATAATACATGATTAACATGATTTGCATGATAATTAGGGTTTTTGGAACAGTCGGTGTAAACGCGACTGGGGTACCTGTCGCGTTCAAATCGCGACGAGTAGGTCGGATGCGTTCACAAGAACTTGGTCAGGTCAATCGATTGATGTTGTAATCGCGACGGGGTGACCGGTTGCGATTTGAGCAATCAGTCTATGAACGCGACGTCGGGTCTATCGCGTTCTGGGCAATTAGTATAGGATAGGTAGAACGCTAACGCGACGTGGGCCTGTGTCGCGACCAGGCTGAGAACGCGACCAGTCGGGCCGTCGCGTTCTCAGAGACCCTGGCCGAACCCCAAAAGTGATTTGGGTCACTTTGGGTGGCGGTCCAGTCCTCCAAGGACTTGACACATGACTATTTAAAAAGACTATTTAAAAATGTATTTAAATTCGTATACATGATGAAAAATCACGAAATTAATTTTAAATGAAACTAGACATGCAGAGGTATCTACAGTAGGGAGTAATTTGACTTTTGACATGATATGATCATTCTATTCACATGGTACTTTGCAATGTAACAAAAATCAGACACAGTGATGGAAAACGATTTAATTTGACAAGGATGATTGATAGAAATTGGGGAAAAAGGTGTCTATGGATTCCTTGACATCGAGTAGAACATATAGTAAAAGTTTCATGCCACGACATCAAGTGTGTACAGGGATTTAAGGTGAATATGAGGGTTCGGCCACATGTTCTCAACAGATCTTTGGGCATGAAATACTCTTAAACGACATGATAAATATTGGGGCAAACATGAGGCTTTCGAAGATGGGATCATAGTCTACCTATGGTCGAAGTTAATTTGTTTCTGTTTGAGAGATTGCCTACTTTTGAGCATTTTTGTGATCCTAGGGCAAGAACGTGAAGAACGCGAAGAAGCTCTCCTTCCAAGCATTCTCCTCTACGAATTCCTCCCCCTTTGGCCTCCTTCCCACATCCAAGAGATCCCAAATGAACATTAGGGTCGGCCATGAGGGTTTGAGGGGTTTAATTAAGGGTATTGTAGTATTATTTCCTAATACAACTCTAGCTCTCTTCCAACTCCGAATTTTTCTTATTTATCTAGCTTTTTTCTAGTATTTATTACCCTAATTGGCTTAAGATGGATTCTAATTTCGTGGCCAAGATATTAGGGTAGAGTTATGACTCTTTTCTAGATATATATGAGTCATATTAGTACTTTAATTGGCCATTTTTAATTAGGGGTTAATATAATTACGAATTTTATAGTATTTTATTTTATTATGTCATTCTAAACTCATTTAAATAGGAGTCTCCTATATTTATCACAATTGTCTCTTATCTAAATCTCCTTTTTAGATTAGGATAGAGCCATATTTCATTGCTATTGAGTTAGACTAGGGTTATGACTTTTTTTAGGATAATTACATGAGTTGTAAAATGATTTTCTTACCTTTTTTAAATTACCAATAATTTACCCACGAATTTAATCATATTTATCTCCCATCCCTTGTTTGGACTCTTGCTTTTGGCCTAATAACCCATGTATGGATCAATTGTACAACTCATATACTTAATTTACTTAATGAATTTTAATTACCACTTTTATATTAGAGAATTTATTCATGGGCCAACATTGTCTATTGGTTTAATTCTCGTAATGGGCTATCAACACACATTATTTAAAGTCTACTCACATGTTTATTTTAATTTATAATTGGCTCACGTGATAATAGATTTTTTGACTTATTCCTTAATTACGATAATAAGTCACATAAATTTTTAAACTTGGTCCAAATGATTTTTTATGCCCAAATTTCTTAACGGGTCATTAGAGAATTTTATTTAAGATATAACTATTATTTTTACGAAATTTTTATATGGGTTTACACACATGTAATAATGATGTGTATCTTTTTAACTAGTTTAAAATTATTAATAGATAAATTTTTAATTTATCTAAAATTTTTAATTAATAAATTTTTTGAGGTACAGAAAGGCTAAAAGTTTCATTAGAAGTTTGGTGATGGATTCTCAATGGAACATAAGCAACAAACGCTTTTAAGGTACTCTAAAAAGTTTGACTGGAAAACGCATCTTTCCTCAGTTGTATAGCATAACCTTGCAAGCTTTTCAATACCAGACCATACAACAGGCCTCTAGACTGAATATTAGGGTTAAATTATTTAACCCTCTAGCGAAGTAATGGTTTCTTGTATCAGTTTCCACATAAAAACACAGTCTTTGTAGGCCATTTCTTTCTCCTTATATACTTGGCCCATGTCACTTTGCAGACTCAGTTATTTGGTAGAGAATGTATCTAGAGGTGTTCTATCCTACTTCTTGATGAGATTTCAACTGTATCGAGGACATGTAGAACTAGGAGTTGGAAAACCCCCTCTCATCTGAGATTTCTTCTAAACTAGCAAGTCCATCCATCGGAAATTCCTCTTTGGATTACATCCCTAATGGTAGCTCTGAGAAAACTTAAGATGTAAACGATGTAGGGAAAACCTAAAGCTAAAAAAGTGTGGTTCTGAAGTCAAGCATCCCCCCACCCCCAAGCAAAAACAAAAGGTGCTTCCATATATCCATCATTATCTGTGATTGAGCTTCTACAATGCTACATTGAGAACTGTGGGATTTATGAATTATGAGTGAAAACCACCTGAGCTTCATTTTATAAAATTATTGTTATTCAGATTTCAGAGTTTTGTCCCTTGGTTTTTGTGCCTGATGTACTTTGACCGTGCTGGCGTGCTTTACTTTTAATGGACATGGTATTTTGGAATTGGGTATAGTCTCTTCTGTAGATATGACGGTGAATTTAATTTATCCATTAATGTTCTTTTTCTTTCTCCACAATGCTCTACAGTTACGTCGGATATGCCGGACATCTGGTCTAAAGGTTTCCTTCAGTACAGTCAATGCTCGAGATTCCTTCTATCGAGCATCGGTTGAATTCATTTTGAATGCTTGTAGTAGGTAGTTCTTTCTTCATGCTTTATCCATTCCCGTTAGAATTGATGGTTGAAGGATAATTTCTTGTGTGTTCTAGTCTGTCCATTCTGAACTCTCTCATTTGTTGCTGATATGCTGTTACCTTCTTTTTTTATTAATCCCCTTTGCATGATTGAGCAGAGTTTTTGACCCTACTTGCAAAGTTGAGATTGATGGTGAGGAGGTCCGACAGTTCATTGCTGGGCTTGCTGATAACATTGGACTTGGAAGTACCCATGCTGTACGAATTCTGGGAGGAGCTGTTGCAGCAACCACTCGTTCGCGTTTCCTGCAGGCTTGGGTAGGATGCACTTTCGTCCACTTTAGTGGCTTCTTAGACTTATCACATGTTCCAACTGATGAATATTGTATCTTCCCCTTGCAGGCATTAGAAGCTCAAGGCCGACGATCTGAAGCATTGGAAGAACTAGCAGCAATCTGTTATATTTTTCATATATTTCCTCCTGAAAAGCATTCAGTATGTATCACCTTTGAGGTTTTCCGTAAACTATCATGGTCCAATTGTCTCTTCAGGAATGTATTCAGTTAAGTCTGCCATAATGTGTTCTTCCATGTGATTTATAAGGTGGGCCGTGTATAATTTTATGATGTCAGATTTAGCAATTTGTTCATTA
This sequence comes from Colocasia esculenta, assembly GCA_014218235.1. Classification (NCBI taxonomy): domain Eukaryota; kingdom Viridiplantae; phylum Streptophyta; class Magnoliopsida; order Alismatales; family Araceae; genus Colocasia; species Colocasia esculenta. The sequence continues at coordinate 6,705,757 of CM024755.1, read as the reverse complement.
ATTATGCTTACACCATTGCATCATGAGACAAAAGTATGGCATATATTTTCTCTTGTTATCATGGAAAACTGAGAGTCCATGGGTGAAGTTAATGTCATCTATTCCCATGTTGTATATGTGGCTGCCGTTGCCATAACTACGTCTCTGAATTCCCAGCTCTCACTACCTCACACTCCTCTAAATGCTCCATCTTTCAATCAGATGAAATTGTTCATATAATAGCTCACAAACATGTCATCTAGTCGGATAGCCTGACACATGCCATGGGGATTACCAGTCATAGGTTTTCTCCTTTATTAAGCTTTATAAAGTGGACATAACTTGCTACTACTTGGCCCTTTTCTTTGGGAGGGCGGATGGTAATTTCAGTGCAGTTTCATGGATCCATTTGTAGCTATATTTATTCCAATTCAATTGTACATTCATTTTCCAAGTGAACATCAGTACATGGATTTTCTTCTGGATGCATTTAGTATCGCATTGGGAAAGCTTGCTTATTCTGATCTACATGTGAAATTAACTGCTATTCCCATATCTGTTGGTGTAAAATTCTTATAATTGTAACTTTCATTTTTTTTCCCCTATAATTGTAGCCAGAGATGGAGATGGTGGCTGCTGGCCTAGAGAAGATCTTGAAAGTAGAACAAAGGGCACACTTATTGAATATGTTTGGTCAAACATGTGGATCAGAAAATCAGAGTATAGCTGCAGCAGCTCTTGGTGTGGTAAGCATCCCATATTGCATGAACTTCCATGTGAATTATGTAGACGCTATTCTGTTGTAATTGCTTTTTTCCCTTCTGTCAATGCATGAAGAATAATATGTAAAGAGAAAGGTGGGGGGGGGGGGTGTTTAAGAAAACCTAGGAGTTAGATATCATAATTGTGTTTATCAATGCGTTGTGTGGAGCAATTTCCATTATATCTCGACAAGGATCATTCATTCACTTAAAATGCCCTGCAGATAGATGCTCAGCCAATCTGAAATTGACGGCATTTCCTCGGGCTCGAGGGCATAGAAGTCTCCTGTCCCAATTGGATTCTTTGTTTTTTTTTTTAACAACACGTCTTCGGTAAGATTGTCTCGTTCCATCATCGAGTGTAACAAAAAAATGAAAAAAAAAATGTTTTGTATTTTTGGCCTGTAAACTATCATTCTTTGGGGATACCCACGAGGTGGTGATATTATACTCTGGATGTCTGATAAAACGTGTAATTACAGGTTGGTTGTAATCATCTCCACTGATTAAATTTGGACGTTTAGTATGATATGTTCCATCTGTTTATCCACACTTCCGATCGCTTTTTCACCGCTGTTGCTAGCCACAAATCTTATTTTAGGTTTTTTTTTGGTCGAACTGATTATGATACATCCATTTAATGTTCTCTACAAGGTTGCCTGCTGAGAGGTATGAATGGTGGATGGTGTCATAGTACACTAGTGTCATTGTGAACTGTGTTTGGTCCACGTAAAATACAATCTAGGTTCAACTCCATGCAGAGCCATCTCGTGCATTGGGTATATCATCTTCAGGGGATGTGGACCATCCATGGTGGGGGCAGTGGGCTGTTGAAAACGATTCCGGTTTATGTAACTATTCCGGTTCTCCTAGAGAAGGCAGTTTTTATGCAGGTCGAGGCGGGGTCGCAACATGTCTTCACTCATAGAAAGGCGTAGTGCACTTTTGTATTGCATTTTAAGTGCAATATGACTAAACAATAATTTATGTGGTATCTAACAATTGGGTTGACATTTTATCACTTCACATGTAAGTGGTGCCTCACATATTCTTGTCTAGTCATATTACATTTAAAAGTGCAATACAAAAGTGCAATAAATTTTTCTCCTTCACAAATAGAAGAAAGAGGTGGCCGCTGCTATGTGGCAACTGGAGCCTGCGGCTAGTGGTGAGTATCACTGAGTTCAACTTGAAAATTAGGCTGAATCGATAGGAATTTTAAAAAGGTTTGAGTTCAAACCGAACCATGTTAACAATCTTGATTTGGTTCAATTTTTTATATAAGCTTAGTAATAAAGATAATTAATTCTCAGACAAAAAGCAATCACTGATTTCACATTTTGGTTAAACTGTTCTTATATTTGATCATGTTAATAATAATTTTGTTGACCATTTAATACCTTATTAGTGGTTATGAATTTGTTTCAATTCTATTGACCTGCAGAAATAGACAATTTGTATAAGTTTATAAAAGGGCAAATTAATTAGAAATTCTTAAAAGATATTTAACTTATTTTTTAATCTCTAACAAAATTGTAACTTATTACATTAAATATTATCTCCTGTTACAATATACATTAAATTATGTTCCAGTAGAAATCTCTGTATTTCAGTCAGAAATTTCTAATTAATTTCTCCTTTATAAAATAAAGAAAATAACAACACATTATCTTTAACAAATGCAAATCCAATATAAAATTTATCAATTATAATTCAAACTGAATCAAATTAATTTGATTTAATTTCAAAATTATTTGATTTGAACCCTTAATTCGATTTGGATCGATCCAAACCATTCTCACCCTGGCGATCCACAGAATTCGAGAATTAGGAAACCAGAGACAAGAACTCTATGCGGCTATGCCCAAAAAAAAGTCTCTCTCTCTCTCTCTCTCCAGATAACTGCATGTAACACAATGGAGCACGTTCCCAACAAACCGGGTGAACCTTTATATGTTGAGATTTACAACTTCACCGCATCAAGAATACAAAAAAGAAGGTTTTCCTCGTCAACCTGCAAACCCTTGGATGAAAAGCCCCATCGAACCAATTGAAGTAAGAACAGGAAACGACTTGTGTCCGCTGAGGAACAACACCAAAGCCCAGGGAAGAAATGGGTCAAAGTTTCTTAAGCCGGAATATCTTCAGATGGAGCAGCAGGGGCCGGTGCAGGGGCTGGAGCTGGGGCCGGGGCCGGGGCAGGCTTATGTGAAAGAAGTGGCTGGAGAGCCTTAACCACAATACCATATTTGGTCTGAAGTCGGCTTCATATTGCACGCAGAGAGCTGCAACCGCTGCCAACTGCGGAAACATCGGCAAACTTTTGTTAATCAATCCGGGTGCATGCATTAGAGCCAGACCGGAAACATGCCCGGTGTACATAAAATTCTTGTGTGACAAGCATTTCCATTTTAATTGCAATTGTATTCCTCATTAACCGATCGATCTCATTCTACGGATACCATGGTGTCTAATAACATGGTCATGATTCATGATTGGCATGGTATCTAGAAAATAACAGGTTTATTGCCACCATAAGCCTGAACTGAAATAATTTCATAGATTATTTACGCTCTAGAATTTGCAAAGTAGCGTTGCATACTTGATCAGGAAATTTATAAACGAGAAATCGACTTCGGATGGAAGTGCTGTTTGTGGGAATCAGAAGAATTGGATAACATATCAGAGGCATCTGAGTGCTATATGCGAAAACAGACCCCTGTCCAACTAAGCAACAGAGTGAGAGAAAGACCTTAGCAACTCCTTTGGGTGGATACTCCCCCTTTAGCCTTGGGTCCACGCACTGTTTAACTTTGTCTTCAGTCAACCTTGGAGTTGCCTAATATAAGATAGGGAACACAATTAGCTAATTTCTTATCAGAACCATAGGCCAAAACGAGAAAACTGTAACGATCTCAAAGACGACTCATCCTTTGGTAGCTGGCTCAGGTAACAACTACTCACCCAAGTGACCAGACTCTGCTGGCCCCTAGGCATCGTGTGATCCACAGGTTTCCTGCCAGTCAGAAGCTCCAAAAGGACAACACCAAAGCTATACACATCACTCTTCATGGTTAGTTGACCAGTCATAGCATATCTGCAATTCACAAATCATGGGAATGATCATCAGCACGTTGTTGAGAACTTGAGATAACATTCCACAGGCAGAAAGAAGAAAACGAAAATTCCTGCATCACAATTTTCTTTTGATGGCGTACTTTTCACATCACAATTTAAATGATTCCAATGCAAAGACATATCACAAAAGCTTCTCAAGGATGTTTGTTTTGGAAGGTGTGATCAAGAGGCCAGGTTATTCATGTTTCTGAAGGTCGAGGCCAGATTATTGATTAGAAAAAGAGCGCAAAAGGATACAAGAAAGTTCACAAACAAAATAAGGAAAGAATTCCACTAAATGGTAGAAACCCTGAACCCCAAACCTGGACTCTCAAAAGTTTGCAAACATCTCAAGCCTGGACTCTCAAGGACGTGAAATATACTACAGCTCAATTTGACTACTTCAAAAGTTTACTGAAGAATTCATTTCTTTGACTACTTCAAAAATTTACTAATAAATTTATTTCTTTTCATTCACATTCTAGAAGTCCACAGCGGTCAATGCCTTGTGGTTTTGCTCTTGTTTAGAAAACAGAAGACACAGAAGAGTTGCCTACAGGATCCTAACTAGTCCCACAAGAAATTGTTCCCAGCCAACTATCTGCCTGCATCCTTTTGTGACTTGGAATACATGGTAGTATATACTGTACCATATTCATTTTATCCTTTGCTTTTTCCGGAACGTTTGCCACTTTCGAAGAAAAAATAAAGGCCAAAAGATCAGATCAAGGAAATTAAAGTTTCATAATTTGCCCTTGTAGACAAACAAGGCTTCATGACGACGCGCTATCATAGCAGTCACTTGTAACGAGTTCAAAAGTATGACAATCGACTAGATGGTTACACGTAAAAATATGCATATGCATATGCATAGCTCCATTGAAGGCACAAAAAAAAGACATGCTCCAGAAAAGACAAAAGAGCAAATAGCATAATATCATTATAATAGTTACTGCTTAATAAGCGAAATGGCAACGTTATAATCAGATACAGCAACTAAATACAGTTATAATAGTTACTGCTTAATAAGCAAAAGGGCAATGCTATCATCTGATAAAGTAGCTAAATATAGCACATAGCTGTCACAAATGGATCAACATTGAACAGCAGTGATACAAACAAATGGCATACACATTTTTTCCAAAAGGAAAAAAAACTAGCTGTTCTATTATGCTAAGCATCATACTGCAGGAGGAAAATATTCAAATAACTAGACTTGATAAAAGCAGCTGTGAACTAAAGGCAGCTGAGTTCCAGTGTCATTACTCTGGTGCGTGGTAGCCAAAGGTACCCAAAACACGCGTGGAATGAAGACGTGCTGCCATATCTGGAGCCTGATTTAAAAGATTGAAGTCTGCTATCTTGGCTCTGAAGTCCTCAAATAAGAGTACATTGCTTGACCTGATATCTCTGTGTATTATAGAAGGTTGAACCTTCTCATGCAGATACTCTAGCCCTCTTGCAGCATCGACAGCAATTCTTACTCGCTGCATCCAGTCAAGCACAGGACCAGGTTGTGCACCTTGAACTCCCTTCCGCCCTAAAATATAAGAAAACTTGTAAGCTAGCACACATGAAATTAAGAAAACTTGTAAGTTAGCACACATTAAATTTGTCCATAGCATGCCTTAGTTGGCAAAGATGAGTAAAATACCATGTAAAACATCATGCAGAGAGCCATTGTTGCAAATTCATATGATAATACACGGATATTTCCTTCAACACAATAACCCAGTAGTTCAACAATATTTTCGTTCTTCAGCTTTGACACCATTGCAACCTGATTTCAGAATGTAATGAGTCACATGATATGAGGAAACTAGCATATTTATCTTCATGACAATGATGAGATGCAGTAGAATAGTAGATTGATGGCAATAAGAGGGAAACTTGTGCAAGTTCAGTCACACCTGAGTCAAGAATTCATTGTTGGACTCAGGCTCAGATGAAATATCAAGTTTTTTAACAGCAACATCCTTCCCATTGTTCAAACATGCATAATATACTCTTCCATATGAACCTTCCCCAATCAAACACTTCGACCCAAAATTATCAGTTTTTTCTTTGAGTTCATCTAGAGATATTGCAGGTACATCAATAGTTGGTAGTGCTTTTTGTGGCTCAGAATTGACAACATTGGGATGCTTTAAGTTCTTTGGATACCCTGAAACACAATGGCACACAATTATGAAATAGAATACAAGATTAAGAAAGAGTCAAATACAGCAGTGACCAAACTAAAGTGTTTCAAGTGTAATGTAACCATCAGACATGAATGATCTAGGAAAAAAACATCCAATAATAACATTTAAAAAAAAAGTTGAACAAGTGAAGGTTTCAGGATAGCCTAAACAATTGTTAACCATGACATGAGCACCACAACTGAACTGGTATAGAGAGAAGTTTTTTTAAAGGAAAAAATCATTGAGCACAATCTGCAAGTACAGCATTTGCAGATCAAATCAGAAGATAGACTGATTATGCCACAGAATCAAACTACGCAGGTTTTAATGCAGCATAAATTGCAGTCTGTCCAAGCAATTGGCTCAGCTCAGACAAGTACAGCACGTGCAGATATGGGCATTACTTGGGCACACTGCAATTTATGATGGAACAAGATTATATAACCAGAAAGTACTTGATGCATTTGCTGTACTTTCTGATCATAGTCATACAAATAAGGTTCATAACCACCAAATATCATCTGAAAAGATTTGGCTCCACATAATCAATGAATCATCCATTCTGCACAACCAGCATAGGACTAAAGGAAGTACAAAATGATTGTCTAACCAATAAGTCTTGTGACAATCCTTATTCTGGTAGTAAGGACCTAGACTGAGGAAGTGAAACTCTGCAATTGAGGCTTCAAAACATTATTTGAACAAATAGTACAAAGCTCACAAGCACCTGAAAAGAAAGCACACTAACTTAAAGCTTGACAACATCAGGATAGCAGCTGGCCGCCCATAAAGTTCTTGAGGATCCACGCATTCCTAGTTTCCTACCCATGGAAAGGTTGTGTTGACATGTGAGGATCAACTCACCAGTCAAGTTGTAAGAATCAACACTATTCTAGAATCTTTTGTATGCCTAGAGAGAAAATCTGAGTGTTGCTTCCTAGTTGCATCAGCTTAAGCTACTAGCCAAGAAGCTACCAGCTATCTTTGTGGGTTTTTGGTAGACCCACTTCTGCCAATATCCATGTCGGGTCCTGGCTAGTGCTTGGACAATTGCACCACGTTGAAAGGAGTCAGTATAAAGCACACAACTGGTCAAGAATTTTACCAAACATTTGTACCCCTCACTACATCTAATCAATGATGGAACAAAGCTCTCAATGATGATTGATTGATTCAGACAATATCAAGACATGGTTTCTTTATATTGGATCACAAAATGAACTGAATTTTTTCATATTGGATCACAAAATGAACTGAGGTTTATTACACGATTTGATGGTAACCTGCACAACTCAATTTAGAACTAATTACTTCAGATAAAGATACTAACACCAAATGTTAGTACACAGACACTCTAGATGAGGCAAAATAGATAAGAGTCGGGAAACATTTTGAATATTACTACATGGGCACTGATCAGTTATCAACAAGCACTCCTCCTACTCTTAGAATGTCTAACACTTCAACAAGCACTTCAGTGCCCAGGTAATAATATTCAGTTTGTGTTAGACATGACATGGTTCAAAGTATGCATTCAACAATCAAGTAATGGTCTTTGAACACTCCATCAGGAGGAAGTGATGTCTAACACAAACTGATATTTGATACTAATCTTCCCTTCCTAGTATGTAGTAAAGTCAGCAAAACCTTTTAAAGCTGCTTTGCTAGACTTTTAATCAGTGATTGGTGTCCTTAAGTGGCTCCCCAAAAATCCAACATGAAACTGAAATTAACATCCCAACCCACCGTTGATGTACTTCCTTTATTCCCCTCTTTTTGGTTTTCTGGAGGGGATTGAGGAACACCGCTTCAGCATATCCACACATAGAGGGAATTTTCAGTTTGATACAAACTGCAATACCATCTGCTTTATCAATGACTTTTTGCAAGTTTGGAATAGAAGAAAACAAAATAATGGTGCATAAACCACTCCACATTGTAAATATGTTGATGGTGCATAAAACACTTTTATAGGCAATGCAAACAGACAATAAATAGTAGAAAACCAAATAATCTTGTTTACGAACAAGGGACCACCGCAAGCTGAAGATGTACGACTACACTATTATCTGGTAGAAATAACACATCTCAATTTTCACATAAGAGTCAGAGCGCTGTATGTTTCTCCTAGGGAACATGGGAAGCTTCTCTCTTGCCCCTTTCCAAAGGTAAGCATGCCGGCTAGCCACTAGCTCATTGCCGAATGGTGCCATCTAAGATTCCCTAGCTGTTTGTTTTTTTGAAATGTTTCCCTAGTTGTTTGTTAAATCAAGATAGAGTGAACTTCGTGGAAAATATTCAATTTGCAAACCAGTGATGTGACAGTGCAAGGAAGGGAGCAATCACATGGATATAGAGATTAGAACCATGGGAGTTGGGGGGTAAACCCAAGCCTCTAGACAACGAGTTCAATCTCAGTACTCTAAATTGCATAGCATAAATGATGACTAAATAGGACATACCATCCACATGATTATTTGGGCTTTTCGTGTATTCATTCTCATTCAGTTGCCGAGAATCTTCCCAAGGACGAGCGCAGCACAACCACCGCCGCATCCTGTCTCGCTTCCTCAATTCGTCTTTAGTAGGACTTCTCACGTTGCCAAGGAAGATAGCTGAAGGTGCATCCGTCTGTCCACCAACAGCAGTTGCCGTCAAGCGAACGATGAGAGAGTCAATGTAGTGAAAATTACATGCCTTGAGTAAAGGTGAAAGGGATTACTGACAACATAAGAATTAAGAAAGGGGGTGGATAAAAGGGATATATTAAATTTCCTCTCTTGCGCACTTGTTGTTCATACTCATTCAGAGAACCTCGAGATAAACGATCTGCCTCACGTTGATAAGAAACATACCTACAAAAATATTCTAACTTGCCAGTTCCGAACGACTCGCATGCACCAAAATTCAACATATGCTCATGGCTCCCAAGGTTTTACATACTGCCATAATTGGCCAGGTCGGTAAGCCTCACGGGCAAACCACGATGAGGAAGGTCCGCCGCAAATGCTCTTTTTGATGAGCAAATATTAGAAAGAAACGATCGATCATAGAAGACTAAGAATCTAGCATAAACTAAGAGAACCTGGAAAGAAGCGAGTGCCAATCTCCCGTGACAAAATGCGAACCACACATACACCGGAGAGAATTCTTCGTCCCAAGGACAATGCGAGACCAAATTTCAAAACAAAATGCCGAACAGATCCGTCCAAAAGAACGATCGGAGAATACAAGGACAGGATAAAACACCAGAGAGACAAAGATGGGACATGCAAAGGTGGAACCAAAAGAATCAAAGAAAAAAAATAAAACAATTCAAATCAAATGCCGGCAGATGTAATTAGAGGACAGATCTAGAAAACGGAAATGCCAATGAGAAGTCGCACATCACGCATCATGCTCCGATCAGAAGAAGCGATCAGACGGAATTGCGCATTCTCACAACAAAATGCCCCAGCCGATCCGACAAAATCGGAATCACTCTTAGCCGCACGCGGCAGATTCCCCGGAAGAAGACATAAAAAAAGCAAACAAAAAAAAAAACGATGCACAAGAAGACATCAACAAGCTGTGAGACAGAGAGAAAGAAACAGAGATTACAAAATGGAACACGGAGAATGGATTTGTCTCTGTGATCGAAATGGAAACAAAGCGGGAGTCGCAGGAGGAGAGCTTTACCTGGAAACTCCACCCGGATGCACCGAGATGAAGGGGGGAGAGAGAGAGAGAGAGAGAGAGAGAGAGAGATCTGCCACGCCCGTCCAAGGATTAGGGTTTTGAAGAATGCGGGAGGAGGTAACGAAGAGGAGGAGGAGGAAGGAGGAGGAGGAGGAGGAGGAGGGCGGGGCGGTGGGCGTGGGCGTGGGCGGAGGAGGAAGCCCACCGTAGGCGGTGAAATACGAATCCTTTCGGTGGGAAAGCCAGCGGAGGCCGCATTAAAAAAGACGCTGCTGCCGTGGCCAAAACGCGGTTTTCCCAGCTGCGTTACCTTCTCCAGGTAAAATTTTTGGGGGACATTTTCTTAATTGCACAATTAATGCCCCCGGTAAAAAAAAAAATAAATGATCGGTTTTTATTTTTTATCCGTATGGATTTTTCTAGTATTAAAAAAAACCTTATTCTCATACTTTAAAATATTCACTCCTATTTGATTTTATATCAAGATTGATTGTACCACAAAAATCAATCGCGTCGTCTACTGTTGACACGAGTCGGATCGAAATGTAACGCATTAGTACGTTTCAATCTAGATGATATATTTAAAAAATAATTAAAAATATATAAAAGAACAATAAAAAGGGAATCCGATCGCCTGTACCTAGCACTCACCTATTAGCACGATATGATACGGTCGTTGATCTCTACTTTCTCTCTCTTTATATATATATACATATATGTATGTTAAATTTCACATATTTTTGAAGGCCCCTAGTTTCCATCCCTATAAGATTTCATTAATAAGCTCTCTCAATCACATGCTTATAACAATTTTTTTTAGAATTATTTGTAGTTCTAGACGCTAAATTGCTGACTAACGGGAGATTTAAAGAGTTATAATTAAATGCACGAATTGGAAGGACTAATCCATAATTTTTTATGAACCAATGTCCGGGATAAACACCAATAACCATAATTTATTTTCCCTGTGTGCAAACAGTTTGAGAGTGGCGTTTGATCACAACCTCGGATAAAGTCTTCTTGATTTGGTCATGCTTATCATCAATTATAATATTATATGTAAAAATATATATTTTTCTAATATTGACTTCCATCTTTTTCTCTCTCCCTATGGAAAGGTCGACGATGTAAAAAAAAAATTGACATGTAGTAAAAAAAGGCAATTATAGCAATATAAACAGAGAAAAATGTGAGAGTATATAAATATGTGCGCGTAACGTCTCAAGCTCTAACCAAAACTGACATTTTTAATTTGAAAATAAGAAAGACGATTAAGAAAAATAATTTAATAACACACTTTCTAGACACAACTTTTAACGCACCAATCAAAATATGCCACAACCTCCTCTTTTATGAAGTGTTTCTAGTTTCCTCCTGACAAATGATGATGTGGCACATTTTTATTGGTTTGTGTCAAATTAAAATTTGGTGTTAATAAACCAGTTTCCGAGTCTCCGACTACTAACTAATAACGTTGATGTCGCGCCGGCCCCTTATCTGGGTCCCACGTGGATGCAGGCTGTGTGTGAACTACGGCTACGCGGTCCATCACGGAGAAGCGCGTCAGACAGCGGGTTGCTTCAGCCACAGCGTTTGGCATGGTAGTTTTGGAAGACAAAAAAATAAAAATAGAAACTTGTCGTATTAAACAGATACCAACTTTAACAAAACAGATACCACCTTTGATGCTTATCATATTAAACAGATACCGTCTTTAACAAAACAGATACCACCTTTGATCTATATATGTATACAGAGAGAGAGAGAGAGAGAGAGAGAGAGAGAGAGAGAGAGAGAGAGAGAGACTGTTCTGGTCCGAACTAGAGACATCCGTTTGCATATAGGTTCATGCCACTTCTTCCATTTTCTTCATGATGGAGTTGGGGACAAAACGATTACATAATTATGTAACAGTGATGAACAGGAGATGAACAAAAGCAAAAGCCGCCTGTAAATTTTGATCTTGGGGCTTCTGTGGGGAGGAAAATGAAATCTTGAGACAGAACTTGGGGTAAAGTTATCCAAAATGAGACATGGTGAAAACATGAGAAGACTGAAGAGCACATTATTTGCCTGTGGAAGGAGAGAGGAACCTGATAGGTGCCAAGAATGATCCAGAGATAATGGGGTCTAGATCATGAAGTTTACAGCATTCCTTTTTACGAGAAGTGGAATGGTTTTGCCTTTCCACACTTTGAAATAGTCGGGGCCTTTTCTACTAGACTCTTCATATTTGGGAACTTCCTCTATGGAGAGTAGATTTGATGCCAACCTCAAAGGTGCCAAGAATGATCCAGAGATAATGGGATCTAGATCATGAAGTTTACAGCATTACTTTTTACTAGAAGTGGAATGGTTTTGCCTTTCCACACTTTGAAATAGTCAGAACCTTTTCTACTAGATTCTTCATATTTGGGAACTTCCTCTGTGGAGAGTAGATTTGATGCTAACCTGATAGGTGCCAAGAATGATCCAGAGATAATAGGATCTAGATCATGAAGTTTACAGCATTCCTTTTTACGAGAAGTGGAATGATTTTGTCTTTCCACACTTTGAAATAGCCAGGACCTTTTCTACTTAGATTCTTCATATATGGGATCTTCCTCTGGGGGAGAGTAGATTTGATGCTACAATCAAGCCAGCAGTTCTACACAGATAACATGTCTTCTTCACCTTTACCTACCAGAAAAAGAGAACATGTCTTCTTCAGTATACAGAAGAAAGAAAGCAAATTTGCTGCTTAAATAAGGAATGTCACATCTGTAGAAATGAATACCGGGATCCTGAATTGGGTGAGTTTCCAAAGAGCATGATTTGTTGCATAAGAAACAGCTTATGATGATCTGATGAGGTTGTTTCAAGACAATGATCAACTTGGGAAGTGTTTAAAGAGAGGCTATGGTGTTGTTGAAAGTTCAAACCCAAGTAAAGACAGATGGACTAAGAAATCAAATGCTTATCTTCTGTCCAGTTGCACTTGCTTATGAAGAATGTTCAGCACCATCCAGATATCCTCTTTCAGAGGGTGTTTGTTGTCTCCTACCAAGAACTCATGAACTCGACCGTTGACTGCTATGAGACTAAAACCTGGTTCCTTTTTTATCCCTTTCTCCTTCATCAACTTCCTGACTCTTGTGACATCCCTCCACCTGTCACTTGTGGCATATATATTGGATAGAAGCACATAGACCCCACTGTCAGATGACTTTGACTGAAGAAGGTAGTCAACAATTTGTTGAGAAAACTCAACATTCCCACGAACTTTACAAGCACTCAACATGGAACCCCATATGAGAACATCAGCTTCCATAGGCATAGACTTAATAACATCAAAAGCGTCTTCCAGGAACTCAGCCCTGCAGAGCAAATCTACCATACATCCATAATGCTCTATCCTTGGAGTTAAATTGTAGAATTTAGTCATGAGATTAAAATATTTATGACCTTCCACCACCAAGCCAGAATGAGAACATGAACTGAGAATGGCTAAGAAGGTCACCTCGTTAGGGACTATACCACTTTTAATCATGTGGTCATAGTATTCAAGCACTGTTTTCCCGAAACCATGCATTGCCAGGCCACCTAGTAATGCGTTCCATGAGAAAATGTTTTTGCATGACGCCCTGTGGAAGATGTCCAGTGCCGTTTCAATGGACCCAGATTTTGCATACATGTCAATCAGTGCAGTAGCTATGTGAACATCCCACTCAATGCATCTTTTATCTATAAACTCATGGACCCATTTCCCAGAGTCCAATGCCCCCAAGCTCGCACAGGCTGAGAGTACACTCGGTAGTATGACCTTGTCAGGCTCTAAACCAGAAGCCTGCATAGCATGAAAAGCGTCAAGAGCCTCCCTGGGTTGCTTGCATTGTACCGACCCACTTATTATACTAGTCCAAGAAACAATATCTCTGCAAGGTAGCTCCTCAAACAGCTGTTTTGCCTCATCTAGACACTCGCACTTCACATACATGTCCAAAACAGCATTGCCCATCAGCAATCCAATCTCCCATCTAAGTTTCAAAATCAATGCATGGATTCTCTTACCCATTTTTATGTTCCCTAACTTACCACCAGCAACGAGCATGCTAACCAATGTCGCCTCATTAGGCTCCTCATCCATCTTCTCAAACAAATCGATGGCCTGCTCAGGGAAGCCAGCATTCACATAACCAGAAATCAGACCGGTCCATGACACCACGTCTCTTACTGGCATTTCACCAAACAGATTGCTGGCATCTCCTAACTGCCCGCACACCGCATACACATGAAGCAGTGCATTCTGCACGTAGATATCACTGGAGAATCCCATGTTAACAATCACCCCATGAACCTGTCTGGCCTCGCCAATCCCCGAATCCTTAGCACAAGCCTTCAAGATTACGGGGAAACTATACCTATCCGGGAAGAATCCACAATCGACCGCACGCTTATAAAACGGAAGTGCCAAACTTGGATTTCTGCCGCTTGCCAGCCCAGAGAACACCAAGTTCAAGAGGAACGGATTCCGGAGGTGAAGAGGAACCTGCTCCAGCATCCGACAAGCATACGGCAGATGATGCTCGAAGCCAGCGAAGCACTTGGCGATTTCCGCCACGACCAGCCTGTCGTGGATGACGCCCGAAGTGAGAAGCAGAGAGTGGATCTGCTTCAACGGCCTGACGCTCCTGGCTCCGAGAATGAGGCCTAAAAGGTACGATTTTGAAAGCATGGGCGGGCTTCGAGCTCATGTCTCTAGACAAAGGGAACACACCTTCGCAGACTTCACACGACGAACAAGAAGAAAACCCAGCACGGGGTTCGTGGCAGACTGTAAGGCAGAAACGACGGGGTTGCACAGAGGCATTGCAGTGGAGGCGGGGGCGACACTTCTGCGTCCGGGGAGACGGCTCTCCTTATAGCATAGCCCGCGGATCCCGCATCGATAATGCAGAGGCTTCGATCTTGGTGAGAACCCGAGTGGGATTTTTACCAAGGGAAGGCGCTGCCGCGCTGAGATGACGCCCTCTGCCACAGGCCAGGCAGCTGGGCGAGGGAGGCGGACGACGGAGAACGACCAGTCCTGTTGATAAAACAGTGGGTAAATGGAACATGATATTTCATCAACAAGTCAAATCGTACAATTATAATAAAAAACAATATATTTATGAGCATACTCCGAAAACAAAAATATAACAGGAATATATTCAACATAAATATGGTAATTACATAAAAAATCAAAAGATAAAATCAAAATGTGAAGGCATTCCATATTAGAACTCATCTTAGAGAAAATATCACCCTCTTATAGTGATTGAGGTCGGGCGACCTTCTTTCAAGATACAACCATAAACAACGAAATTGGTCTCGCACAAGAGTAATTTCATAAGACGAAAGTTATATATAAACATAATTCATCTGTTACAAAACGAAAGATGAAGGGGTAGAGATGCATACACCAAACACCGAAGTGTAGATCTTGGTATGGCTTGATTGCAGCAGTAGCGCGAGAAAGACCCACCAAGAAAAAAGCAACGTGTCGGAGAAGCATCGTGAGGAAGAAGACAGACTGCAACAAATGATCGTTCGTCCGCAGCGGGGAGCCGAGAGAGAGAGCGTCAAGTAGTGATTTCTCATGAATCCAGTGTGAATTAATGTTAGGTCCGTCCATAGATGTAGCTCTATGTTTGATGCTACGTAGTTGACAGATAATAGTTGAGGATGTCGATTAGACTCTAAAATATAAATCTTAAGATCTAAAGTATAAAATTTAGACTCTAAAATATTACTATGAGATTTTAAAAATATTAGCTAAGTTTTAATAGTAATTTAGACTCTAAAATACAAACTTTGACTTTAAAATATAAACTTTGGCTCCAAAATAGTGCATTTGGATCCCACCACCAATTGTCGTCTCTTATCGTTGTCGTTTATCTCCGTCAATTATCAATCGTCTATTGTCGTTGTCTACTACTCCCTCTATCTATTCGTTCGCGTGGTGGCCCACGTGGCGTCATACTAGGCACCACGCAGGACTGACATCCTACTTTAAATATATTTATTATACTCGAACAAGTGCAATTAGTTTTTCTCGAATATTGATAATCGGTGACTCATGGTGACCGCAACGGACAATGAGAGGCGGCAATGATAAGTTATGGTGAACTTATAAATTAACAATTTTAATTTAAAAATAGATTTTTACTTTAAAATAGTATTATTTATAATTTAAAAATATTTCACTAATTTTTAATAATAATTAAGTTTTTATAAATATAAATTTAGACCAAAAATATAATTTTAAAATATAAAAAATTAAATAAAATTTTAATAGTAATGAATTTAGATTGATAAATACTAACTTTGAATTAAAAATATCTTTGAGAGTTTAAAAATTATAAACCAAACTTTTACTTGTTATTTTGAACTCATAAATAATAATTTTAGATTCAAAAATAATAACCTTTATGACAATAGCTATCAACCACCAATTCTCGTGACGTCATACATTACTTGACAAGTGAAATAAGTCTTGCTCGAAAAGTTCAGAATAAAAATTGGTTGCATTTGTTTGGATTAATTATCATTACACCCCTAAATTTTTGACATGTAATCTGGGTACCTCATAATTGTTATATTCTCAAAAGTTACAATTTTAGGAACTTTGAAATTTAAACCATATGATGTAAAGTTTACAAGTTTTCGAACCTAATGTTGAGCATTTAAGGTTATAAAAGTAAATTGAGTAGAGCTAGAAGTACTTACTAAGACATATTCGTAATATTAAGTGTGAAATTTCATGATTAATATTTGTCCTTTTTTTCATCCATCTAATAAGTAATTAATACTTACTAGGCACCATTGTGTGAATGAACTAAATATGCAATTGCTCGAACGCCATATACGTACATTTGACCTGATTAGGTAGACCATAGCATTTGGAAGGTGATTATATACCATTTAAGCATCACCTTTAAGGCTCTTTTTCATTTGCATGCTTTCATAAAATTGTGAAAGCCATTATTTTAGTTTTATTTATTACACCAAATATTAAATAAAAATATGATTAGTTTATAATGACACACTAGATAATTACATTCTTATAATATTACACTTTCCACAGATTTCATTAGAATTTTTGGATGGAAAGCATGCCTCCTTTAAAAGGATATTTAAAGAAAAAAAAATCTAAAAAGGTACATCTTATGGATGTTAGTGCCTTAGTGGGCCGTAACGGTATTCAAGTTTTCTGGGCCTCACTTTCTTACCCACGGGCTAGAAAAGCTAATCTGGAAATTAAACAAGTCTAGTTGAAGAGGCCAGATTCGAACTCTAGGCCCAATACGTTATTTTACAATTTTTATGTGAATAGTCTTCTATAAAATCTCTAATTTGGTAAATTTTTTAAAATTAAACTCTTGTTATATCTCTGCCTTATCCTTAAAAATTAGCATTTAGCCCCATCTACGTGGGTGTAGAAGTAGATATATCATTCCCTTTTAACAGGAGCTTAATTTTTGTGAAAAACTAACGCTTCTTGTGTTAGGAGAGAGATGGGATAGGCATGAGAAGTGCTTACTTTCTATCTTAGATGGATAATTTTACTCTCTCTCTCTCTCTCTCTCTCTCTCTCTCTCTCTCTCTCTTCTCTCTAACATGAGTACGCCACAGAGATTAGCAAACAGGGGGGAACAGTAGGGGGGCCGGTGGTGGCGATTGGTAATGGATAAAGACACCATTTTAGAGTTCAAAATTTATATTTTAAAGTCTGAGTTACTATTAAAAATTTAGTCAATATTTTTAGATAGTAAAGATAATATTTTTTAGCCTAAGATTTATATTTTTAAGTCTAAATTTATATTTTAGATTTCAAGATTTATATTTAGAATCTAGTCACCAGTCGCTATAGTCAATTGCTGCCGCCCACTGGTCCCCCTACTTGCCAGTCTATTGGCGTCCAACTTGATACCATGCAAGTTGTCATATCATTGACTTACTGTAACAAATGCATTCGAACAAGTGCATTAAGTTTTTCTCTTTCTGCAAATCAAAATTTTTAATCCCCAAGTCAAATAAGAGAAACACCAAGGGGTGGACCCGCATGAGTCTAAGGACACAAGTCTGGGCACTCTTTTTGTCGGATAATAAGTGTTTCTTATCATGAAAAAGGGACAAGTAGTTTTTATGTGTTCAAGTTATTTGTTACTCTTGACCCACTATTTATCACTCTTAGTATTAAGAATAACAAATAGTATGTTAAAAGTAACAAATTACTTTAAGAACAGAGAAGGAATTTTATCAAGAATTACTATGTTTGAAAGAGTTCATTACCAAAGTATAATTTTCTATCTTATTTGTTTATAACATCCTATTTATACTCAAATAATATACTTCATATAGTCTTGAAATAGGCCCTAAGTTATACTTGTTTGACAAAGGGGGTGTTATACTCAATAAGATCATGTGCCTACAATCATGCTACTGGAGAGAAATTTGGGCACCAGAGTAGAAATTTCCGAATCAGATATAGTGAGGACCGACTCGAAGTGCCGATACCGAATTTGAGTCTCATAAGCAATTCTGATTGTCGGGCGAAAAAATATTCACATTTTACTAAAGGAGTTTGATAATCAATCGAATCGTGTACTTATATTCACCCTCCAGGAAGAAATTTAGGAATCAGAACAAAATTTCGTGAAACTAGACTCACGTTGACCTCCTTGGAATGTCAATTCCAAATTGTAGTCTTATGAGTGATTCTGATTAATTACTAAGCGAAAAGTTCTGGTTGTCCTTACCGAACTGAAGGGACGAAAGAAAACTAGAAGGGATGAATATCTTGTCGATGGTCGTGTACTTATATTTACGATATCGGGCATAATTCTCGTGTCGAGATGACTACAATTTTCTTACCATCGTGATAGGTTGACTTTGAATTGTGGCTTGGCAAGTGATTTGTGTGATCAAAGAAAATGTGACGCACATTTTTCTCCTAGAAACATGAAGAATGTCTACTAAATTGTAATTTTAGAGGGAGAAATGAATGATTTTTCAGTCATAATCGACATCTAACGGTAGGATGTAGCAAGAGAGATTGAGCGTCTCAAAATGTCGATTTCGAATTGTGGTCTTATAAGTCATTCCGATAATCGAATGGAAAGTTATGCTAGAGGCAGTAAGAGGCGTCGAGCGTCTTACAATGTCGAATTGGAATTATGGTATTATAAGTGATTCTGATAACCGAGTGAAACGTTACGTCTGTTTGACCGAAGGTGTGTCATACTCAATGAGATTGTGTGTTTGAAATCACGCTCTCAGAGAGAAATTTGGATATTGGAGTAGAAATCTCTAAATTCGACCTAGTGAGGATCAACTTGAAGTGTCGATTTCGAATTAGTGTCTTGGAAGTGGTTTTGATCAAAAGGCAAAAAAATATTTGCTTTGTACTGAAGGGGTGTGATATTTGATTGAATCGTGTGCCTATATTCACGCTTCGAGGAGGAATTCGGGCCTCGGAACGGAATTTCGTGAAACTAGCTTCACGTCGACCATCTCAAAGTTCTAATTTCGAATTATGGTCTTATAAGCGATTCCGCTCACCAAGTGAAAAGTTTCGGCCGTTCTAACCAAAGAGGTGAGAATAAGTTAGAAGGGGTGAATATATCATCGATGATCATGACTTATACTTACGACCTTGAGAGGAATTATCATGCCTGGATGACCATAATTTTTTGACCGTCGTAATACGTCGACTCTGATTGGAACTTCGCAAGTGATTCGTATGATCGAAAAAAATGTTATGCACATTTTTCTATTAGAAACATAGGGAATGTCTACTAAAATTGTAATTTTAGAGGGAGAATTAAATGAATTTTCAGTTGGAATCGACGTCTAACTGTAGGATGTAGCAAGAGAGATCGAGCGTCTTAGAGTGTCGATTCCGAATTGTGGTCTTATAAGCGATTTTGATAATCGAGCAGAAAGTTATACCCGTTTGACTAAAAGGGTGTCATACTCGATGAGATCGTGTGCCTGCAATCACACTCCCAGTGAGGAATTTGGGTATTGGAGTAGAAATTTTTAAATCTGATCTAGTGATGACTGACTCGAAGTGCCAATTCCGAATTAGGGTCTTGGAAGCGCTTTCGATCGACAGGCTATGAGTCATTCACATTTTACTAAAGAGGTGTGATAATCGATCAAATTTTGTACTTATATTCATGCACTGAGGATGAATTTGGCCCGCTGAATGGAATTTCGTAAAATTGGCTTCACATCGACTGCCTTGGAGTGTCGATTATGACTTGTGGCCTTATAAGTGATTTTGATTATCGAGCGAAAGGTTCCTACCATTCTTACTGAAGGGATGCAATTAATCTAGAAGAGGTGAATATATCTCTGATGGTCGTGACTTATATTTACGACCTTAGGAGGAATTCTCATGCCGATACGACCCTAATGTTTTGACCGTCGTGATAGGTCAACTTTGAATTGTGGCTTCGCATGTCATTCATAAGATCAAAGAAAATGTTACGCATATGTTTTTGTTAGAAACTTGGAGAATGTTTACTAAAATTATAATTTTATAGGGAGATATGAAAGATTTTTTAGTTGAAATTGATGTCTAACGGTCAGAGGTTGTAAGAGACATCCAACATCTCAAAGTACCGATTTCGAATTGTGGTCTTATATGCAATTCTGATAACCGATTGGAAAGTTATGCCAATTTGATTGAAGATGTGTCATATTCGATGAGATAGTGTGCTTGCAATCACGCTCCCAGAGAGGAATATGGACATCGAAGTAGAAATCTCCAAATTTTTTCGAGTGACGATCGACTCGAAGTGTCGATTCTGAATTGGTGTCTCTGAAGCGATTCTGATCATCATGTGAAGAAATATTCACATTTTATAGAAGGGGTGTCATAACCAATCAAATTGTGTACTTATATTCACACTCTTGGAAGGAATTTAGGCTTCAAAATGAAATTTCATAAAGCTAGCCTCATGTCGACTGTCTTAGAGTGTCGATTCCAAATTATGGTCTTATAAGCGATTTCGATCACTGAGCAAAAAGTTCTAGCCGTTCTCATCGAAGGGGTGAGAATAAGTCAGAATGGGTGAATATATTGTCGATGGTCATGTGCTTATGCTTACGACATCGAGCGGAATTCCCGTGCTATGATGACCATAAATTTTTTATCGTCGTAATAAGTTGACTCTAAATTGTGGCTTCACAAGTGATTCGTATGATAAAATGTTATGCACATTTTTTCTACTAGAAGCCTAGAAACATGAAGAATGTCTACTAGAATGGTAACTTTAGAGGGAGAAATGAAAGATTTTTTAGTTAGAAAAGATGTCTTGCAGTTGGAGGCAGTAAGAGGCATCGAGTCTCTCGGAGTTTTGATTCCAAATTGTTGTCTTATAAGTGATTTCGATAACTAAGTAGAAAGTTATGCCCATGGGACCAAAGGAGTGTCATACTCGATGATATCGTGTGCTTGAAATCCCACTCTTGGAGAGGAATTTAGGCACCATATTAGAAATCTCTAAATCCAACTTAGTGCCGACCGACTGAAAAATGTTGATTCTGATTTGTAGTCTTATAAGCGATTCTAATAACTGAGCAAAATGTTATGTCTATTTGATCGAAGAGGTGTCATACTCGATGAGATTGTATACCTACATTCACGCTCCTAAAGTTGAATTTGGGCACCGAAGTAGAAATCTCTTGGTCTATCCTAGTGACAACTAACTCAAAGGGTCGATTTGGAATTGGGATCTCGAAAGTGGTTTCAATCGCCAAACGAAGAGATATTCATGTTTTACGAAAGGGGTGTGATACTCAATTGAATCGTGTACTTATATTCACTATATGGGAGGAATTTGGACCTTGTAGACATGTTTTTCTTCAAAACACCCCCACAAAGAATGATTTAAAAAAAAGAGAACTTTTTGAAATGAAAAGAAATAAGATGAAAAGGGGGGTGGGGGAGGAAAAGAAAATGTGCATGTGTGCACAGTATGGGGGTGTGATCGCTAGGTACGCGAGGGTACCGAAGAAAACGGGCAAAAAGAAAGATGTGTGCACAATATGGGGGTGTGATCGCTAGGTACCCTAAACCCTAAAACCCTAAAACCCTAAACCCCTAAACCCTATAACCCTAAACCCATTTCAACGGTTTTCTCTCAGTAACGTCTACCTCGATCACGTGAATCCCGGGCGGGGTGCCCATACGGAGTCGGCCAGTCACGGCGATCGGAAGTTGTGTTCAACTCGGCACGAGAACTCCTCCCCAGGTCGTAGATATTGTTGCACCAACATTGCCGATATAGTCACCCCTTTCGGGTCATTCTCACCCCTTCTGAGAGAGAACTGGCCATAACTATCCGCCCGGGTATCGGAATCGCTTATGTGAGCACAATTCCGAATCAACATTCCTAGACGGTCAATAGGACGCTGGTTTTGCAGAATTCCATGCCGAGCCAAAATTCCACAGCGGAGCGTGTGTACTAGTACACCGATTGTCGTACCCCTTGGGTAAGACACAGATATTTTTTCCCGCGGCGATCGGAATCGCCCGCGAGTCCCCAATTCAGAATCTGCACTTCGACTCGGTCAGCACAAGGTCGGATTCAGAGATTTACAGTCTGGCGCCCAAATTCCTCTCCGGGAGGGTGGTCGCGGGCTGCTAATGCGATCGCATACGCACACCCCTTCGCTTAAACGGGCATAACTTTCCGCTCGGTTATCAGAATCGCTTATAAGACTCCAATTTCGGCACTTAGAGACGCTCGTCGCTCCCTTATTGCCTTAAGCGATAAGATGTCATTTCGAGGTCAAAAAACCTTCGTTTCACACTCCAAAATTGCGATTTCGATCGACGATGTCCCCGTTTCAACGGTTTTCTCTCAGTAACGTCTACCTCGATCACGTGAATCCCGGGCGGGGCGGCCACACGGAGTCGGCCAGTCACGGCGATCGAAAGTTGTGTTCAATTTGGCGTGAGAACTCCTCCACAGGTCATAGATATGGGTGCACCAACATCGCCGATATAGTCACCCCTTTCGGGTTATTCTCACCCCTTCCGGGAGAGAACTGGCCATAACTATCCGCCCGGGTATCGGAATCACTTATGTGAGCACAATTCGGAATAGGCATTCCAAGACGGTCGACATGACGTTGGTTTTACATAATTCCATGTCGGGCCGAAATTCCACCACGGAGCGTGTATACTAGTACACCGATTGTCGTACCCATTGGGTAAGATGCGGATATTTTTTCCCGCGGTGATCGGAACCGCCCGCGAGTCCCCAATTCGGAATCGGCACTTCGACCCGGTCGGCACATGGTCAGATTCGGAGATTTCCAGTCCGACGCCCAAATTCCTCTACGGGAGGGTGGTCGCGGGCTGCGATGCGATCGCATAAGGACACCCCTTCGCTTAAACGAGCATAACTTTTCACTCGGTTATCGGAATCACTTATAAGACCCCAATTCAGAATTGGCACTCAGAGACGCTCGTCGTCAATTGTCTTAGGCGATAAGACGTCATTTCGGGGTCAAAAAACCTTCGTTTCGCACTCCAAAATTACGATTTTGGTCGACGATGTCCCTGTTTCAACGATTTTCTCTCAGTAACGTCTACCTCGATCACGTGAATCCCGGGCGGGGCGCCCACACGGAGTCCGCCAGTCACGGTAATCGGAAGTTGTGTTCAACTCGGCGTGAGAACTCCTCCCCTGGTCGAAGATATGGGTGCACCAACATCACCGATATAGTCACCCCTTTCGGGTTATTCTCACCCCTTCCGGGAGAGAAATGACCATAACTATCCGCCCGGGTATTGGAATCACTTATGTGAGCACAATTCAAAATCGACATTTTGAGACGGTCGACAGGACGCTAGTTTTGCAGAATTCCGTGCCGGGCCAAAATTCCACCGTGGAGCGTGTGTACTAGTACACCGATTGTCGTACCCCTTGAGTAAGACACAGATATTTTTTTGTGCGGCGATCGGAACCACCCGCGAGTCCTCAATTGGGAATCGGAACTTCGACCCGGTCGGCACAAGGTTGGATTCGGAAATTTCCGGTCCGACGCCCAAATTCCTCTCCGAGAGGGTGGTCACGGGCTGCCGATGCGATCGCATACGGACACCCCTTCCCTCAAATGGGCATACCTTTAAGCTCGGTTATCGGAATCGCTTATAAGACCCCAATTCGGAATCGGCACTCAGAGATGCTCATCGCCCCCTCATTGCCTCAGGCGATAAGATGTTGTTTTTTGGTCGAAAAATCTTTGTTTCCCAACTCCAAAATTGCAATTCGGTCGACGATGTTCCCGTTTCAACTGGTTTCTCGCAGTAATGTCTACCTCGATCACGTGAATCCCAGGCGGGGTGGCCACACGGAGTCAACCAGTCACGGCGATCGGAAGTTGTGTTCAACTCGGCACGAGAACTCCTCCCCAGGTCATAGATATGGGTGCACCAACATCGCCGATATAGTCACCCCTTTCAGGTTATTCTCACCCCTTCCGGGAGAGAACTAGCCATAACCATCCGCCCGGGTATCACAATCGCTTATGTGAGCACAATTCGGAATCGGCATTCCGAGACGGTCGAGAGGACACTAGTTTTGCAGAATTCTGTGCTGGCTCGAAATTCCATAGCGGAGCGTGTGTACTAGTACACCGATTGTCGTACCCCTTGGGTAAGATGCAGATATTTTTTCGTGCAGCGATCGAAACCTCCCGCGAGTTCCCAATTCGGAATCGGCACTTCGACCCGGTCGGCATAAGGTCAGATGTAGAGATTTCCGGTCCAGCGCCCAAATTCCTATCCGGGAGGGTGGTCGCGGGCTGCCGATGTGATCGCATACAGACACCCCTTCGCTCAAACGGGCATAACTTTCCGCTCGGTTATCGGAATCACTTATAAGACCCCAATTCGGAATCGACACTCAGAGACGCTCGTCGCTCCCTTATTGCCTCAGGTGATAAATGTTATTTTGGGGTCAAAAAATATTCGTTTTGCGCTCCAAAATTGTGATTTCAGCCGACGATGTCCCCGTTTCAAAGGTTTTCTCGCAGTAATGTCTACCTCGATCACGTGAATCCTAGGCGGGGTGGCCATACATAGTCAGCCAGTCACGGCGATCAAAAGTTGTGTTCAACTCGACGTGAGAACTCCTCCCCAGGTCATAGATATGGGTGCACCAACATCGCCGATATAGTCACCCCTTTCGGGTTATTCTCACCCCTTCCGGGAGAGAACTGGCCATAACTATCCGCCTGGGTATCAGAATCGCTTATGTGAGCACAATTCAGAATCGGCATTCCGAGACGGTCGATAGGACACTGGTTTTGCAAGATTTCGTGCCGGGCCGAAATTCCACCACGGAGCGTGTGTACTAGTACACCGATTGTCGTACCCCTTGGGTAAGACGCGGATATTTTTTCGCGCGGCGATCGGAACCGCCTGCGAGTCCCCAATTCGGAATCGGCACTTCGACCCGGTCGGCACAAGGTTGGATTCAGAGATTTCCGGTCCGGCACCCAAATTCCTCTCCAGCAGGGTGGTCGCGGGCTGCCGATGCGATCGCATACGGACACCCCTTCGCTCAAACGGGCATAACTTTCTGCTCGATTATCGGAATCGCTTATAAGACCCCAATTCGAAATCGGTACTCAAAGACGCTCGTCGCCCCCTTTTTGCTTCAGGCGACAAGACGTCATTTCGGGGTCAAAAAACCTTCGTTTCGCACTCCAAAATTGCGATTTCGACGGACGATGTCCCCGTTTCAACGGTTTTCACGCAGTAACGTCTACCTCGATCACGTGAATCGGGGGGGGGGGGGGGGGTGGCCACACGTAGTCGGCCAGTCATGACAATCAGAAGTTGTGTACAACTCTGCGCGAGAACTCCTCCCCAGGTCGTAGATATGGGTGCACCAATATCGCCGATATAGTCACCACTTTCGGGTTATTCTCACCCCTTCCGGGAGAGAACTAGCCATAACTATCCGCCCAGGTATCGGAATCACTTATGTGAGCACAATTCAGAATTGACATTCTGAGACGATCGACAGGACGCTAGTTTTGCAGAATTCAGTGCCGGGCTAAAATTTCATAGCAGAGCATGTGTACTAGTACACCGATTGTCGTACCCCTTGGGTAAGACGCATATATTTTTTCGCGCGGCAATCGGAACCTCCTGCGAGTCCCCAATTCGGAATCGGCACTTCGACCCGGTCGGCACAAGGTCGGATTCGGAGATTTTCGATCCGGCGCCCAAATTCCTCTTCGGGATGGTGGTCGCGAGCTGCTGATGCGATCGCATACGGACACCCCTTTGCTCAAACAGACAAAACTTTCTGCTCGGTTATCGGAATCGCTTATAAGACCCCAATTCGGAATCGACACTCAAAGACGCTCGTCGCCCCCTTTTTGCCTCAGATGATAAGATGTCTTTCGAGGTCGAAAAATATTCGTTTCGCACTCCAAAATTATGATTTTGGTCGACGATGTCCCTGTTTCAAAGGTTTTCTCGCAGTAACGTCTACCTCGATCATAGAAATCTTGGGCGGGGCGGCCACACGAAGTCGACCAGTCACGGCGATCGGAAGTTGTCTTCAACTCGGCGCGAGAACTCCTTCCCAGGTTGTAGATATGGGTGCACCAACATCGTCGATATAGTCACCCCTTTCGAGTTATTCTCACCCCTTCCGGGAGAGAACTGGCCATAACTTTCTGCCCAGGTATCGGAATCGCTTATGTGAGCACAATTCAGAATCGGCATTTCGAGATGGTCGACAGGACGCTGGTTTTGCAGAATTCCGTGCCGGGTCGAAATTCCACCGCGAAGCGTGTGTACTAGTACACTAATTGTTTTACCCCTTGGGTAAGACGCAGATATTTTTCACCCGGTGATCGGAACCGCCCGTGAGTCCCCAATTCAGAATCGGCACTTCGACCCGGTCGACACAAGGTCAGATTCGAAGATTTCCGTTCCGGCTGCCAAATTCCTCTCCTGGAGGGTGGTCACGGGCTGCCGATGCGATCGCATACGGACACCCCTTCCCTCAAATGTGCATACCTTTCCGCTCGGTTATCAGAATCGCTTATAAGATCCCAATTCGGAATCGGCACTCAGAGACGCTCGTCGCCCCCTTATTGCCTCACGCGATAAGATGTTGTTTCATGGTTGAAAAACCTTCGTTTCGCACTCCAAAATTATGATTTCGGCCGACGATGTCCTTATTTCAACGGGTTTCTCGCAGTAGCGTCTACCTCGATCACGTGAATCCCGGGCTGGGTGGCCACACGAAGTCGGCCAGTCACGGCGATCGGAAGTTGTGTTCAGCTCGGCGCGAGAACTCCTCTCCAGGTCGTAGATATGGGTGCACCAACATCGCCGATATAGTCACCCCTTTCGGGTTATTCTCACCCCTTCCAGGAAGGAACTGGCCATAACTATCCGCCCGGATATCGGAATCGCTTATGTGAGCACAATTCGGAATTGGCATTCCGAGACGGTCGACAGGACGTTGGTTTTGCAGAATTCTGTGCCCGGCCAAAATTCCACCGCAGAGCGTGTGTACTAGTACACCGATTGTCATACCCCTTGGGTAAGACGCGGATATTTTTTCGCGCGGCGATCGGAACCGCCCGTGAGTCCCCAATTCGGAATCGGCACTTCGACCCGGTCGACACAAGGTTGGATTCGGAGATTTTCGGTCAGGCACCCAAATTCCTCTCCGGGAGGGTGGTCGCAGGCTGCCAATGCGATCGCATACGGACACCCCTTCGCTCAAACGGGGATAACTTTTCGCTCGGTTATCGGAATCACTTATAAGCCCCCAATTCGGAATTGGCACTTAGAGACGCTCGTTGCCCCCTTTTTGTCTTAGGTGATACGTGAACACGCGACATTGTTGACTGTGCATTTTCGTTGTCCAGAGTTCCTCGCACAAGTCAATATGCGCACTTCCTCTAAACTGTCTCACAAACATAAAATCATAAAGAAGAACTAGCACAATGGTGAGAACAGGTCATATCCATGGAGAGGCAGAATAAAGCTTGAATTAAACTACTTAGACTTGACATCACTCTATCGACAATGCATTAAAAGTGAATATGAAAACAACACTGACCAAATCACTCACAATCTTGACGGATCAAATTTAATGAAAGAACAAGTGGAATGGAGAAGAAAAGAAAATTGGTATCACTTGTATCAAATCGATCTCTCAAACTCTCTCAAAACATAAAAGAAAGAACTATGCCCTGAATCCACCTCTCCATCTCAATCCTTACAGCTTTGATCTCCAGAAGAATCAGAACAAACCAAACATCTGAACCAATCCCCCGACAGCCGAAAACCTTAGATCAGATGCTTAACCAACAACAAAGAATAAATGGAAGAACTAGAAATTAACAAATCACTGTCGCCTCCCCTTCCAACAACAGAAATAACACTTGATTTCTTCATACTGTACTCAGCATTCTCACATCAATCTCCCAGACAAGCAACAGAAGAAAAGAGGACATATACTTGCAAGAAATGGACAATTTAATGCAGAAGAAATGAAGTAATCTACAGGACCGAACTCTTGAACGCAAAGAAGAGAATAAAAACTAAATGCAGAAGAAATAATAGAAACTTTCACTGGATTGAGCTCTAAACACCGATGGAATGGAAAAATTCTGATTAAGAACATATGCTGAAGCAGGAAACAAGAACATTCTGAACAACTCAAATTTCTGAACTCCAGCCCAATCCTCACAGCAGTAAAGACAGGAAAATGGAAGAAAAATCTCAAATAAAAATCATCAACTCCTCCATTCAAACCAACTACAGAAGAAGGAACTTCGTATCCAAAAGAAAAAAATGCTCAACTCTCAGAAATGTCAACCCTAGCCCAAAACCTCACAGAGAAACCCAACCCCTGGAACCTCTCAACAATTTTCACCGAAGAAAAGAGAGAACAGAAGATCTTATAAATTTGGACATAACCAAATGAAGAACGAAAACTCACTGGATTGAGCTCTTGAACACAAAAGAAATAGAAATTAAATGCAGAAGCAAATGGAACACCTTACTGGGTTAACATCTCCGGAACAGATAAGAAATGGACAATAATTGCAGAAGAAATGTAAAGAGCACTTGCTACTGATTCATGCTCCTCTTAAACACAGAAGTAATGTAATCAAAATTAAATGCAACAAACACCATTAAATCAAACCATGTAAACATAGAAGGAAGAACTCGTCTCCCTCCCTGTTCTGCTAAAAGAAAAATTTACAGGAGAAAGAAATGGCAAGAAATCCTAAAATCCGAACTCTAGAACTGGCTAATCCCTTCTACAATACTAGAAGAATAGAAAATACAGGAAAATAAACAAACTAAAAATTCCCCCCAAATCGAACTGGGGAAGCCCCTCTCCTACATATGCTTAACAACTCTCCAAGCTCTGCTCCAAAAAGAAAAATACAGGAAAGAACCTAAAATTCCTAAAAGAAGTCGAACCCTAGAACCTCCTTTGAAGAGGACCGTGGGGTCCTTTTTATAGGCAGCCTCGCCCAACTTCGCCCCAGGATCGCTACCACCTCAGTACAACTGGCCCAGCGTGCTCTGTTTGCCATCGCTCAGCTATGCACGGGATCTGGATTGCCACCTCAGCACAGCAGGGCGTCGCCATCGCACAGCTATGCACCGAGAGCTCCTGCTTCTGCCGTGCACAGCTCCAGGTCACCTCGCCGTGCTCAGCCCACCAGCGCACCCACGAACCGCAAACCCTGGGCGCCGCCTTAGCTAGTCCGGCCACGCCACCTCAGCAGCCGTACAGCACCATCACAACCAGCTTCCCCTGCGCATCGCTCGCCTAGCTGGCCTCCTGCCATGCCACACTAGCCTGCAGGGCTCCGCCATCGCGCTCAGGATCGCACCAGGCGCGCCATCTCCCTCATTGCCGCGCGCCATCTGCTGCATCGCCGCGCCACACCAGCCCCTGCCAGGATCGGTCCACCCCAGCAGCAATGCCATCGCACCCCTGCCACGCAGGTCCAGCAGCCCAGCATCAGCCTTGCACACATAGCCTCACCCTCAACCGCCATGCCCCCAGCCGCAGCAGCTTCTCACCCCCGCCCGGCCTGCACATTTGCCCCAAATCCGCTTCCAGGAGCTTCCAGAAGCTTCTTCTGCTGACCTGGTGGAAAGAAGACAAAACAAGAAAAAAGGGTTAAGTGGCATATTAAAATAATTAATAGGATTTATGGGGTAAATGGTATTTAGGTTGGATGAGAGGAGGTATTAAAAGTATTATTATTATTTATTTAATGGGATGAGGTAGGGTATGTGGCATGATTGTAGTGGGTGAGGTATTTAAGTATTTACAAATTTTTATGTACTTTATAATCTAGTATCTATTTACAAAAAATGTTTACAAAATATTTTTTTACGACAAGAAATATTTATTTGCAAATGACTTTTATTTCTAAAATAAATCTAATTAGTCAATCTAAAAAAAATTGACTTATTTGAATGAAATTTAACATGTACTCTAACCTAATATGTTTAAAATTTTATTTATGTATGAAATGCAAAATAAAATCAGATGGCACATTATTTATAGACAAAATATGTCTAAAATCAACTAAATGTGTGAAATTTAATGTAAAAATTTATGTAGTTATCACTCCTCCCTACTTGAACATTGCTAGTCCCTTAGCAATAAAAATTACTCAAAATGTAGGACTAGAAGATGTAATATCTCATGCTAACCAGCCATCATGTAAAAGATTCATGTAAAGATATGTCTTTCCTAATTGTAAGGGCTTATGGCAAGAAATTAGTGCACAAAAAGTAGCTCACTTAAGAGTTCACATCAGCCCTCCTGGAGCTCCTCTATCTCAGCTAGTATTTGAGATTAGATTGATTCGAGGGAGAAGAAAAGAATTGTGGAGTAAGATCCTTGTTCAGTCAGATCAGGTTGTTTCCCTCAGTTCCATTCTGCCCAACTTCCTTGAGGATTATTTCTTTGAGCTGAGAACTTAGCCTCTTTATTTGCACTTTGTGCACTCAGATTTTTTTTCTTTTTCATCCACAATGCTGCACAACCCATCACTTTTCAAGAGTAGCGAGTCCAACTTTATTCAGATCCGGGGCATTTTTCATGGATATATTTTTCTTTTACTTTTGCTTTTGCTTTTCTTTTCCTCTTAAAGGAAGGATGGACAGTCAGGTTCCTTGATCGCACGCATTCACTTCCTTCACAATTCACTTAAGGGGAAAGGGAAAAAACCAATCGCCTCTCTCTTACTAGCTTTAACAGATTTGCTACATTCGGGTTCAGCTAGTCTAAGTGGCTGTGTAGTGTGTGTATGAAAACTTCTTACCATAAATACTTACATAAGGTAGACAAGAAGTACATGTAATCCTTTACTAGAGGCTACCTAACATGGATGTTTGCAAAGGAATGTGACAACTACAAAATTTTAATGGTTAAAGATCAGACACATAGTCTGGGATGCGCAAAGCCACGCATTTTTATTCAAAGATGAAACATTGTGAAATTTTTATTTGCATATGTACAAGTTCAAGAAAAAGAAATGAAACAATGGTTGGGACGAAGATATGAATGCATGCTTATTCTACCTCTCCCCCCTACTTATTTGTAGGAAAGAAAAGTAAGACAGAGAATTACCTGATAAAAGAAATATGTACACTTGGGTTGCCTCCCAAGAGCGCAAAGTTTACCGTCTTCAGCCAGACGCAATTAAGCTCCATTTGGCTCAGCTAGCTTGATAGACTAAATTTTCAAAGAAGGTGGGCTTTCAAAGAAATGTTTTAACCTCTGCCCATTACCAGTGAATGATTGCCCAGTTTTAGGGTCAAGAATAATGACAGCACCATTGTCGTAAGCTTTGACAACAGTGTAAGGACCATCCCACCGGGACTTCAATTTTCCCGAAAATAGATGAAGCCTTGAATTAAATAACCAGACCTTATCATGCACTTGAAAAGTTTTTCTATGAATGTGTTTATCATGGAATGCTTTGGCCTTGGCTTTATATATCTTGGAACTTTCGTAGGCTTCATTTCTGAGCTCTTCTAGCTCATTCAGATGTAGGGTCCTTTGTTGACCAGCTTGGGCTAAATCAAGATTGACCTATTTAATAGCCCATAGGCTCTATGCTCAAGTTCAACCGGCAGATGACAAGATTTTCCAAAGACAAGCCGGTAAGGGGACATTCCAATGGGTGTTTTGAAAGCAGTTCGGTAGGCCCACAATGCATCATCTAACCTTTCTGACCAGTCTTTCCTATCAGGCCTAACCGACTTTTGAAGAATGTTTTTAATCTCCCTGTTTGATACTTCCACTTGGCCACTGGTTTGCGGATGGTAAGGTGTTGGTCCTAAACTGAGTGTTAATGAAATGAGGTCCTCCATCACTAATGATTGCTTTGGGCCACCCAAATCTAGAAAAGATGTTTTTCTGAACAAATTTGATAACCACCTTATGATCATTGGTCTTTGTGGCAATGGCCTCTATCCATTTGGACACATAATCAACAGCAACTAGAATGTATGTGTATCCAAAGGACGGTGGAAAAGGTCCCATAAAGTCTATTCCCCAAACATCGAAAATTTCCACAACCAGAATGGGATTAAGAGGCATCATATCCTTCTTAGAAATATTTCCCATGGTTTGACATCTAGGACAGGCCTTACAAAATTGGTGAGCATCCTTAAACAATGTGGGCCAATAGAAACCGGAGTCTAAGACCTTAGCAGCGGTCTTCTTTCCTGAAAAATGCCCTCCACAAGCAAGAGAATGGCAAAACTTGATGACACTTTGATGCTCACTCTCAGGGACGCATCTTCTTATCACTTGGTCTAGTCCAATAAAAAATAGCTCCGGGTCCTCCCAAATATAATACTTGTCCCTAGCAAAGAATCTCTCTCTTTCATTTTTGGTCCAATCTCCAGTTACTCGTCCAATGACTTTGTAATTCACAATGTGTGCATACCATGGAGATGGAATATTGGAGACAGCTAAAATGTGCTCATCTGGGAAAGCATCTCTAATAGGCATGGAGTCCGGGGCAATTATTCTGAACAAATGGTCAGCTACCACATTCTTGGACCCTTTCTTATCATGAATTTCCAGATCAAACTCCTGTAATAAAAGGATCCATCTGATCAACCTAGGCTTGGCATCCTTTTTGGCAAGCAAATGTCTCAGGGCAGCATGGTCAGTGAAAACAATGATTTTGGCTCCTAAAAGGTAAGATCTGAACTTCTCTAAGGCAAAGACAACAGCTAGGAGCTCTTTCTCAGTGGTTGTGTATCGAATCTGAGTGTCATTCAATGTTCTGCTTGCATAATAAATCACTACAGATCCTTTATCAGTTTTCTGACCCAAAATAGCACCTACAACAAAGTCTGAAGCATCACACATTATCTCAAATGGTAATGACCAGTCTGGAGATTGTAGAATTGGAGCTTTGGTCAAAATGTATTTTAAGTCCTCAAAAGATTTATGACAAGCTTCGTCAAAAATAAAAGGAGTGTCTTTCAACAAAGAAGTCAATGGCCTTGCAATTTTGGAAAAGTCTTTGATGAACCTCCTATAGAATACAACATGACCAAGGAAGGATCGAATTTGTTTGACAGAGTTGGGAGGAGGTAATTCGGAAATGAGATTTACCTTGGCTTTATCTACCTCTATCCCTCTCTCTGAGACAATATGCCCTAAGACAATCCCCTCCTTAACCATGAAGTGGCTCTTTTCCCAACTTAAGACAAGATTGACATTAATGCATCTTTTGAGCACTTCAGTCAAATGGTCGAGGCACGAATCAAAGTCATTTCCAAACACAGAGAAATCATCCATAAAGACTTCTAAGTAGTCCCCAACCATGTCTGAGAAAATAGATAGCATGCAACGTTGAAAAGTTGCGGGGGCATTGCACAGCCCGAAGGGCATGCGTCTAAAGGTAAAGGTTCCAAATGGACATGTGAAAGTGGTCTTTTCTTGGTCCTCAGGGTGAATAGCCACTTGGTTATACCCTGAATATCCATCAAGGAAACAAAAGAATTTTTGGCCTGCAAGTTTCTCTAAGATTTGGTCAATGAAAGGTAAGGGGAAATGGTCTTTCTTGGTCATCGCATTCAATTTGCGATAGTCAATGCACACTCTCCATCCTGTAGCCAGTCTAGTGGGAATGAGCTCACCCTTTTCAGTTTGAATTACAGTTAGTCCAGACTTTTTAGGCACAACTTGAATTGGACTAACCCACTGGCTATAAGAGATGGGATAAATAAAGTCAGCATCAAGCCATTTGACAATCTCCTTCTTAACAACTTCTTTCATGTTGGGATTAAGCCTTCTTTGCATTTCTATTGAGCTTTTGACATTCTCTTCTAAGTATATGCGATGTGTGCACACTGAAGGACTTATCCCTCTCAGATCATCAATTGTCCAAGCTATAGCTTTCTTATGACTCTTCAAAATATCAATCAATTTCCTTTCCTGCCCTTCCTCAAGATCACTAGCGATTATGATGGGCCATGTCTCATTCTCTCCTAAAAAGATGTACTTTAAATTAGCAGGGAGTGGTTTTAGCTCAACCTTAAGAGGACACTCTAAATGAAATGATGGCTCATTATTATGCAACATGGAACTGAATTGTCCTTCCTCTCCCTCAAACCCTAGAGCACAGGGTTGGTCTACCATTTATTCCACGCAAGATTCTTCCAAGGTATCTACCACTAGACAACTTTCTCCTTGGTCATGGTGCCTAGATGCCCTAAAAATGTTGATACTAACCCGCCTATCTCCAAATGATATATCCATCATCCCCAAGGATAATGGTGGACTGAGTCAATCTTGAGGAGTGTTCATGTCCAAAATGATGAAATCGGCCGGGAAGTAACAATCGTTAATTTTCACAATAACATCTTCAACTAAGCCTTTAGGAGTGGTGACAGAGCGATCGGCTAGTTGAAGGACAACAGAAGTGGGTTTCAACTCTCCTAGCTTGAATTTCTCAAAAATGGTAGAAGGCAGGAGATTGACACTGGCTCCCAAATCTAAAATGCCGCTTTCAAAAGTGACTCCACCGATGGTGCAAGGAATTAGTGGAGTGTCTGGATCTTTGAGCTTTTTAGGGAGTTGGTTTAAGACAATGGTACTCACAATTTCTGGAAGAATTATTGTTTCATTTTTGTTTCTCACTTCTCGTTTTGGAGTACACATTTCTTTTAGAAATTTGGCATAAGCAGGCACATGCTTGATGGCATCAAGCAGAGGAATGTTGATGTGAACTTGTTTAAATAGTTCCAAGAGTTCTTCATTACCAGTGGATTTGTTTTTGGATTTTGGCTTTAAAGCTTCAGGAAAAGGAACTCTTGGGATGTAACAGCTTGGGTCTTCACTCATCTTGGTTTTGTCTAGGGGTTCTTCAATTATTTTCTCTTTTCCCTTGGATTTTTCTTTTTCAGCATTTTCTTCAATCTCTTCCTCAATTTCAATTTCAATTTCATTTTCTTTTTCTTTATCCTCATTTGACATGTGTGGGTGAGGATTTGTTCTGATTTTTCCACTTCTTAAGGTAGACACAGTTTTTGCATTTTCTACTTGAGGGCCCCTAGCTTGGACAGGAGGATGATCCTGTTGTATAGGTTGATTTTGATTTTGTGGTGCAGGAATGTTCTGAACAAAAGCTTGTTGTGTGTTTTGTGGTGGAGGTGCATTTTGTCTAGCAGGTGGTGGTCTGTACCCCTGAGCTTGATGGTATTGCTGGTTCTGATAAAATCCGGGAGGGTTGTTCCTTGGGTTTGCTATGGTTTGACTTGGTAACTGACCCAATTCCCTCCTTTGACATACATCAGCAATTTGGGACTCTATCCTTGCCAAATTTTGTTGAAAATTTTGATTTTGAGTTTGTTGTTCTTGCACAGTTTGGCATAGAGTCGCCATCATGTTTTGGAGTTGGTTCATTTTATCATCCCAATTAGGTTGAGGAGGTGGTCGTTGATATGAAGGTTGTTGGAAATTTGTATGAGCAAATTGATTGGAATTTTGACTTCCTTGGAATTGTGGAGGTTTTGAGTTAGAAGATTGGCCGAATCCCGAATTCTGATTGTGATAGGATTGA
This sequence comes from Colocasia esculenta, assembly GCA_014218235.1. Classification (NCBI taxonomy): domain Eukaryota; kingdom Viridiplantae; phylum Streptophyta; class Magnoliopsida; order Alismatales; family Araceae; genus Colocasia; species Colocasia esculenta. The sequence goes on along the minus strand of CM024755.1, from coordinate 6,669,888 downwards.
CCGTACATGGATTGCTTGAAGGTAGGTTGGGAAACTTGTTCAGATTGATTTTTCCATGAAAAGTTTGGATGGTTTCTCCAACCAGGGTTGTATGTGTTAGAGTATGGATCATAGGAGGGTTCGTAGAAGCCTTGAGCAGCTTGGACTTGTTCCTGAATGAAAGGAGGTAATTGGGCAGTAGTGGGACAAGCACTGGTGGGATGAGCTGGGCTAGCACACATAGCACAAGTTTCAAGTGGTTGAGAAAATTTGGGTGTGGCTTGCCCAGTCAGAGACAATAATTGGTCGAATTTTTGTTCCACCTTCTGCTCCAATCTCTGGTCAAGTCTAGCTAACATGTCTTCTACCCTAGAATCTGATTCTCCTCTCTCCCTTAGTTCATACAACCCTGTCTTCTTTATAGGTCCTAATGCTCTCTCATAAGAGTGGAGTGAGGCATGATTGATAGAATTCTCACTCAATGTCTCAAACAAATTATATGCCTCATCCTCGCTCTTAGTCATAAATGCTCCTCCACATGAGGCATCAACCATCTGCCTATTTGATTCTGTCAATCCTTCATAAAAAGCTTGGACTATTTGCCACCTCGACAGACCATGATGGGGACATTTTCTAAGCAACTCCTTCAATCTCTCCTATGATTCATGCATTAATTCTCCCGGGTGTTGGGAGAATCCGGTTATTGCTCTTCTCATTGTATTGGTGCGGCCAATGTGATAGAATTTCTTCAAAAACTCTTGCTGCATTTCTGGTCAAGTTGTAATGGTTCTCCCTATGGTCCCTAACCAATGTTTGGCCTTGTCTTTCAAGGAGAATGGGAATAAGGTCAATCTTAAGGCATTTTCAGTGAAGTTTTGGATCCTTACAGTGGAACAGATCTCTAGGAACTCATCTATATGCCTATAAGGATCTTCATTGGGATTGCCATAAAAGGATGGCAACATCTGAATGGTTCCAGGTTTGATCTCAAAATGATTTTCCAGAATTCCGGCCTGATGCAAGTAGCAGGTTGATAGTCAGAAGGAATGAAGTATTCCTTCATTTGTCTGGGTGCAGCCTCTTCTACATTTCTAACAACTTGGTTCTGGTTTTGGTTGGCCATCTTATGAAAAAATCTTTCAATCTCATCTATAGGTTGGGCCAAATCTAAGTTCTGGGAGCGTCTACCAAGCATGCACAGATGAAAAGCCTTCTATATATTTTTTATTTTTTAAATTTTTTAGATTTTTATTAATTTTTTGAAATTTTATGAACAAACACAAACAAGCAAGCACTTTTAAAACAAATTAACCTAAACACTAAGTGTTCCTTGGACTTATGTTATTTTTCTCAAAATCAGATTTATGCTTGCTTAAGTCCAATCCTAACTCTTCTTGTACCGGTCAGGTAAGAGGTGGAGTAGAGGGAGGCCCCCCTTGCTTTCGCAAGGACCCAATTAAATAACCTCTAACTCACTTAAGCGTAAGCTTTTTAACCTCTAATCCTAGACACCAGACTCAAAGAGAAGTCTTAGAATTAAGAAAGAACAAATCTAATTATGAACCCTAGGGCCAAGTCTACTGATTTTTATTAAAAGCTGAGGAAAATGTAAGAATGTGGAAATTTTTTGTGATTTTTGGGCAAAGGAAAGGGTGATGAAATCCCTCACCTTATCTTTTTATTCTAATGGGTGAAGCCCTTAAGCAGTCCCAATTAAAAACATGAAGTGCACATATCAGATTCAAACAATGGGTTGTCTAATGCTAAGTCTAATGCATGAAATGAGCGATGGAAGTCTTACATTTCCCCCGCACTCTTCAATGCAAGAAAGAAATAGAATTCAAATGACAATTAAAATGATGAATGTCCTAAAACATGATATTCTAATCTTAGGAAGATGAAATTTTTATTTACAAATCAAACAGCTAACATGAAAGAACGATTTGGAAATTTTTTAGATTTTAATTTTTTTAATTTTTATTTGATTTTTGAATTAAATGAAATGAAACTAACTAAGAAAATATGAAGTGGTATTATAGATTAGTCTCAAACCACACAAACCACAAAGAGAGTCCAATTATTACATGCCAACTGAAAAGAAATCTCTGTACATGCACAGAGAGTACATCAAAACCTCACTACAAATTTCTCTCACACTCCCCTATCTAAAAGACTGAATTAAAAATAAATGGGAAAATAAATCAGCAGCTCCTCCAATGGGCTTCAAATGCCAAGCCCAATCTCCAAGTTCCTCCTTATGCAAATCTGAAATGAAAGCCCAATAAAAAGTCAATGAAAGCAAGTGCAAATGAAATCAAATGAAAGCAGATCTAAATCAAACTCTAATGCCTCCCCGGCAACGACGCCAAGATGAACGCGCGACATATTGACTTGTGCGAGGAATTCTAGACAACGAAAATGCACAGTCAACAATGTCGCGCGTTCATCTTGGCGCCGTTGTTGAGGATCGAACCCGGGTCACCCGCGTGACATGCGAGAATACTCACCACTATACTACAACGACATTGTTGACTATGCATTTTCGTTGTCCAGAGTTCCTCGCACAAGTCAATATGCGCACTTCCTCTAAACTGTCTCACAAACATAAAATCATAAAGAAGAACTAGCACAATGGTGAGAACATGTCATATCTACGGAGAGGCAGAATAAAGCTTGAATTAAACTACTTAGACTTGACATCACTCTATCGACAATGCATTAAAAGTGAATATGAAAACAACACTGACCAAATCACTCACAATCTTGACGGATCAAATTTAATGAAAGAACAAGTGGAATGGAGAAGAAAAGAAAATGGTATCACTTGTATCAAATCGATCTCTCAAACTCTCTCAAAACATAAAAGAAAGAACTATGCTCTAAATCCACCTCTCCATCTCAATCCTTACAGCTTTGATCTCCGGAAGAATCAGAACAAACCAAACATCTGAACCAATCCCCCAACAGCCGAAAACCTTAGATCAGATGCTTAACCAACATCAAAGAATAAATGGAAGAACTAGAAATTAACAAATCACTGTCGCCTCCCCTTCCAACAGCAGAAATAACACTTGATTTCTTCATACTGTACTCAGCATTCTCACATCAGTCTCCCGGACAAGCAACAGAAGAAAAGAAGACATATACTTGGAAGAAATGGACAATTTAATGCAGAAGAAATGAAGTAATCTACAAGACTGAACTCTCGAACGCAAAGAAGAGAATAAAAACTAAATGCAGAAGAAATAATAGAAACTTTCACTGGATTGAGCTCTAAACACCGACGGAATGGAAAAATTCTGATCAAGAACATATGCTGAAGCAGGAAACAAGAACATTCTGAACAACTCAAATTTCTGAACTCCAGCCCAATCCTCACAGCAGTAAAGACAGGAAAATGGAAGAAAATCTCAAATAAAAATCATCAACTCCTCCATTCAAACCAACTGCAGAAGAAGGAACTTCGTATCCAAAAGAAAAAATGCTCAACTCTCAGAAATGTCAACCCCAGCCCAAAACCTCACAGAGAACCCAACCCCTGGAACCTCTCAACATTTTCACCGAAGAAAAGAGAGAACAGAAGATCTTATAAATTTGGACATAACCAAATGAAGAACGAAAACTCACTGGATTGAGCTCTTGAACACAAAAGAAATAGAAATTAAATGCAGAAGCAAATGGAACACCTTACTGGGTTAACATCTCCGGAACAGATAAGAAATGGACAATAATTGCAGAAGAAATGTAAAGAGCACTTGCTACTGATTCATGCTCCTCTTAAACACAGAAGTAATGTAATCAAAATTAAATGCAACAAACACCATTAAATCAAACCATGTAAACACAGAAGGAAGAACTCGTCTCCCTCCCTGTTCTGCTAAAAGAAAAATTTACAGGAGAAAGAAATGGCAAGAAATCCTAAAATCCGAACTCTCGAACTGGCTAATCCCTTCTACAATACTGGAAGAACAAAAAATACAGGGAAAAAAACAAACTAAAAATTCCCTCCAAATCGAACTGGGGAAGCCCCTCTACTACAGATGTTTAACAACTCTCCAAGCTCTGCTCCAAAAAGAAAAATACAGGAAAGAACCTAAAATTCCTAAAAGAAGTCGAACCCCAGAACCTCCTCTGAAGAGGACCGTGGGGTCCCTTTTATAGGCAGCCTCGCCCAGCTTCGCACCAGGATCGCTACCACCTCAGCACAACTGGCCCAGCACGCTCTGCTTGCCATCGCTCAGCTATGCACGGGATCTGGATTGCCACCTCAGCACAGCAGTGTTGAACCACTCTCTATTTGTTCTTGTATTTTGGTGATAATAAAATTTATGATGTAACTTAAATTGATATTTTGTTTCATCTGTGTCGCATCAATCCCATAGCAAAATGCTAAGTCTTTCATTGATGCAATATATGGCGCACTAAAATGATAAAATCGATGTTTAATCAATATACATCGATTTCTGTTTAAAGTGCCAAAGTATCAAGCGCCGCAACGATTTGATAAGAAGTCGATGCCATAACGATTTCTTCTGTAAAGCGCAAGAAGTCGATGCCATAACGATTTCATAAGTATTCGCAACGATTTCTTTAGAAGCCATAACGTTTTGTTAAGAAGTCGATGCCATAACGATTTGATAAGTGGCCTTAACGATTTCTTCTTTGAGCGTATTGATTTGATAAGAAGTCGATGCCATAACGATTTCTTCTGTAAAGCGCAAGAAGTCGATGCCATAACGATTTCATAAGTATTCGCAACGATTTCTTTAGAAGCCATAACGTTTTGTTAAGAAGTCGATGCCATAATGATTTCTTCTTTGAGCGCAGTGATTTGGTAAGAAATCGTTCCCATAACGATTTGTTAAGAAATCGTTCCCATAACGATTTCATAAGTCTTGCTCATAACGATTTCTTCATGAATTCTGAATTGCCTTAAATTTCAAATTGCTTGGCGCTTAAATAAAAAGTCAAATATCTTCTGACAAAAAGCTGCATGCATATTTCAGAATCTTGTCAAAAAGATATGACCTACTATTTTCAGTATGTTAGCAGAAGCACAGTACCATGCATCGTTTATCATAAACACTCTTTTATGCTAACACTCTCTTCTATGCTCACAGACATCGAAGACCATCAGAGTCTGAGTAAGACAAATGAAGAGAAAGATCAGCAACGACTAGAAGAGCTCCAACGGATCTCTTCAACGGATCTATTCTAAAGCTGCTCAATATAAAAGATGGAGCATTGCTGAAGAATAGAAGGGCCTTTTCCTGAATATCTTTGAAGGAGTGTACATCTGTGAGAAGCACCTTCACGCCACATACACTCAAGGAAAGAGAGAAAGAGCCCGAGCCAAGAAGAAGAAATTAAGCGTCTCAAGCTTCCAAGCTTTCAAGCATTCGAGCCTTCTTTTCTCTCTTCTGTTTCTCTCCGAGCTTATTGTATATCTGGGGAGAGTTTGGGACTGTGAGCTTTACATGAGTGTTCATCTTGTAAGGTCTCTCAGTCTGATCTTTCTAAGAAAGATCTGTGTCCAGCTGTAGGACTGTATACAGTTGATAACCCAGCTAAGGGTTGGTGTCTAGCAGAACCTAACTGGGGTTTGTACCAGTTGTCAACCCAGCTAGGGGTTTGTGTCTAGCAGAACCGCACTGGGGTTTGTTCCAGGAGGTTGGCTTCTTTACCTGTAAGAGAAGTGGGCTGCCTTCTTGCCCGGGAAAGAGAAGAAGACCTGGTGGGGGATCCAGGGTGTTGTAAGGTCCATAAGGGGGACTGTACCCTTGGTTAGTGAAATCCCAAGAGTTTGCTTGGGGACTGGACGTAGGACTTCCATGGGAAGGGCCGAACCAGGATAAATCTCCTGTGTTCTTGTGTGATTGTTTATTTGCTTCCGCACTGCACTCTCTATCACACTGAACTAACCAAGCTTTCAAGTGTTATTTTTCTGTGTTTAAGATTCTATTTCAGATTTCAGAAAAACCTATTCACCCCCCCTCTAGGTTTGTTTGCTGCCGTACCAAAAGGGCCAACAAGTGGTATCAGAGAGGGTCTCTGAACTTTCAAAGAAGATCCAACGATCTTAGAGTAAGATCCATGGCAGCTCAAGGATATGCTGAAGGACAATCAGTCACCAGACCTCCATTCTTTGATGGAGAGGACTACCAATATTGGAAGATGCGAATGGAATGCTTCATTCGAGGCACAGACTTCGATCTGTGGCAGGTAATAGAGTAGGTGATTTTGTTGCTGTTCCTATTCCAGGCACTACTGCCATTACAGCAGCAGATAAAAGTAAATTATCTTTAAACTTTAAAGCTAAGAACTACTTATGTTGTGCCTTATCCAAAAGAGAATTTAGTAGAATGTCTGCATGCAAATCTGCTAAAGAAATTTGGATAAACTGCAGATAACTTATGAAGGAACGGATAAAGTGAAACAAACTAGAATAGATATTCTTGTTTCACAATATGAACAATTTAAAATGCTTCCAAGCGAAAACATTACTACTATGTATAATAGATTTTCAAGCATAATAGTAGGCTTAAATTCTCTTGGTAAAACTCTTTCAAATGAAGAAACCGTTAGAAAAATACTTAGGTCCTTAACTATTTCATGGACACCTAAGGTAACGGCCATAGAAGAAGCCCATGACTTGACCAAATTATCGATTGATAATCTGATAGGTTCTCTCATGGCACATGAAATAATATGGAGCGATTATCTGAAAGCTCATCTAAGAAGAAATGTACTAATGCTCTTAAGGTTGTAGCTGCTCCTTCCACTTCTTCTTCTAGCTCCAAAAATGCAGATTCTGAAGACAGTGACGTAGATGAAGTTCTGTCCAAGCTTCGGAAAATTTTCAAGAAGAAGAAAAATGGATCGAAAAGGATTCAAAAGAAAGACAGAAAAGGGAAAGAACCAGTCTGCTATGAATGCAGAAAACCTGGACATCTGAGACCGGATTGTCCAAGATTCAAGAAGACTGGTCAAACTGAAAAAACCCAAGAAGCAGCACAGAAATTTAAAAGAAGAGCCATGGCGGCTGCTTGGGAAAAGATGAGGTCACAAGCTCAGAATCATCAAGCTCAGATTCGGAAAAGGAGCAGGTAATCTAGCCCTCATGGTGGGACTAAATGAGGTACTCTCTGAACCTTCTTTTGACTCTTGCACAAATTCAGGGTCAGAGTCTGAAGACTTAGAAGAAGTCTTTAATGAACTATATAAAAGCATAAGGTTGTTGTAAAAGAACTAAAAAATCAAGAGCAACCTTACTTGTTTGGAAAACACTAATTCTGATCTTAAATCAGAAATGGAACAATTAGAGGAACAATTAAAAGATAGTAAAGAAAATAATCATCTTTTGAATGAAGGTTTGAAAAGCAAAAATAATGAAAAGTTAAGTTAGAAGAAAAATTAAAAATTCTAACTGAAGAAATCTATACCTAAAAGAATCAGTTAGAAAATTAACTAAAGGAAAAACATCTCTAGCCCTATGCTTAAAAGGATCAAAATCTGGAAATGACAAACAAGGGCTTGGTTATACACCTCCAGAAAAAGGAAAACAAGTAATAATTCCAGGAAAATATCCATTACCAAAATTTATAAAAGAAACCAAGTTGCCTCAGAAAATGGCCCCTGTAAAAGAAAATGTCTTAAAAAGTTATGTCCTAAACAGACATCATAATAACAATAAGAACTACAAAATAGATTATATTCATTGTGTTCTCATTGTAATAAATTAGGACACACAGTAAACACCTGCACAACTAAGCACCTAGTTTGGATACCTAAAGGCTATTTTTATGCATCTAACGATCAAGGACCCAAAATTATTTGGGTACCTACTTCTGAGTAGCTCATTTGCAGGATAGCCTTGGGGCATCAGAAACAAAGGATGCTCAAGGCACTGAAGACTGCCAACTCTTCATCCATCTCATATCTGAAGAGGGAGTAGTCATTAATATTCGTAAATTTTAAATATTACTAATAATATTTTCAAGTTTCATTCAGGTGGAGTCTCTCATGCTCAGGGGGAGCAAAGTAAGGGGAGCAAAGATTAAGGGGGAGTAAGTTCAAATATCAAAATTGTTGAACCCCTCAATGGTAAGAAATTTTCTCAAAGGGGAGAGAATGCATGGTAAGATCCTTCCTTTTTGGTTAGTGACAAAAAGGGGGAGAGTTTGTATGACTTTTCTGAAACCTCTATGCTATATACATTTTTATCAGAAAATTCACATAAATTTTGTCATCACCAAAAAGGGGGAGATTGTTGAACCACTCTCTATTTGTTCTTGTATTTTGGTGATAATAAAATTATGATGTAACTTAAATTGAATATTTTGTTTCATCTGTGTCGCATCAATCCCATAGCAAAATGCTAAGTCTTTCATTGATGCAATATATGGCGCACTAAAATGATAAAATCGATGTTTAATCAATATACATCGATTTCTGTTTAAAGTGCCAAAGTATCAAGCGCCGCAACGATTTGATAAGAAGTCGATGCCATAACGATTTCTTCTGTAAAGCGCAAGAAGTCGATGCCATAACGATTTCATAAGTATTCGCAACGATTTCTTTAGAAGCCATAACGTTTTGTTAAGAAGTCGATGCCATAACGATTTGATAAGTGGCCTTAACGATTTCTTCTTTGAGCGTATTGATTTGATAAGAAGTCGATGCCATAACGATTTCTTCTGTAAAGCGCAAGAAGTCGATGCCATAACGATTTCATAAGTATTCGCAACGATTTCTTTAGAAGCCATAACGTTTTGTTAAGAAGTCGATGCCATAACGATTTCTTCTTTGAGCGCAGTGATTTGGTAAGAAATCGTTCCCATAACGATTTGTTAAGAAATCGTTCCCATAACGATTTCATAAGTCTTGCTCATAACGATTTCTTCATGAATTCTGAATTGCCTTTAAATTTCAAATTTGCTTGGCGCTTAAATAAAAAGTCAAATATCTTCTGACAAAAAGCTGCATGCATATTTCAGAATCTTGTCAAAAAGATATGACCTACTATTTTCAGTATGTTAGCAGAAGCACAGTACCATGCATCGTTTATCATAAACACTCTTTTATGCTAACACTCTCTTCTATGCTCACAGACATCGAAGACCATCAGAGTCTGAGTAAGACAAATGAAGAGAAAGATCAGCAACGACTAGAAGAGCTCCAACGGATCTCTTCAACGGATCTATTCTAAAGCTGCTCAATATAAAAGATGGAGCATTGCTGAAGAATAGAAGGCCTTTTCCTGAATATCTTTGAAGGAGTGTACATCTGTGAGAAGCACCTTCACGCCACATACACTCAAGGAAAGAGAGAAAGAGCCCGAGCCAAGAAGAAGAAATTAAGCGTCTCAAGCTTCCAAGCTTTCAAGCATTCGAGCCTTCTTTTCTCTCTTCTGTTTCTCTCCGAGCTTATTGTATATCTGGGGAGAGTTTGGGACTGTGAGCTTTACATGAGTGTTCATCTTGTAAGGTCTCTCAGTCTGATCTTTCTAAGAAAGATCTGTGTCCAGCTGTAGGACTGTATACAGTTGATAACCCAGCTAGGGGTTGGTGTCTAGCAGAACCTAACTGGGGTTTGTACCAGTTGTCAACCCAGCTAGGGGTTTGTGTCTAGCAGAACCGCACTGGGGTTTGTTCCAGGAGGTTGGCTTCTTTACCTGTAAGAGAAGTGGGCTGCCTTCTTGCCCGGGAAAGAGAAGAAGACCTGGTGGGGGATCCAGGGTGTTGTAAGTCCATAAGGGGGACTGTACCCTTGGTTAGTGAAATCCCAAGAGTTTGCTTGGGGACTGGACGTAGGACTTCCATGTGGGAAGGGCCGAACCAGGATAAATCTCCTGTGTCCTTGTGTGATTGTTTATTTGCTTCCGCACTGCACTCTCTATCACACTGAACTAACCAAGCTTTCAAGTGTTATTTTTCTGTGTTTAAGATTCTATTTCAGATTTCAGAAAAACCTATTCACCCCCCCTCTAGGTTTGTTTGCTGCCGTACCAAAAGGGCCAACAAGCAGGGCTCCGCCATCGCACAGCTATGCACCGGGAGCTCCTGCTTCTGCCGTGCACAGCTCCAGGTCACCTTGCCGTGCTCAGCCCACCAGCGCACCCACGAACCGCAAACCCTGGGCACCGCCTTAGCTAGTCCGGCCACGCCACCTCAGCAGCCGTACAACGCGATCACAGCCAGCTTCCCCTACGCATCGCTCGCCTAGCTGGCCTCCTGCCATGCCACACCAGCCCGCAGGGCTCTGCCATCGCGCTCAGGATCGCACCAGGCGCGCCATCTCCCTCATTGCCGCGCGCCATCTGCTGCATCGCCGCGCCACACCAGCCCCTGCCAGGATCGGTCCACCCCAGCAACAATGCCATCGCACCCCTGTCGCGCAGGTCGAGCAGCCCAGCATCAGCCTTGCACACACAGCCTCACCCTCAACCGCCATGCCCCCAGCCGCAGTAGCTTCTCACACCCGCCCGGCCTGCACATCTGCCCCAAATCCTCTTCCAGGAGCTTCTGCTGCTGACCTGGTGGAAAGAAGACAAAACAAGAAAAAAGGGTTAAGTGGCATATTAAAACAATTAATAGGATTTATGGGGTAAATGGTATTTAGGTTGGATGAGAGGAGGTATTAAAAGTATTATTATTATTTATTTAATGGGATGAGGTGGGGTATGTGGCATGATTGTAGTGGGTGAGGTATTTAAGTATTTACAAATTTTTATGTACTTTATAATCTAGTATCTATTTACAAAAAATGTTTACAAAACATTTTTTTATGACAAGAAATATTTATTTACAATATTTATTTACAAATGACTTTTATTTCTAAAATAAATCTAATTAGTCAATCTAAAAAAAATTGACTTATTTGAATGAAATTTAACATGTACTCTAACCTAATATGTTTAAAATTTTATTTATGTATGAAATGCAAATTAAAATCAGATGACACATTATTTATAGACAAAATATGTCTAAAATCAACTAAATGTGTGAAATTTAACGTAAAAATTTATGTAGTTATCAATAAGACGTCGTTTCGAAGTCGAAAAACATTCGTTTCGCACTCTAAAATTACGATTTCGGCCGACGATGTCCCCGTTTCAACAGTTTTCTCGCTGTAACATCTACCTCGATCACGTGAATCCCGGGAGGGGTGGCCACACAGAGTCGGCCAGTCACGGCGATCGGAAGTTGTGTTCATCTCAGTGCGAGAACTCCTCCCCAGGTCGTAGATATGGGTGCACCAACATCACCGATCTAGTCACCCCTTTCAGGTTATTCTCACCCCTTCCGGGAGAGAACTTGTCATAACTATCCGCCCGGGTATCGAAATCGCTTATGTGAGCACAATTCGAAATCGACATTCCGAGACTATCGACAGGACACTGGTTTTGAAGAATTCTGGGCCGAAATTCCACAGCGGAGCGTGTGTATTAGTACACCAATTGTCGTACCCCTTGGGTAAGATGCGAATATTTTTTCGCGCGGCGATCGGAACCTCCCGCGAGTCCCCAATTCGGAATCAACACTTTGACCCAGTCGGCACAAGGTCAGATGCCAAGATTTCCAGTCTGGCGCCCAAATTTCTCTCCTGGAGGGTGGTCGCGGGCTGCCGATGCGATCGCATACGGACACCCCTTCGCTCAAACGGACATAACTTTTCGCTAGGTAATCGGAATTGCTTATAAGACCCAAATTTGAAATCGGCACTCAGAGACGCTCGTCGCCCCCTTATTGTGTTAGGCGATAAGACGTCGTATCGGGGTTGAAAAATCTTCGTTTTGCACTCCAAAATTGTGATTTCGGCCGACGATGTCCCCGTTTCAACGATTTTCTCGCAGTAACGTCTACCTCGATCACGTGAATCCCGGGAGAGGCGGCCACACGGAGTCGGCCAGTCACAGCGATCGGAAGTTGTGTTCAATTCGGCGCGAGAACTCCTCCCCGGTCGTAGATATGGGTGTACCAACATCGCCGATATAGTCACCCCTTTCGGGTTATTCTTACCCCTTTCGGGAGAGAATTGACCATAACTATCCACCTCGGGTATCGGAATCGCTTATGTGAGCACAATTTAGAATCGGCATTCCGAGACGGTCGACAGGATGCTGGTTTTACAGAATTATGTGCCGAGCCAAAATTTCACCGCGGAGCGTGTGTACACGATTCTGTTCAAATACGCAGCGGTTCTAATTAGCAACAAAATCTTTCCAAAAACAATTTTGGAATTTACCATAATTCGAAATTGGAAACTATTAATCACGGTGGCTTTATAGGACGTGATTCAAAACAGAGTAAGCGCCAGAAAAGGAAGTGTGATACATGTCGGTTTTACCCGTCGCGGATCAAACCTCCTAAAATGCGTCCACTGTGTCTGATGCGAATTACTGAAGCTCAACAGACCCCTTAGAAAAATCCGTAAAAATCCTAAAAAAATCTTAAAAAATAGAAAAATCACTCAAGAGGTTAATTGAAGAGAGCCACTTCGAGGCATCATGGTATAACATGAAATTTGCCCGATATGTTGTCAAAATGGCGTGTCTACAGACCTCAGAACGAATTTTTTTGAAACTAGCTTTACCTCGACCATCTCGAAGTTTCGATTTCGAATTGTTATCTTATTAGCGATTCTGATCACTGAGCGAAAGGTTTTGACTGTTCTTACAGAGGGGGATGAGAATAAGTCAGAAGATGTGAATATATCGCCGATGGTTGTGTACTTATATTTATGACATCGGGAGGGATTTTCGTGTCGAGATGATCACAATTTTTGGATAGTCGTGATAAATCGACTCTGAATTGTGGCTTTGCAAGTGATGATCGAAGGAAATGTTACGCACATTTTTCTGCTAGAAATATGGAGGATGTCTACTAGAATTGTAATTTTAGAGAGAGAAATGATGGATTTTTTAGTCGAAAATGACATCTTATACGCAGAGTTAGTAAGAAGCATTGAGTGTCTCAGAGTGCCAATTCCAAATTGTAGTCACACTAAAAATTCAAAGTCAGGTGCAAAAAATCAAACATGCATGTGGCTTCTCCAAGGGAGTCACTCTCTTACTGACTAGGATTCAAATATATACTAACATTTACTTAAATGATGTTCAAGTAAATAAGATGTTTCACATAAGTAATATAAATAAAAAATATACATATATATATACATATATATATATATATATATAATATCTGCATCCAAGTGAATCAAATTGAATCGGTTCGATTCACCCGAATCGGATCGAATCGAGAAAAACCTGATTCAATTCGAATCGACGATGCGGCGAACCATGGTCTTATAAGCAATTGCGATCACCGAGTGAAAAGTTTTGGTCATTCTTATCTAGGGGGTGAGAATATGCCAAAGGGGTAATATATCACAAATGGTCATGTACTCTGGAGAAATTATTGTGTCGAGATGACCACAATTTTTCAACCATCGTGATAGGTCGACTCAGGATTGTAGTTTCGCAAGTGATTTGTAAGATCGAAGAAACTATTACACATTTTTCTTATTGAAATATGAAGAATGACTACTAGAATTATAATTTTGAGAGAAAAATAAATATTTTTTTAGTAAAAAATAACATGTTATAGCGAGAGGCAATAAAAGGCATTGAGTATCTCAGATTGTTGAATCTAAATTGTGATCTTATAAGCGATTTCGATAACCGAGTCGAAAGTTGTACCCGTTAAACCGAAGGGGTGTCATACTCAATGGAATCATATGCATGTAATCACGGGGAATTTAGGCATTGGAGTAGTAATCTCGAATCTAACCTATTGACGACCGACTCAAAGTGTCAATGCCAAGTTGGAGTCTCGGAAGTAGTTCCGACCGTCGGGCGAAGAAATATTCATATTTTACTAAATGAGTGTATTAATCAATCGAATCGTGTACTTATATGCACGCTCCAGGGAAAAATTTGGGCCTCAGTGTAGAATTTCGTGAAGCTAGCCTCACGTTGACTGCTATAGAGTGTCGATTCCGAATTGTGATCTTAAAAGTGATTCTGATCACTGAGCGAAAAGATTTGGCTGCTCTTATAGAAGGGGTGAACATATCGCCGGTGGTCGTGTACTTATATTCACAACCTTAGAAGGAATTCTCGTGCCGAGATGACCACAATTTTTTGGCCGTCGTGATAGGTCGACATTGAATTATAGCTTTGTAGGTGATTCATATGATAGAAAAAAATGTTACGCTCATTTTTTGGGTAGAAACATGGAGAACATCTATTAGAATTATAATTTTAGAGAGAGAAATGAAGGATTTTAGAGTCGTAAAAGACATCCGTACAACTAGAGGTAGTAAGAGGCGTCGAACGTCTCAAAGTCTAGATTATGAATTGTGATCTTATAAGCGATTCCGATAATATAGTTGAAAGTTATGCTTGTTTTATCAAATAGGTATCATACTCGATGAGATTGTGTGCATGCAATCATGTTGCCGGAGAAAAATTTGGGCACCGAAGTAGAAATCTTCGAATCAGACCTAGTGACGATCGACTCGAAGCACCAATTCATAATTGGGGTCTCAAAAGCGGTCCTGATCGTTGGGCAAATAAATATTCATGTTTTACTCAGGAGGTGTGATAATCAATCGAATCGTGTACTTATATTCACGCCCCGAGAAGAAATTTGGGTCTCAGAATGAAATTTCATGAAACTAGCCTCACGTCGATCGTCTCGAAGTGTTGATTCTGAATTATGATCTTATAAGCGATTCCGATCACCGAGCAAAATATTTTGGCTGTGTCTTACCAAAGGGGTGAATATATCGTTGATGATCGTGTACTTATATTTACGACTTCGGGAGAACTTCTCGTACCGAGATGATCACAATTTTTCGACCGTCGTGATAAAATCGACTATGAATTGTAATTTTACAAGTGATTCATATGATCGAAAAAAATGTTATGCATATTTTTCTACTAGAAATATGGAGAACGTTTGTTAGAATTATAATTTTAGAGAGAGAAATGAAGAATTTTTTAGTCGAAAACGATGTCTTATGGTTGGAGGCAGTAAGAGGTGTGGAGCATGTTAGAGTGCCAATTTCGAATTGTGGTCTTATAAGCGATTCTAATAATCGAGCAAAAATTATACCCATTTAACTGAAAAAGTGTCATACTCGATGAGATCGTATGCCTGCAATCACGCTCCCGAGAAGGAATTTGGGTATCAGAGTAGAAATATCTAAATCGCACCTAGTGACGACCAACTCGAAGTGTCAATTTTGAATTAGGGTCTCAGAAGTGGTTCTAATCGCCAGTCAAAGAAATATTCACGTTTTACTAAATATGTATGATAATCGATCGAATTGTATACTTATATTTACGCTCCGGAGAGGAATTTGAGTCTCGGAATAGAATTTCGTGAACCTAGTCTCATGTTGATCGTCTAAGAGTGCCGATCCCAAATTGTAACATTAGGAAAAAAATTATAAAATTATTTTTCTAAATTTGAATTGGTTCAAATTAAACCTATATCTAACCTAAAATATCTTAAATCTATGGTAAATTTTGTCACAAATAGTTTCTAACCCCTCGCAATTATTTTTAACATCAACATAATGCTTCAAACTAAAACAAAAATTAAGAAAAGATCATAGATCTAATTAAGGTTAGAACTTTACCAAGTAGAGGCTAGATCCAAATGAAATCAAACTTTAAAGTACCCCCAAATGAACTTAAACTACTTCCTTAAGCCAAATCTGAAAACAAAATAACAAATAAGAAAATAATGTAAAGTGGGGAGGTGGAAGGGGGCTGCTGAAAGGAAGAACAGAATAACTGGCTTGCTTCGAATGGGGAAGAAGGCGAAAAGGTTTTAAAAGGGAAGGATTCATGCTATCGGTTCGGCGTGGTTTAGATTCAATATACCGTACTAATATAGTACCCTATCAAATTAGTACGGTTCGACTGTTTTATCGGGGACTGGGACGATACTGGTTTGGACATACCAGACCAATTTGGTCCAGTGCGCTCACCATGGCTTGGTCAATTGAATGACTCATATAGGTGAATAACTATAGTCAGTCAATATCATATATTGAAATATTGTCTATTCCAAGGTGTTCTTAAGATAGAGAAACTACAAATATATCTATGCGTTCCCACCCTCACATAATCACATTCTTGGTTACCCATTTGCCATAAAAGATTACTAGTATGAGAGGAACATATACATATACTTATCATTAATGGAACAATATTGTCAAACACAAGCCAAGTTCCAAGGCGTATGGTGGAAGAGCCATCCGCAAACAAAGTAGAATAAGATGCCCCCCATCCCTGTTGCTCAAAGGAATTTGTTCTTACAAACCAAAGGTTACCATCCAATGCAAATGCAATGCATCTGTCACCGTTCTTGGAACAACAACTGAAAAGAACACAAGATAAGTATGGAGCACTTGTTGCTCTAAAGCAGACGCAAGAATTTATTTATGTCAGGTGGGTTGCAAGTGTATCATGCACACAACAAGATTTTGCATGATACCATGCTACAAGAGATTGTTGATAATTTTATTTTGTAAGTATATCAAACACACACACCAAAGGAATGGTGATGCATTTAAAGTTAGAAGTGTATGACGCTTTCTTTTGAATCAGATAATTTTTCAAGGAGAAACACTTACAATTCGTTCGCGATACCTGTCCTTTATATATAGATAGATCTAGAAAAAATTTCAGTGAGGTCACTCCTTTTAAAAAATATTCCAACCAAATTAATGTAATGAAAACTTTTAGACTCATCAATAAGATTTTAAAAATCTAATGGAGTCACGTGACTCCATGCTGGTTCTTCTTTGGGTGCGGGTCGAGCAGGCAAAAATTCTGCACTCTTTTAAGAGGCTTCGCCTTTGTTCAAACTTGGAAGCATCAAACTTAAGTTCCTCATCTTTGAACTAGCTAGAGATGGCACCTAGTAGGATGTGACACAAGCATCTCCATCTACAGAAACTTAAACTAGAATTCTCTTTGGGAAGCCTTGCATGACCAACATCACACTTTCTTCTTCAAAAAAATCTGCCGAAATCTTTCATACATCCTTACAACGAGTTGACAACTACATTACACAAAACCCAGTTGACATTCTACAAGAGAGAGAGAGAGAGAGAGAGAGAGAGAGAAGAGAGAGAGAGAGAGAGAGAGGACTTTATTAGCGTGGCTGGGCCGGGCATGACACAGCTGAAGAAGAGCTTTGGCTCAAGAGGATGCCACAGCAGACTCTATTGGCCGCTCAGTCCAACATAGGCATTTCCACAAACAGCTAGCGGCCCCACTCACAAGAAAGCCTTCTGCGGCGCCCACATCACATGCTGTCATCTTGGGGGGAACCTTGGGAGCAGTCTCATTTAAATAACCACATAATGTATGATAACATAAAGTTGTCTAAAGCAACTAATATGTATACAAATGTGGTCCATTTGTCACCTGTCGTCACCTTTGGAAATGGAGAGATCTACTTAGGGAGTGACGTAGAGAGGGTTATCTTTTGGAGGACAAGGTTTTGCCAACGTTGCTTCTTGTTGGGTGCCTGTTCTTTTAGAGGTAAAAGTCAGCGCTCCCTTCTCTTTTCTTTAGTTCAACTCTTGGCTTAAATCACACCCCCACCTCTCTCTTTCCAAAGCCTTGAATAAGCTAAATGATGTGCGCCCGGATTAAGTGAAGTGAAGGGATTTTTTGCATATATATATATTCCTCTAAGCTATCATATTTGTGGGTATAACTTTGGCTTTCACAAACTTTAAAAATATTTGTGATCTGCACAAATGGTTATGCTTATGCATAAGACAAACATATTTTGGTTCTTTGAAGTTTTTCTCCTCCACAAACGCTTCTAAACACATGTTTTATTTTGGAATTGTTTAATTGCAAATTATAGAGACATAGTTATTAGAGTAATAAAAAGAAGTGTACGTTTATAAACACGACTCATTCTTCATCTCTTAGCAAGGTTTGCTGAATCGTTGAATTGTGCTGAATCGATAATGGTGTGGTAAGGTACAAATCATATGTACCAGTTCTACATCATTTTCTTCTTACTCGTCGACCTCTGTAGACACCTCTGCAACAACAGCCATGGGAAGAGCTCTCCCTTGCCATGTGTTAGGGCAGGTCATGTGCTGCAGCTATAGTGGAGGATGTTGGGGAACATAGGTCTCATGATGAATTACGCCGGCTTCAAGAGAATAATTTAGTATATTTGAGTTGTGTATTTTTCACTTGTATTTCTTCTTTTTTATTGAAGGAGTGTGTTGTATCTTTTTTTCTTAGTCAATAAAAATGAAGAAGTACAAGTGAAAAATACACAACTCAAATATACTAAATTTTTCCTTGACTTCAATGTCTCCACTCTGCAATGTCTTTGATCCCATTTTCGATGAGGATGGCCTCACGACCATCCACCATGCCTTCGAGCTCGACATCAACTTCTTCATACACCTCCCTATGCATGTCACTAATGTCGCCTCTCTCTCTCTCTTTCTCTCGCATGTCATGTGTGAGATGGTAGGTACTACAGGGGCACCATATCGAAGGCAATGCTGGGAGGGTGTTTGTAGGTAATGGGGTTTCCGTGGAGTGAGTACGTCATCTCCACCAAGTGCGACTAGTACATTGAGGGCTTCGACTTCAGCACCGAAAAGGTCACAAAGATTAGGAGCGACAGAAAGAGCTCTCCCAAACACCTCCGTAATAACCATTGCCCCAACTCGCCATGGTCTCCTTCTCTCTCTGTATCTCTTTCTCTCCATAAGGAGTGACCCAACTTTGCTTGGAGACCGTAAGTCTCCAAATACAATACGGCACGAGCATATTATATCGATATAGTGTGATACGACCAATCTTGCTCAATGACTCAAGAGCATCATTTTTTTCAAAAAAACAAAGAAGATAAAACTCCAACGACGACAACATCTCTCAAGGGATATATTAAAATTCCACGTATCATCGCAAAATGACATACAGTGTGGCTCCACGTGGCACTTCCTTGCGTAAGCCGCTGCTGGGGACAGCAAAACTGCCAATCCCGAAGCAGCCAGATTTTGGACTCAAAGTGCCGCCCGGCGACGACGGCGTGGTGACCAAAACAGTTCCAAATCTGAAAGAAACTCCTTTGGCTCCTTCGGCCACTCCCGACCGTCCGATTCGCGTTGTCCTTTTTTCTCATATAATATTACAGAAAAAAAAGATTGTTTTGACATTAGTCCCCCTGTGATCTTGCTTATTTGGAAAATAATCACCTGTGATTGCCGATTTGCCGTGCCTATTTATTACACAATTATATGATCTTAATAGAGAAGATTGGACCACATGTGTAGACAAATATATTAAGCCCAAATCATATAAATCTAGTACAACATCAAATTTTTCGACAGTTATACATATCGGTAATATTTTTCACTTACAAGTGGTATATTGATAATATTTTAATAATAATAATATATTTATAATTTTTCATGTAACAATATTTTTTTTGGTGAAAAACATTAATTTTTTTTCATGATGTGGGTGAATAGAGTTGTGGGAAGCATAGTTTGTATGCCAAGTATTTTATAGTCTTAGTGTGGTTTGATATAAATAGTTTTTTAATTTTTATTTTTCATAATAAAAATTTCAAGGTTTATTAGACCAAACTGGGACTAAACCAAATTGGTACGGTAAAATCTAATTCGACCCGGTACAACTATTAAGTCAATCTCGGTGGGAAGTTCTAAATCTTGTTTTTTCCCCCTTTTTTTAAAGATAGTTAATTTTATTATCAAAGTAAGAAAGTGAATATTTTGATTTATCTATCCATAATTTAATCATTTGAGATAACTTATTTCAAGGCAGATCTTGTGTCTTAAATCCGCTGCACCCTGACAAGATACGAGTTGGACTTGGTGTTACAAAAAATCTCTTTTTAAGTTTTTAGTCCCTGAAAACTTTAGCAATCAGTTTTAATCCTCATAGTTTGTTTGGCTATGCAATTATTTGACCCTAAGAAACTCAAGTTTTCTTGGAAATAAGTCCTTTCTAGGGATTAAGAGTTACTTATAAAAATTATAATTTATTTTTTGAAAGGGCCTGCCTCCTAAATTCAAGACTGAATAATCTAATTTCGAGAAATAAAAAAATTGTTTATAAAATATTACATACCAAAAATAAAATAAAATAACCTAAAATGAATTCTTGGTATCTTGTATTCTATGGTCACTGAGGCCAGAACCCATGTTTTACAATTAAAAGATAAGATAAGTGAGTGGAATGAGCTACATGAGTCATAAACTGTGATGCCCAAAATTTGTTGGATATGAAATAATATTCAAAGATCTAAGGTATCATGGAGAGAGAAAATAATCAATAAAAGTTTTGAATTCTAAATGGTCCCCAATTTTTTTTTAAAAAAACAAACATGTTGGAAGAATATCCCACTCCATCATCAAAATTTACCAAATTCCAATCTTTCTGACAAGTGAAACCTTACACAAGGTATTACATCATGTTCCTTTACACCGCCAGTGACCAATAAAGATTAAAACAAATAATTTGAGCACTGATCGCCATGCTTCATTGTTTTCACAGCCTTTCATTTCTTAAACAGGGACATTAAAACCAGAATATGGCACCCACAGGTCTGTGTTGTTCATGGTGGGGGTCATAGGGTGTGTGGTCAGAAAGGTGGCTCCTTTTCTTATCTCAGGCTCTCAGCAAGGAGACATTAGCCACCGCGCAGGGGCGCAGCCTACTATGCAGCCGTCTGTCCCTTTTGATCTTTGTTTCTATATATTTAATCATGGGATTCCAGCTTGCCGTTCCCCGCCTTCAGCGGTTGGCAGGTGGTGTGGCTCGCAGCTGCCCACATTCCTGTATATATTACTCTCTCTTGCACCCTCCCGCGTTCTTTCCATCTGCTGGAAGCGCCGCGAGGGGTACCCAGTACCCTTCTCAGCGTTGGTTAATCTGTTCCGGTGAGAGAGACGAGAATGGCGAACTGGAAAGGCTTCTGGTCGAAGAGAACCGTCATCGGGCTCAGCCTCGGGCAGTTCGTCTCCCTCCTCATCACTTCTACGGGCTTCTCCTCGTCGGAGCTCGCCAGAAGAGGTAGCTCCGACTCCCCACCCCTCTGTTCTAGAGCCTTTCTGGGTTGCGGGTCTGTTCCAATTCCATTGGGAAGGAGTTGGCTTTTGGTCAACGTCCATCCAAAATCTCGCAAGTTGGGATATGATTGCTGCCGCGGTGGGAAAGATCAAAATTTTCGATGTATTCATCTGAACTTTAAATTTTTTCTTTTGGGGTTCCTCAGGAATCAACGCACCCACGTCCCAGTCCTTCTTGAATTATGTGCTGCTAGGGCTGGTTTATGGGGCGATCCTGATCTACCGCCGAAGAGCTCTCCGGGTTTGCATGTCATCCCTGTTCCTTAAATTGGATTCCTTGTTTGTTTAAGTGAACTTTCTGTCGCTTATACTTTTCTAACCATACTCACTCTACCTGGTGGTCTTGTTTAGTACATTTCTCTCTTTTGCTATTTATTCTCTCACTACTTTGTGCTGTAAAGTGTTCACTTCCTTTGGAGAATTCCCTTGTGACTCTTTCTAGCTAGCACTATGCATGGTTCCCATTGCAACAGTGCTGATATTTTACTGCCATGTTGAGTCCGTAGATCTGATGAGAGTTAGTTTAGTAAGTGGCTGTGAGGACAGTAGAGAGGAGATTAATTTTACCAGTTATTCTAACCTCCTCACCACATACAACACCCTTTACCATCACAGTTTTGGCTGATGGCCAAACTGATTACATAATTAAGAATTTGATGATGGGCCTGTTCTTTATGAACGAGAAGCCTTTTGACATACAGTTCATCTGAAAATTAGTGTGAGCCTTGTCCATGCTGATGTTCTTCACTAGAGTTTTATGGCTAAGTTACTACCCTGAGTAAAAAAATGTCTGACGAATCAAGTGCCCTCGTATGTGAGGATTGCTCTTTAGACATTTCTGACACACACACAACACACACACACACACACACACACACATATATATATATATATATATATATATATATATATAGAGAGAGAGAGAGAGAGAGAGAGAGAGAGAGAGATTTTCCTTTTGGATTGAGTAACGAGTCATTGACTTCAGTGTGCTCCAACTGATGGTTGTGCTTGGTTTCTGAGATGTGATGATTGGATTATTGTTGCAGATGAAATGGTACTACTATGTGATGCTATCTCTCGTCGATGTCGAGGCCAATTTTCTTGGTGAGTGCACATTTACATGTATATACATATGAGATGTGTGTATGTATCTATATCTACATCTATATCTATAGATTTCTGTATCGTGGTCTACATAAACATCAAATCTTTCCTGCATCATGATGTCAGAAGTCGTTACAATCATCCAAGCATTTATGGCAATCTGATCTAATAAATTGGCTTTTCTGCCCCTTCTTATTGTTAATATCACAAATCTGGTTAACTTCCTTGAACACCATTCTGGCGCTCATATCATATACTAGTCTTATGAAGCCTTTGCTCCATCTGCTTATACCAAACCTTTGTTTATGCAGTGGTGAAGGCTTATCAATATACATCTTTAACAAGTGTCATGCTGCTGGATTGCTGGGCCATTCCATCTGTTATATTCCTTACCTGGATTTTTCTGAAGACAAGGTATAAATTCAGGCAGTTTGCTGGTGTTGCTATTTGTGTTGCTGGCCTTGTCTTGGTCGTGTTCTCTGATGTCCATGCGGAGGACAGAGCAAGTAAGTAAAGAATAGATCTTAAATTTGAATTCAACTTTCATGCATGCCTATAAATCATTTTTGTGGTAGTTATTCTACCACAGCCTGTTAGCTTTTCTTCATGTGCTTGTTGTGTCTCTTTTATGTGAAATTGAAATGATTTGTCATCATCTGTCCCAGAGGGAAGCAATCCTTTGAAAGGAGATATTTTTGTGATTGCTGGATCCATGCTGTATGCAGTTAGTAATGTCAGTGAGGTACGTTAACGGTGCTCCTTAGGACCTTGGTTTTTTTCCCACTTAAAAACCTAAACTGCTATAGCATGTTGGTGCATCTTACTCTAGAGATATCTTGTATCATCTCTAGGAAGATAATATATTAGGTCAACTTACTTACCGATAGAATGTGCTGGAGAAGCTAAGCCTTTCAGAATGGGAAGACCTATGGGAAAATTTAGTCAAGTTTCTGGCAGGAAGGTTGAACACAAATATATGCCTCATCAATCAAGGTTTACTAGAAAACAAGAAATACAGAGTTTGATTTTGATTCATCACTCTTAGATGACACAGAAATCCTGGCTAAGAAAGCTATGCTAAGTTCTTGAAGTGTAATCAGATGAATGTGATACCTTGGAAGAATTATGGGTGAGTTTGTTGTTAAGAAAATTAGAAATGTAATGGAAATCATCTTCGCAACATACGTTGTGATATGAGATTGTTTTTCTTCTCAGAGGAATTAAGAAAGAAATGTCTTATGGCATGTGGCTTGATGAATGATGGGAGATGCTGGATCCTCTGTAGGAGTGTAATCCAATAAGCACATGCACCATGCAGCAAAAGATTGATGCTAAACATGAGGCTACACCAAGTTGTACTCACTGTTGGTTTTGTTGCTCCCTTTTGCAGGAGTTTTTGGTGAAAGAGGGTGATAGGACGGAGCTGATGGCAATGTTGGGTACATTTGGAGCTGTCATAAGTGCTTGCCAAATGTATCCTCAACTCCAAATTTATAGATGCAGTTATAGTAGGGTTGTCTAGTATCTTCCTTTTCTCAGGTTATTTGCCAACAGATACCTATTAAGATTACCTGATCATTTTTCCTTCATGTATTCATGGTGCAGTTCGTGCTGGATCATGAGCAATCTGGTTGTTCCATTTTTTTATACATCCAAGAGCAATGTAAATAAATCCTAACATCATCATCTTGGCCTCCACTTTCAGGGTATTTATATATATATATAAAGTGCACTCTTCTTTTTCTGTTTTTATTCATTGTTGAAATTATAATGCATTGGTGTTGTCAGAGAACCATGCTAGCAATATTTGGAGGGGCAGGGTTCAGATTTACAAATTTTCTGGGGAAGTTTGGAATTTTGACATATATAGATATAGTTGAAATCATAGGTATACACGGCACTGCACTGCACTCCTCTCTTTCTGTTTTTATTCATTGTTGAAATTATACATGTCTTATGCATTATTTAGAGGAGCAAGCTTCAGTTTACAGATTTTCTGTGGAAGTTTGGACATTTAACTGTTTTTGACATTATTTTCCATTCTTATGGATGCGTAAATCTGCATCATGTTTTTTTTTCCAAAAAGAAGATAAGAATTTTCTGTTTTATGGGAGACAACTCTGTGTATTTCCTTAATTACTTGTGCAGAAGCATACTAGAACGTGATGAACTCAAATCCATCCACTGGACTGTTGGTGCAGTAAGTCCCCCCTTCCTATTTTCTCTTCTTTTCTTCCTCCCCCTCTCTGTGAACTTCTAATGCATCTAGATTTTAATAGTTAAAACTATACACATCCCTTTTTTGTTGCAAGTGAACTTCCAATGACACTGCTAGAGATTTAAATCCTGATATTGATGGCAGGTATTACCATTTATTGGGTTTGCACTGGCGATGTTTTTGTTTTACTCAACTGTGCCAATCTTGCTAAAGGTATGCCAAGCATTCTATTTTGTGGCCAGACCCCAGTTCTGCAGGCTGAAATGGTTCTCATGAATATATTCTTGGGCCTAGAATTTTTTAATCATCCTTGAATTTCTCTGATGTAACCTTTTTTCCCCCCTCAAAAAATGGAGATTGAGATTCTAGGGAAGATTCTAAGGAATTGTGTTACTATCATCTACAGCTTTACTGAAGTGTATAAGCAAAACATTGAGTCAAATTTGTGAAATAGAAATGTCATTAGCACTGTGATGGTGGAGCTTGTAAATCTTAAAGAATATTGGTAAATGGTTCTGCCATAGGCTTCTCCATAAGATGTAAAAGTGTATCCATCTAAAAGATAGCCAGAAAAAAGCATACCACATTTAGGCTGTAATATAATGCTTGTGAAGAAGGTAGCTTTTCTCTACATTGGGAACCTGTTCAGTGGGTCATTCAACTCAGATATCTTGGTTTTACACTTGTATAACAAACCTCCCAGCATCGCCACTGTGCATCAGATACCCAGGCACACAAACAAGCTTGGCATGTGCCTAGTTTCATTTGGACCTCTTTTTCAGTGTTGATCGTGTCACTTGGCATTGAAAAAGAATATATTTCAGCTTTGGGGATGTATTATTACCAAATGTGCTTAGGTTTCATGTCAGCCAAATATGTCAAAATCTTTCAATTGTGGGGATAACACGGAAAGGAGGGTGGAACTGGAGAATGTTGGCTTTCCCCATCATGTGTCAATTTGATGCTCAAACCTCCTTTAAGACAATTGTAAATATTCTGCGGAATGCAACTTGCAGGTTGCAAAGTTCTATAGCACTACGGTATGCACAAAATTTTCAGAGGCGTAGGTACTAAATAGAAAATTGGTTACCTTTTGAAGTTATTTCTTACTGAATGAGTATTTACTCATCCTTCCCTAGTATTATTATCGTACTAAATTTAGCAAATTTGGTTGATAAGTTCTGAATTGGTAATGTCCCAAGAAAAAGGAGATTTGAAGTTAATCGGTTTTGGGCATCAGCATTTGCTCTCTTTGTGCCTGTTGGGGCACATTTCTATCTGAGCACATCATGTCGTGTTCTCATATAGATGTGAATCCTGAGAGTGGGAAGTCCACAATCCACATCATTTTGATGTTCTCTTTGGTTTTGCAGTTTGCAATGTACATATCATAACTTTTCTCTTCTGTTTGCAGCTATCTGGATCAACAATGCTGAACCTCTCCCTTCTGACCTCCGATATGTGGGCCGTCTTGATACGCATCTTTGCTTATCATGAGAAGGTTTTGTGCCTACATGTTTTGATTGCATGCTGTAATTAGTCAGAAGCATCCTTTTGATTAAGAAATTTTGCCATAAACCTGCAGGTTGACTGGATGTACTTCATAGCGTTTGCAGCTGTTGCTGTTGGTCTTGTAGTATATTCAGGGTATTTCTTATTCTCAGATGTTACTTCATCCGACCTTCGGCACACTTGGAGGTGAAACTTCAATTTAATGTGTATTATGATTCTTCCTGCAGAGGCATGAAAGGCGAGCATAGAGTCCAAGTTGCTGAGAATGATCATACTAGGGATGAGGAAACAACAGTTCGAGATTCAGTTCAGCCCTCCACAGGGGGAGTTCTAAAGAAGGTGACACTAAAGATAACCCTGTCTCTGCTGTTTAGGCACACAAAGGAAAACTGCATATGCTGAGGACACTGACAGAACTAACCTGCATAGTGATGAACGATGATGGAATTCTCTTTTTCAACAGCAAATAATACCTATTACTATGCCCTCGCCGACCGGGACGAAGGATGCTAAGCTACCAAACGTCTTTGATATTGTTATGTTGCAAGCAATAATTGGAGTTGGGGAGGGGTCAGTTTCAAAGTTGCAAGCAGGCATTTGCTGCAAACACGCCATTAGTTAACTCTGGTGTACATCTCTTTGCTTGGTTATTTCATAGCCCACCATTGTTATAGGTGAACGCAATAAACCACTTGTCGATTTCTTCAGTGAAACTAGATAAGATCATGTGAGAAAGTGCTGCTGATGATCTCATTTGCCATACACTTAATCTTGGTTAAGAGAAGTTCTTCCTTGGTGATTGAGAAGGGCAGCTAGCTGGATTCTCAGATTTTGCAACTCGAGGGCTAGAAAGCTCCATTTCCGGTTTCAACTTGAGGTTTTAGATGTGTTTCTTTTACAATCTTCCAATGCAGTGCAGGGTCTAATTACCACATTAAACAAAATGATCTGTTTATTGACTTGTTTCTTGGGACTTTAATGGACGCCAAGAGGGGCTGCTGCATAGTTTGAGAAACATGGTTTCAACATTGCCGTCTGCCATGCAGGAAAAAATATATACGGGAAACCAGTTAGTTTCTTCTTCTGAGAACTCGACATGCAGTACAATCTTCGGAACATGGTTGGCAGTTTCGACTGAACATTTCGGTTTCAGACCGGACTGGTCCGAAACCAGGCCATTTTACTGTAACAAGTCTGATAATATCATACAAATGATATTTTGATGGGTTTCAGCTGAAACTAGATCGAAACTAATGGAAACCGGCCGGTTACTCCCTTCTTAAGACCGTCGGATATATATGTCCGAAACTGATGCTGCCGTCCTTCATTTAGGAAGCCATTTCAAACTACGGCCCCTTCAATTTTTCCTACTTCGTCCCACGAAAAGTTGTCTCTGAAGAGGAAGGATCGAAATTGGCTCCTTGTATGTGTGAAATAATGTGACTAGATAACATAACATCTATGCATAAGAGGGTCATAATTTTATTTTAGAGAAAACGAGGGTATCAAGTCCAAGATCCGACAATCATCCGTGTGGTTACAAAGACACCCTTTATTGTTCCAAGAAAGAGATTTATTGCAAGGGTCTTCTTGCAACTCCTCTTAATCTCGGCCACGCCGTGTCTATGTGAATATAGAGAAAGATTTAGTGTATTTTTATATTACACTTTAATTATAATATGACTAGGGAATAGTTTATGTGGCACCTCTCATATGAGGAGTGATAAAATGACAACTCAATTGTTAGATGTCACATAGATTTGTTGTCTAGTTAAGTGTAATATGAAAGTACACTAAATCTTTCTCGTGAATATAATATGTCAAACATAAAGTATTCAGATAAGATGGCACTGACACGGTGGCGTCGGCCAGTTGGAGGAGGCAAGGACCAGCAATTGGCTTTGAGCTTATAATGAAAATTTTATAAGACTCATATATATTATCTTTAGAGTTTAAAAATACTTAATTATATACTTATTAATAATAAACTTAAATTTACAAACAATAACTTTTGGCTCATAAAATCAAAGTTTTGGGCTCGTACGGATTTTTGGCGCTGCCGATTGTGGTGGGTTTTGCCGTCATGAGTCGCCACATCAGCTGACCATCTCACTTGTCAATTGGGAGTCCTCTTGCACTAAGTTCACTCTTGTTCGAAAGTTGGCGGGTTTCTTGAAACACTAATGACGAAGGAAAATATTTAGGGCACAACACCCAATATGTGTCATGTCAACTCTTAGGATTGATGTAACTCAACTTTGATGGTATATTAAATGAGAAATATTTGGTGCACTTCATCTAGAGGTGGTGTGCTTGTATGTCACAGTGTGATTAAATGTCTAATTATATTAATGTGATAGATATCTAATTATAAAAGATGTGTGTGTACACTCTCTTACAAATATGTGCACCAAATATTTCTCATATTAAATATCTCCAAAGTCGAGTGTGGTACACCTCTATAGGGTGTGCCCAACTGTGCACTAAGTCCTTCTCAACGACGTCTGTGTGATTTCACATGTAAAATGCCGTCCAACATTCGTATCCCCCGTCCGACACGCGTACCCCCAGATATTAGAAAATGCCCCCCCCCCCCCCCCCCCCCCCCCCCCGCAAAAAAAAAAAAAGAAAGTCAAACATTTGGTATGTCATAGACTTAAGATTATATGAAGAGAAATATTTATTGTACTTTACTAATACATTTTTAATATACTTTTGACTCTCTGATTAAGTGAACATAATTTATCGGTAGCATATTAACTAACGAGAGAAGCCCAAAATGCAATAGAAGTGTATTATAAAAGTATAATAAATATCTCTCTTCTAGATGACATAAAGAAAGTAAGAAATTGAGAAACACTCATTTTTTGAGCCATTTGTCTCTGTAGATACAAATGAGCCTAAGCCCCATTATGAACATGGCAACAAAGCCAATTTACTTGTGCCTAAAACTGAGTGGTCCTAGAAAACAAGTGTTTCTCAAGAAAACCTGACACACTCACCCGATATACTGCACTCGCATATTAGTGCACGCATACATACGAATACGATACGAGTGTACAAACATCCGTAGAGAAACAAGTAGACGTACACATACGGAGCTGCGAATTCCCCAGGAGGCCTCCATTTTTAGGAAGCTTCGAGGCAGGAGAGATAACTATATGTCGTACATAACATGGAACAAGAACAAAAGGCTGAAAAGTAGCCCTTTCATGGGAAAACGTGAACAACTCCGTTAACGAATGCGATCAAAGGGCAGGAATGTTCTACCTCCCAGCTGGTCATGGCTTCTCTTCGAGAAGAGGTACGAGATAATTCGCATTAGCAGTTTACGCACCAACACTGAGAGAACAATCGTTTCCAGAGCGTTTCTTCCTCAGCTGCAAGATCTACGCGCGGAAGCATCCATCAAATCGTCGAAGGGCTACGGTGTAAGAAGGATACGCGGATGAAGACGCGCAAGATGTCTTCTATGAACATTTGAAGGTTAGCTTATCGTCGTTCTAGATGACCTCTCTCTCTCTCTCTCTCTTGCACCAACGGGGTTCAGCAAGGATGATGGGGTGCGGCAGGTAGGCGTTCCTCATTCTTCAACACTACGTAATCATGTCTTTCAGATATATATACAAACACCCTTCACTTGGTTTTTAGACTCCTCTTCTCTTAACATATGTAGTGGTAAGATTGATGGATATGTGCAGAGGTTTATCCATTGGAAACATCCTCCCCCAAGAAATAAAGGCAAGAGTTCATGAACTACTAATCTCTTTGGTAGTCTAATAGGTAATGCCCAATAAGCTGTCGGCATATAGCTTACAAGATACATGGTTTTGATACAAATATTTTTTATAACTCGTACTGGAGCAATTGGCTACCAGTCCATTTCCTAAATAGAAAAAGAAAAACGTATTCTTCCACCAAGGGGAAGATGGCAAGCATGTTCTTGGTAAGTAGCAAAGTGTAAGATATTGACTTGTTGATAAAATGGTGACTATGTACAGAGAATTATCCGGAAGTACGCCAACAATGTTCATAGCGCAAAAGATTTATTTTGGCCGCCTCCGTCCGAGTCCATCACTTTGGACGTTGATACATGAAAGACTTGCTGTTCGATTCCCAACCACTGCTTCAAGAATTTGAACACTGTTTTGTCATGCAGCAAACCCCGGTGGCTAGCACTAACGCCTACTCGTGCAGCTGCGGTAAAACCATCGGCCTGCAGGTGAAAGATGAGCATTAGGGAAAGACCAATTCAGTCAAAACTGTTCACTAGAATGAGCCACTGTATATATCAGGTGCTGAAGCACAAGTATATACGAGATAGGGCTTTGTCATAAGCTGATGCTATCGAGAAACCTAGAAGAATTCGATTCTGAGATGGTTTACTAGGTAGTGCGCATCATGTGAGTCAGACAAGCATGACATAGACAATAACGACCAATAACATATATCGGCCATTTACATGGGAGCTTTTGTAGTCCCTTTATCAGAAGTCAGACGATATTATGAATCCTAAAAGAGTTATATTCAGAGGAAACCTGCCATTAAGAGGGTCTCTGCTAGTAGATGTTATAAAATTGAAGGTAACAGGATTTGGATCGGCCATCTTCTTAGCGAATGAAATCAAACTATTCACTTAATTCCTGATAGGTTCTAAAGCCATCACCTGAGCAGATTCAGCAGGAACAGTTCCATCTCCATCAACGTAGGAATACTCGGGCTGTGAACATAGAACGTAAACATCAAGAACAGGACAACATTGTGAATAGTGTAAGAGAACAGACAAGAAAACAAACAAAATTATGACAAAGCAGGTCTTTTATGTAATCAAACATATGCGACTATGCCAAAATGATATAGGATGAAGTTACATTCCTTCCCAGTCAGATCAAGAGCATACAAGGAAGGAAAACTGAATATCATTATCATCGGCATTTTTGGGAGACAGCAGAAATAGAAAAGACGTTATAGGAGTGCTAAGCACAAAGACATCAAAGTGATATGTCTACCTCTTTCGACATTTAAGTGTTTCCAAGCAGGTGGGCAGACAGTAGAAATGATCAAATGCAATATCATTTTTAAGAGGAAGTTCACATATAGAATTGATTAGGAAGGGAAAGTGTAGAGTCGTGCACCATTCTCCACTCTCCTCGACTATCTACAGTAAGAAAGGATGTAGTAACACCAAACAAAGACTAAGCAAGCTCTGAAGGATGAAGAATCAAATAATCATCATAATAAGTGAAAACACATACAATGCTAGTGAATATTTAAGATGCTAGGTGTCTAATGAACACTTTAAAACATAAATATTAGCATTTCATTTGATTCATCTCCAATCTTTAAAATCTAACTCCATATTTGTTCTGATGGCTTCCATCAGTGTTCAATGGGGACCCTTCCATGGCTTCTCCCATTTGTACAAAATTTCTCCTCCTCACTGCCATTCTGTCAGCTTGCATTGACATGTTTAAAACCTCATCCTGCCTCTTTTTCATCCTATAAGTGCACTGCCAATTTAGAGAATCAGAGGCAAGTGTATCAGCTAGTTCCTTTAGACAAGGCAAAAGGAGAATGACTGAGAGACTGCAGAGACCACCAAGACACAAACTAGACAGCAAAAATAGTAAGGCAAAAGGAGAATGACTGAGAGACTGCAGAGACCACCAAGACACAAACTAGACAGCAAAAATAGTAAGGCAAAAGGAGAATGACTGAGAGACTGCAGAGACCACCAAGACACAAACTAGACAGCAAAAATAGTAAAATGTATAGATATCGACATCATCATTTATCATTTCAAGTCGCATGTCACTTTATCTGTTGCAATTGCAAAACTTTTGTGCATTCACATGCACATGCTTCATGGATATATGTATGGCCAAGGATCGGGATGTGGGGAAGAAACTATTCACCTACCATTGTGTGGCATACTTCAGACAGGTCATCGATAGGTGACTCTTCTGAACCATATCTGCATGAACAAGCAAAGGAACATTAGGCAGTTGATCATGAGAACGTTAAGAAACTAACGCAAATCTAATACAATAAGAGCATCCACAAGAATTCATCAGTGAACTAGCAAAAGATTGAACAAAGGAAAGCACATTATTTTTCAGTTTGTTCTAGGTGGGCCTTACTAATAGAATAAGAAGTTCTATGAGAATGCGCTTGCCTAGGTGGTTAAGTCTAATTTCCAAGAGAAATCACATTGATAATCAACCTGCCAACTATTATTGCAACTTTATGTAACTCATTTTATTAGTAAAATGGTAAATGTAAAGGCATGCCAGTCTATAATACTGAAGAGATTCTGCAGCTTTTGCGAAAAGTCAAAAATGTAACCTTGTCAATTTGGAGAAGACATCTAAACAAAAATTACAAAGGGCATCTTATCAAGATAGTCTATTATATATAACACTGACAAATGACAATTTCGAACAGTCTAAATAGCACTTTCACAAAATAGTAGGTATAGCTATCACTATATAAAAAAAAATAGACATAGAGTACACCTTAAGACAGTAATGACTCAGTATAGGCATACCTGACATCAAAAGGAGTGTCAGATGATATTCCAAATATGTTATAGAAGTTGATATCATTCGGCAGTTGAGCATCCTCAAGAATTTTGCGGGTATGAGCAGCCCACTTGAGTATAGAAAGATTGAAAGGAAGAGCTACTGACTTTCCATTGAAGTCAAGCTATTCAAAATAGAAAGAAAATGACAGAAATGTCTTAGTCAAATCAATATTTACATCACATTGTTAATGCAGGAGCTCAAGCAAAGTCTAGATACAATATCTAAATGGTCGAAGATTCTCAAATTGCATGACATTTTACTGTTTAACGAGAACAGTTACAAGCAAACACTGGCATGAGTATAGCAGCAGAAGTGGGTATTACATTATTCAATCCTTGCAATATACCTCGCAGGTTTAATTTGCAGAATTGGTCCTCTTATTTCAATAGTTTTTTAATAACCTTGGTATGCTACAATGCCCAGCTATTATCGTCCATTAGTATTCTGCTGAAATATCTGATTTAACCCTAGTTAACAGTTGACCAGATTTGGGGGAAAAAAAATCCAAATACCCTTGAATCTCTCATAAACCTTTACAGCACCCCAAAATCCTTTATTCAATCCCCTCCCCTTTTGCAATTCTTCATGTTTTCTATTGAGAGGAGTTCCCACTCTTACAAAAGTAACCTGTGCCACCAACCATTCTGTAATTGAGAAGTACTTCAAAGATCAGGCTATTTTTTGAAGATTCGTTTGGACTATCTCAATCAATTGAGAAAGGTTTATTGGAAATTACTGTCAAATTTTCAGAGAAATTGTGTAGTAGTTTTTGGGTCACAACAATGGAGGAGCTATTTTATTTTTTAACAAATAAAGTGGAGTTCTAAATTCATGTCTTCACAAGCATTACCTACACATAGTCACAAGGAAGCTACTCACATAAAGTTTTAAGTAAAAGAAAAGAAGCATTTGCAAAGAGCTACGGAGAAAGAGAGTAAAATACTTATAAAGGAAGACGAAGAAATGAGTTCTAAAAGTATTTTCCTAGAATATCCAGAAATTAGCACATTTGAAGTTATGCACCTCATTATCCCTCAAGGCTTCTTCAAACAATGCAGTGCATCCTGTTGAATCATATGTGTCGAGTTTCACCTCTGGTCCATCTTTGCCTTCAGATTGTTTTCTCCAAACTTGAACAACAGGTTGTTGTTTCCACTTGAACTCTGGATTTGGCAACATCTCATAGATGGACGGACATTCAACCACCTGGACAAACAAAAGGCTCTACTTGTTTAATAGAGCCTATTCACTTACTGGACCTCAAAGAACATTTATCGACAACCAGAAAACCTATGAATAGTATGCTTTCATTTTTTGGTTGGTCATTGCATCAAATCTTGCTCCCTGGAAAATTTTATTAGTTTAAATCTCTCAAAGAAAATAGTTCATGCAGGTCAAAGACTCAAAAGATTACCAATTGGTGCATAGTCCATCTAGATACAAAAAACAAGCTTGCAAAGCCATAGACAAATTGCAACCCAGTTAAAAGGGAATCATTGATGCATCCTGGAGCACCTGTCATCATGGATCAAATGCCATATACAAGGATCAATTCAGTAGGAACTACATATTGTTTTCATACTAATGAATTATGCTCCAAGAAGGAAGACATTAGATCATATGGAGATTCCCCCAAGGGGTTCTCAATTAATTACCTTGGAATGGGCATGCTATGCAAATCCACTTGTTTACGTACTTTGCAAATTCCTGGTATAATATTTGAGTGTATCAGTGGTATTTATATTTTGGAATCTATCGCAAAGATCAGGGCAATGGTAGCACACACATCATGATGGAGGGATAGAAAGCACCGGACAAGTAGGCCACCCATGGAATGTGAAATGATGTTTACTTTCTTCCCTCCTGAGGCTTTGTAAGCTGTAGTCAATTTCATTTTTAACTCATTGATTACTGTATCAACTCTGTCAAAAATAAAATATTCAAAAATTAATAAAGGAATCATTTTAGGGAACTAAAAGTTATTTTGATCATATCGAACAGCTCCTTAAAGAAGATGGTTGAATATAAGTAGCAAAATTGACAAGAGAATACACTTACCTACTACTTTGTCGGAAATCATAACCAAATCCAAAAAGTGTTGTTCCCTTCTCATATCCACATCCAACAAGCATATCAATGATATCATGAAAATGATATAGGTCTGTTAAATGTACAAGCTTTGTAAACTACAAAAAAACAAAAGATGTTAGAACAGAACCAAATATTGCAAAAAACCTTTTCTTAGGTACATTATCAGAGAAAATCACAAAAGGTTAAAAAAAAAGGCCAAGATTTAAAGTAAGACAACATGATAGAATTTTGTCTATTAATGACAGTAATGAGCAGAGGCAGAGACAAAAACAGTGCATCCTATAATTCAATGATCTTTGGGCCTAAACAATAGCATCCTTCTAACAAATATTCAGGAAGTCATAAGAAGGCACTCACCGGTGCCATACATTATCTAAAAGAAACAAGTTGATTAATGAACCGGCCAACTCAGAAACGGTGAATTTTCTGGGTTAGGTTAATTAATTTGTTTGGAAGTTAGCCAAAAAAGGCATATTTTGTAGAACTAAAAATTGATCCCCAGAGAAAAGTGTACATAAACCCTGAAGCAACAAGAAAAAGAAAACCAGACAAACAGGTCTAAGAAACCACAAAATAGATTAGGCTCACACCAGAAACTTGGGGTCTCTGTCTCATCTGCCTAAGGTGACCTATGTTAAACAAAAAAATATTATTCCAACATTCAAACATATCCTACACGGCTACACCAAGGGAATCCTTGAGCTTAAACAGATGAATTTTCTTTTCTACCAAAGAACAAGCATACCTCGCAACAGGAGACTGACTCTCATATCTCAAACCTGGGTGGTTTCCACCTAACTTCCAACACAGGCTAGCACTAGAAGTAATCATGAAATATGGACTGCCACAATTGATAAACAGAAGATTCATAGGCTCCTGAATAATGCCAGAGTCAATAAGATGAACAGATACAGAACAAGCAAATAGCCTCTTCAAAATAGGACTAAATTAAGTAGTCTTATTACAGATCCAGAACAAGCAAATAGCCTCTTCAAAGTAGGACTAAATTAAATAGTCTTATTATATATCTTTGGCAACCAGACCAAAATAAGCTGGACATGACCTGTTTATTAGATGAGACAAAATTGGCCCACACATGTGCCATTGTAATCAGTCCACACACTTCAAGCCTATGAATGCTGGGCTAGTCCAGTCATTTACATCCTTACTTAAATGAAAAATAGTTGGACATGACCTGTTTACTAGACGAGACACTTAGGGTTACACTGGTGTACCAGCCGAACTGCTAATTCCAAGGCTGACCACAGTTAGGCTACGTTCTGAAGACGTGAAGTAGACCATTAATTAAAAGCAGATGTCTATGCTGCAAGAGAAATGACAAAAGCATTTGAAGCCATTGTTCAAGGTTTAGACTCAATGGTCAACAGGCAAGTTCAGTCCATTGACAACCTCACTTGAATGGAGAGCAAGTGTTGCACTGCAAGTGAAATGATATATATTTCACCCTACAGGTACTTACCCATGATGGATCTAAAATATCAATCGAATACAATCCATGGTCATCATCAGGAACAACAATCTCAACGTCTGGATCCAAACTTTCTGTATAGCCTGCCAAAGAAAACTGCCTATCAATTTGGAGGGTAAGAGGAAAAAGAAAGTGACTCTCTAACAGTACTCTTGAATCTTGATTATCTTTTTTCCTTGTCCCAACAACTCTGTGACGTAATTGGTAAGCAATTCAAAAGAGCTTTGGTAATATGACATTTTATGTAGGTTTGAGGATGCAAA
Organism: Colocasia esculenta; assembly: GCA_014218235.1. NCBI lineage: Eukaryota > Viridiplantae > Streptophyta > Magnoliopsida > Alismatales > Araceae > Colocasia > Colocasia esculenta. The sequence continues at coordinate 6,633,489 of CM024755.1, read as the reverse complement.
AGAACTTTGAAGATGAACAATAACTAGATAAGGCACAACAACATATGAAATAAAATCCAAGGGTATGATGGGTATCACATTTAGACAAGTGTAATATAAGGCCAACAGTGGTCTAAGAAGTGGTGTTCTTATGTTACAGAAGCACAATATAAAGCCCACCATGGACCAACTGAGCTAAGCTCAGTTAGTAGATTTTTTTGTTCTCAAAACTTGTTCTCATTGAGTCTTTTTAATTCTTCTAAAACATTTTCTCCTCATCTATTACTTCTTTGATAAAAAGCATGTGGGTGGGGGTAGAACTAGCATCCCTATTGCCACAATGGGTCTGTTAGCAGCATTTATATCTACCTTCTAAAATGATCCTCTTAATAAAACACCCTGTTAAATAACATGACCAGCTACTCTTTTTGACATAAAGGTTAATCCCCCATTTGTGATAATGCTAACCTAAGGCTTCGGCAACCCAACAGTCTACCTTGGTATTTTCAACCAAACTTAAAGTTGATCCTTTAGTTCGAAGAAAAAAAATAGAAACAGTTTCTTCCGCGAGACCCCAAAAAAAAGATAGAAGCAACTTATTAGGCGTTCTACTCAGCCCAACTGTAGCTGGTACTCGGTACTCAAGCACGAGTAGTGGAAATGGCTGTTTCCTAATAAGCGACAAGACTCGGGAAAGCATCTCCAGCCAAAAATGAACGACAAACTTCAGCATTGCCCATGATCATGACTATTTCACCGACATGCTCACGTTAGATGATTCCAAGCGAGTCTTCCACTTCACTCCCTCATTAAGACCACCGAGAAGAAAAAAAACACCTCGTCTGACGTTATTTAGATTAAAAGACTCGCCTCGGGCGACGAAACATGTGAACATCGTAAAGCTCCCAGCAAACAACAAACGGACACCACCCTTCCCATCCGCGTGACTCCCACCAGAGACGCCGACGGCCGAAAGAAAGGGAAGAGGGAGGGGAGGGACAGGAGCTCACCGGTCTCGGCGTTGTATACGGACCACAGGGTCTTCTTGAACTCGAGGTCGGCCAGCAGGATCCGCACCCACACCCGCATCTCCCCCCCGCCCTTCCTGCTCCTCGCGTTCAGGATCGAGCCCCCCATCCCGGAGACGAGCAGCACCGGGTCGAGCTCCGGGGCGTCGTCCCCCGCCTCGGACCGCCGGCCCCGGCGGCCCAGGCACGTGGACAGCAGCCCGCATCCGCCGCCGAGCACCATCGCGACCCCTCCCTGTCGCAGAGGAAGGAGCTGGGCGAGAAGAAGATTCAAGAGAGCGTGGAGGGGAGCACGTTAATAAAGGCCAGCGGGCAGCGGGTAAGGGCGGGCGCTTCCACCTGTCGGTCTCACACTTAAATCTCCCGGCCTTCACACAGTTGGAACTTGGGAACGGTGGGGGCGTGTGGCGCTTCTGATGAACTCGCGGCATAGCATAATAAAGCGGACGCCATCCGCCTTTTGTCCACGTGGCGAGATCTCGCTGGATGCTTGTCGTACCCGTCTGGAATCGGGATTGGTAGGCGGATCGCGGGACTCCGCGGTCCGGGGCCCGGGCATGTGCCCGGGAATATCCGGGACCGCCGTTTCAACGCCGTGCGGTGCGACTCCACGGCACTTCGCAGAGAAAACCTTGCAAATTCATGACTTCACAGGCGTGCAAAGTAGAAACCTCTCTAGAAAACGAGCAAGTAAACAATTTTAAAATAAAAGCATTGAAGGAATAAAGGGAGTGGATAAAGAGAAATTGCTGATCTTACATCTTCCGTCTCGAACACGGCTAAGAAAATTTACCCGTCTAAATAAGATTCATCTTTTTAGATGGTGATCTTATCGTAAAATAATATTAAATATTTTTCATTCTCTCCTCTTATAAAATAAATTTATTTTATTTAACAAATTATTATTTTTAACTCAAAATTCACCACATCGTCGATTCATCCCGAATCAAGATCGATACACATGAGAATTGATAAGAATCGATCTGATTCGTATGAAAATTGGGCGAATCGAAAATCCTGTGATACGTTCTGATTCGTCCGAATCGAACTGATTCAATCCGATCCGCCAAACCATAATTTTACTTAACAATTAGGTGTTCTAATTTGTTCTACTTAACAAATTAAGTGGAACAAATTTATTTTACGAGAGATAAAAAAATATTTAAAATTATTTTATAGTTGAATTCATGGACCACCTAAAAAGATCAATCTCATTCTGAACGGTAAACTTTCTTAGCCGTCCACAACAGAAGGTTAACATTTCTCTAACATAATAGATTAGCTCGTATGTCACTGTCTAAATCAGACTACAATTGAGGAGTGTTTCTAGTAGAAAGTTCAACTATATATGTTTCTTTTTCCCCTTCACAATGGTTGATAAGAAGGAAAGAAAAAAGCATATATATGAAATGGATCCAGAATTGATGACCGGGGAAGAAGAATGGCGAATTTGTCACCGAGTAATGCTATGCTCCCGGCACTGCCGGGAGCATAGCCGACGTGGAGCGGCCGCGCCCCTCCACCCGCGCGCCGCGTGGAGGGGGGCAGCCCCACGTCAATAAATGCTCCGTTTTTTTTTTACAATTTGTGTGCACTAACAATGCACACAAATGATCTACTTGTGTGCACAAATAATATATTAGTGCACACAAATTGTATATAAAAAAAAAACGGAGCATTTATTGACGTGGGGCCGCCCCCCTCCACGCGGCGCGCAGGTGGAGGGGCGCGGCCGCTCCACGTCGGCTATGCTCCCGGCAGTGCCGGGAGCATAGCATTTCTCTTTGTCATCACTCAACAAATACTTGAATCCTGTCGCCCTGGGCATCCTTGAAGTCCAGAAGCATCTTCCCCATTTGGTAGCCATCAAAGACGTCCTTGGATGCACCTTCTAGCATGTCCATAATGTTCACGCCCGCCAAACCTGACCCAAGGATGGAGAGAAGAAGAAAAAAATATGGATGTTTCACATTAGGAACGATGATCAAAAAGTGAGAGATGCTGTACCTGGGATTATCTTTGATGCTCCGTCAAGAAACCCTGCCTGCAAGAATAGACGTGCTTGGCTTGGTCAGAGAAGGCCTCATGACTAGTCAGCAACAAATCAGATATACAGATTGGAGAAATTTGGATGCAAAAGATTGGGTTTTTTGCACGAATACCTTCGTAAATATGAGTTGCCTCACTTAAACATATTATCAAAAATATCCTCCAATTACCTTGATAAGTTGCATTTACAAGCCAAAGGAGACTACATGAATTTCCAATCATTATTCATTTGCATCTGTATCTCTTTGCTCTGACTATGGATGAGGTAAAAAAACAATTACATGATGATATCTCTTGATATATATTATTTGCAGATGATATTGTATTAATTGATGAGAGTATTAATGGTTAAATGTTAAGTTAGAAAGTTGGAAACATGCCTTAACATTTAAAGGTTTTAAAATCAATAAGAACAAGTCAAAATTTATGCATTGTAATTATAACAATGAGAGGATGTCACAAAAATATATAGTTCTAATTGATGGACAAAACATCCTAAGATGAATAGCTTTCCATATTTAGGGTCTATCATCTAAGAGAATGGAGAGATTTATGACGATGTTGCATACAAGATTAAGACATGTTGGTTAAAATGGAGAAGTGTATCAAGAATTCTCTGTGATCGTCGTATACTCGTGAAACTTAAAGAAAAGTTTTATAGAACGGCCGTGAGACCTGCTTTGTTATATGGTACTAAGTGTTGGACAGTACAAAAGAAACACATTAACAAAATGTGTGTAGCAGAGATGAAGATGCTAAAATAGATGTGTGATAAGACTAAGAAAGATAAGATTAAGAATGAGAACTTCTATGAGGACTTGAAAATAACTTCAGTTGATAGTAAAATGAGAGAAATAGACTCAGGTGATTTGAACACGTGCACTGTCGTCCTAATTTAGTACCGGTTAAAAGATGAGACCAAATCTTAGTGGATACTAGTAAGAGAGTTCGAGAAAGACCTAAAATGAGATAATTGCAATGTTATTAGGAAGAACATTGGCTTATTAGGTTTAAACATGAATATAACACTTCATAGAAATATTTGACGGAAAAAGATTTATGTAGCCAACTCCAAATAATAGGATAAGACTCCAATGATGATGATGATATGCTTAAGTAAGGGGCCCATATTTACAAGGGTATTTATGCAAAAACAAAACCCTAAAAGATATGGGGCAACTCAGAAATGCATGCAAGCATTGAAATACTTAAAGGATCAAAGTAAGAGATGATATTATGGCAAAGCAAGTAACCATTAAGTTTGTAAGTGTTTTCCATTCTGTGTCAATAGGGTTGCAGGCTTACGGGAATTCTGACATCGAGCTTCTCCATACCATCCCGTCCAGTGATCTTGATCCTCAACGTGCGTGACCATATCCCAGAGAAACTACCCCTAGAATCATATGAGCCACTGTTTGGAAGCACCTCAACGAGAGGATACTGTGCCCCTCCGGTTCTTGGCTCATCAACTTGAGCAGCTGACTGAGCTGTGTAAGTATCACTGCTGGCAGAAGTGTAACCTATTTTCCAGCAAGTACAACAAATTAGAATGAATTTTAAGAGGCACAGAAGCACGAGGAAATTAAAGATAAGTAGAGACCTCTTCTGGTAGATAACTCGGAAACAATTGTACTGTAACGCTTCTCCTCTTCATAGTAATCATTGAAACCTATGATTTCTTTAATTTCTTCAAAAGATGGCAGACTTCCAGGAGAAGGGACACGACCACTTTTTATTGCAGTCAGTGCGTCCTAGAAATATTAGTCACTGTGTAAGTAGTTGCTTTCCGGTGAACATAAATATTCAACTTTCTAGGCTGCAGAAATAGATGATGCTACAACATATTTCGAAAAAGCCAGGAAAGAATGATAACTTAACTAAGGGTAATAACAATGTAAAAATATATGAGCATTGCATAACTTGCTGCACCAACAATTTGTAAGTGACCCTTAGAACATGACCATAAGTCATCCCTGTGGTAATAGTTATTGATGACTAGGATTGGGCTATGGGCATGCCCTCCCTCTCCCTAACCCCTCTGTTTATCTGCCCTTGCCCGTGTTACTCTTATCCACCATGACACACACCCACTTCCAGAGGTAGGCAACACTGAAAGCTTGTTGATCCTTCAAATCGCATCTTCTCCTACTGCTCTGTGCTTCTACTCCATATCGTTTCATTGAAATTTGAAGCCATTGTGGTTCACTTCCTTTCAATTTTAGTATAATGCTACTTCCTAATAGTAGTGCTGCTTCCCAACAAGTTCTATATTAAAAAATGGGTAAGTATACATTTATTAAATATTTATTCTTAAGTTTCATTCGAGAGTTGTGTACTCTTGGTTGTCAAAGGTTGCCGAGAGTGCCACCTAGCTGTGACTTTGATGACCATCTTACCTAACTACTTAGGCAGTTTTCTTCAAAAAAAAAAAAAAACCACAACAAACTACTTAGGCAGTTAGGTTCCCTAGCCCTTGTCCCCCTTGACAACTATGCCATATCTTAAGTTTGAATGAGTAGATTAATTGCCTCTTTTCAAATCAACTTATCAAACCCAGATAAAAACTAGAATAAATATTTCAAGAAAAAAATGGTCTACCTGCATCGCCTGTATGGACACTCCAATCAAAGAGAGTGGATAGCTGACCATTTTAAAACCAATCTCCTCAAGCTCAATAGGGTTCAATATGGGAGTCTTTCCCCCACCTTCAAGCATGTTCGCCTACAGGAAAGCAAATGACAGTTTTTAGTTGTTTGGATAACAAAATTTCCATATGCAAGTGAAGTAAGACAAAGAAAGGCTGGTAGTAGTGATCCCAAAAAAGGATAACAAATACCAGTTAACTCTTGTAACTTATGACCAAGTACATAAAGAAGCATGACAGTAAGAACAGTTCAACAATGTGAATGAATAAGCAACATAAAGAATGCAGCAAACAAATGGTAAAAAAGGGAGCAGACACATCATACCGCATGAATCGTCATCATCATCAGAGACTTATCCCATTATTTGGAGTCGGCTACATGAATCCTGTTCCGATTAGATCAGAATTCATGTAAATACTTGACAATATTTTACTGCTGGCTGTCGACCTAAGGCAAACCCTCCTCCTTTCCCATGCGGACTTTACCAGCAATGGCGGAGTTCACATCATACCTCTTGAATGCATTTTCATTTTTTTTCCTCTCTTACAACTGGGGAAGAACAAGAAGAAGAAAGGGCTTATTTTATACATCCCTTTTATTTGTTATTAATGAAAGTAAAGACCCACTGATTCCAACTCCTAAGGAATCACAAACATCAAGGATCCTGAGATCCTGATTTGTGTCCACTAGTAAGGATGCTTCCTTCTAGCCTTTGAAAAGCAGACAAGGAGAGCTCTTGGTTGAACTTCCAACGTCTATCCATGAACTTGCATTTTTCTAAAGCTTGCATCATTTTTGGAACATTTGACAATTCATGAGAGGAAGAAGAGGAGAAGCAGATGCAGAAAAGATCAATAAGAAGATTGTATTGGCTCCCACCTAAAAGGTAGAAGAAAGGCAAATCCAATTCAATCAGGTTCATGATAAATGCATCTGATGCAGAGACCTATTTTAACTTTCTGGTCATTGATAGATGGTGGCACCATTGATGCCTTTGCTGGGCCAAACTGTCCATTTGCTAAATAGCAGGAAGAAGGCTATAGGAATGATGTAGTGTGTCTACATAAGGAGAGAAAATAATAGCTGATTATAAAGGTATGCCAGTCATTTTATAATTGAGATACCAAGGCTATGTTGGATCTATGTGACAAAATCAAATCACAATGGTCAAAAGCAAAATTAGAGAACTTGTGAGTTTTGTTTCTTTACATTTTCCCCTTTTATGTGTATCAAATGAAGGGATGACACGGCTATTTTTACCACTCGATCTGCATAGAAGGCGATTAGAGCTAGGAATCAGTAAATGAGATTTCACCCTTGGATCTGAAGCACACCAACAGTTTAGAAATTTTCCTTATGCTCATGGCAGGCCTTTCTTTCGCGCCTACATACATGTGATAACTCTCAGAGAAAGGGATACCAACTTGCAGGAAGGTGTATACTCTATGAAGAAAAAGCAGAAACAGTCACCCACTTCCAATGTACTTACTCTAAGTGGATCTCGAAACAAATTCTAGACAGATTTGACTTGAACCACCAACCAGCTAACTCCTTGCGAGAAGAGATGGCTTTATTGCAGCTTAATTTTACTACAGGTGTTCTTCTCAAGCTGGTGAAACTGCTACTTAGAGCTACCTTTTGGTGGGTGTGGAGGGAAGCACCCACATTTTTTTATAATAAATCTAGCTCTCAAATGCAACTGCTGATTCACAATCTTCAAGATTCACGTTGCTGTATTGAACCAGTTTTGACAGGTCAAAGAAGGATCACAAGGCAAGAAAAAGGAATACTCAATAGATTTTCTTGCTTAAACCTATAAATGTATTTCCTCCAGTAGTCATGTAAGACTGTTCACAGTTGTGTGAACAGGCAGTTACCAGGCTATGGCGACATCGCTAGATGAACCATTCTTATCTTGTACATAGTTTTATTTCTTTTATATTTTAATTCCATTCACATACTTACGGGAAAAAAAAAGAAGTTTACTACATAAGAGCATTTCGGGACTTTCAGTCCATAGACTTTTCTAGGTTACAAAAGTAGAGTAATACTTGCTGCACCTAACAGGTATTAATGCTCTATAACCACATATAAATTTGTTCACACAGTGGATTTTACATGGTCATATCACTTAGATGCTTGCAATAATTAAAAAAAAAAAATCTAATCTCCATATCATCCAAGCATAGATGTAGACACATACGCAGTTAATAAACTATGCATGCTGGGCATATGGTTATATCAGTAATCATGATAAGAAGAGAAAAACAAACATTAAATAAGCATCTACAGTTTCCATCTAAGAATCTGGAAAGCAAACAAAACTATATTCATCTGCATAAGTATGAATACCCATTGGGATTAGCATTCCATATTTCTATGTGAAAATATTTGAAGCAGAGAAGATTCTGCATCAGTTCTAATATAGTCCTCACAAGTCACATTGTCTTATAACTCTATTTGTGTGTATTGACGGGAGCGTGGAGATCAAGCTCTCAAATGGTATCCTTAAAGGTATCTTCCTCGAATAGAATCTTTTCTTCTCTAGGCGCAATCAAGCATGCTTTTCTTCCATTACCATGCAAAGCCTCTCATGTCAATGAAATATCAAGGCATAAAACAAATTGATATACCATTTTTGGAAGGAGAGGAGAAATATCACAGAGGGCCTTCATCTCTTCTCTAGAAGCAAGTGCATCAATGAAAAGAACATCTGCTCCAGCATCAGCAAAAGCTCGTGACCTCCAAAGTGCTTCATCCAAGGATACAGCTTGACGAGAATCAGTGCGTGCTACAATAACAATGTCAGAGCCACTTTCCTTACGAGCATCAATAGCTGCTTTTATGCGCATCACTGCCTCCTCCCTTGGGACTACCTTCCTTCCCTGTGTATGCCCACAAGCTTTGGGTGCCACCTTGGCAACAAATGCACATAATCAGGGCAAGATCTTAGAATGGGAAGAAACATAAAAACTAGAGGATACTTTAATAAGTGTTCACTTGCTCTCAGACAAAAGTATGATGTACGGAACCAAACATTGTGACTAATGAATATCCAGTGGAATGGAGAATATAAATGCATGCAACTATAATGATATATCCACTTACACAATTTTGCCCATCGAAAGAAGGATTAATCAATGTATTAGTAGGTTCATACTCAACCCATTCTCATCCACAGAAAAGCATTCACTTACCTAAAAACTAAGGACACCCTTATGGATGAAATGAACTATCTTTCAATGCTAGTGGATTTATCCTTCAAAAGTTTATCAGTGTATTACCTTTGATCTATTACATCACTGTATACACATATCAGAGATGGTGTCATCCATACTACATAAGTTCTAAATAAAATGTACCTCCTTCTGGATCAAATACATGTATCTTACTGCCAATGCCTAAATTGTTCCCATATAATTCATATGTTAGAGATGGGCGTCAACAATTGTGTACATTACTGTAAAATGTAGAATTAGGTCATCCTAGGGAATACATGATTAGCTAAAACACTGTCAGAGAAAAAAAATATAAGCATCGAAATTTAAGAGAAAACATACATCTTCAGAATTTTGTGCGCAACGCTGTGACAAGCGCATGTGCTGTTTACAAGTCAAGAATTTGTCACATATATTATCTTTAGGAAAAAAATGCCCTGCTACAGAGTAACAGTGTTCAGTGCAGTGAAGATTGTTTACCTGATCTTCGAGAATGATTCCTGCAAAACCAGCTCTGATAAAGCCTTTGACGGTTCTTTTTACATTCATAGCATTCCCATATCCATTATCCCCATCCCCAATGACAGGAATAGAGACAGCTTGAGTAATTTGACAACCTTGATCAACCATTTCACCATAAGAAATAAGTCCGACATCTGGCAAACCTAACCTAGCAGCTGAAAGTGAGAATCCTGAGGAGGAAAAGGAAGAACCAGTCATAAATTTTGCAAAAATAATTATAACTAACCAAACTTGGTTCATCATGCAACTGCTCAAGAAACTCAAAAATCAAATAACAACCTCTCAAAAGTGAAGAAATACGCTAACTCTCATATCATATATTCATATTAACAATATTCTTGTTTTCAGTGTTTCAGGGATTAATAAATCCTGACCCAAATCTGTTTTCAGTTGAACAATCTGGTATCTCTTATGATTAGGCCTGAACAAAGATGTGCCAATCCAGCCAGCCTGATTGGCTCATGAGCATCTAGCAGGTCTTTGGAGTAACACCCCAACATGCCTGGCAGAATGTCTATTTCATGCTCACCCGTATAGTCACACTGCACTTCACTATGGAACAAGTGCTTAAAATGCGTCCTGTGTTCCCAGCTGTGGGCTTAGCATGATTTGTTCAATAGACATTGTCATATTTTACCACATTTTCAACTATAGAATGAATAATATTTCATGTGCTTGTAATGCATAGCAAGTTTCAGACGCAAATGCACAGCACACAATGACACAAGTCCAACATTCCCGAACTCCAATTTCCTACACGTAGCAGATGCTCCAGTAAGCTTCCACGTATACAGTTTCCTGAATTCCAAAATAGGTTCACGTTTTCTAATCTAGCTTCCTGGGATCCCAGGTTTGCATGATTAAAGTGCATTTTTGCTTCATCTAATCCAAAGTTCAATAGTGATGGACAGGCAGGGGAGACCACGGATCAACAGGGGAGAGTTTGTTACAACAACATGGTGCATCGATATCTCAATACACAGAAATCCCCCAGTGGTATATTCCTCACAACGCTGTGTGCGCGACTTTGTCACCAGAAAGAATGACCCAGTAAACATACGTCGAAGACTGGAAGCCTAAGCAACTTGCATTACCCCAGGCAACAAACATTTCAAAATGCCTTAGTATGAATGGTGAAGGGAAGAAAACATCTGTGAGACCCAACGTCGAACATGTACCACTCGTGAAGCAGAACCGGAATCCCGCCCTCTCCACGAGCTTAGCGCTGAGGGCGTCGAAGCAGGCGGGACCCTGGTGGATTCCCGGCGACTCCAGAATCTTCCGGAGGGCCTTCGCCGGTGGGTCAGCGGAAGCAACACAGCACACTAAGGCGCCACGTCTCTTCGACACCAGCTTGCAGTGGGGCCTCCGCTCCAAAAGGTGGGAGGAGGTCGCCCGCCGGTGTCTGGGGCTTACAGTGGGAGGCAGCAAGCAGGAATGTGCAGGCGGAGAGCGGAGACATTGGCGGGAGCGGGAGGGACGGAGGAGGGTGTGGTTCCCGCCCTGCAGAGAGGTCATCGCCAGTCGAGTACGTGAATTGTCTCCGGGAGCAGCGGATGGCCCGTGCGAAAGCAAACCACGACGATCAGACCGGCGAGCCCCAACGGAAATGTGTTGACGGCGGTAGATTTTATTCGTGTTTTTTCCAGGGTTTGCCGTGCCGCGGCGGGGTCGACCCGTACCGTGCTTGGGCGCGGGCGAGCCCCAGGCACGGTCGGGTCACCTTGCCGCCGCGGCACACAGCGGACCCGTACGCTTCGGTCCGTTAATTTTTTTTTTTTCATATTCGAGGTATTAAAGTGATCTAAATGATGTCTAATGATAAAATTTTAAACATATATTAATTAAAAGATGATACATATTATAATAATTTTATTTTATTTTTAAATTATTTTTTATCAAGTAAAAATTGTCCCAAAAATCATTAGATTGAGTTAATCCCAACATTTATGCATCAATGACTCTTGATATTATATTTTTAGAATCAGTATATTTTTCTAGTAATTATGATGACTTCAGATTTGATTTTATTTTCAGAACTAAATATCGTCCCGTTGAAGTGTACAGAGGTTCATCGTACCGCGGCAAACTCTGTGTGCACTTAAGAGGTCTAAATGATGTCTAATTGAGATGAAATTTCAAATATAACTAATTAAAAGATGATACAAATTATAGTAATTATTTTTAAATTTTTAAATTATTTTTTGTCAAATAAAAATGTTCCAAAATCATTATGTCGACTTAATCTCAACATCTCTGCATCAATAACTCATAATATTTATATTTTTAAATCAGTACATTTTTCTAATAATTATGATGACTTCAAATTGACTTTATTTTTAGAATCAAATGTCGATTCGTTGAAGTGCATAGAGGGTTCGCCGTACCGCGACAAACTCTATATGCACTTGAGGTCTAAATGATGTCTATTGATATGAATTTTACATATAAGCTAATTAAGAGATGATACAAATTATAATAATATATTTTATTTTTTAAATTAAATTTTGTCAAGTAAAAATGTCACAAAAATTATTAGGTCGACTTAATCTCAACATTTATGCATCGATGATTCCTGATATTTTATATTTTTAGAATCAGTATATTTTTCTAGTAATTATGATGACTTTAATTTTGACTTTATTTTTGGAACCGAATGTCGTCCAATTGAATTTCACACAATCAAAGATAGTACTAGATTATATTAATAATATAAAAATATTTTAATTTAAAAATAATTATGTTTTATATAAGTGATCATGTCTTATTTATAATTTACTGTCTCTTTTAATTTCTTACTGTCATATTAATATTTTATTATAAATTTTAAGACGTTACTATTTTGTTTCTATTTTCGGATTATTATTGTTGATCTAATGGAATACATTGGTCATATTATGAACAACTTTCATGAAGAGCCCAAAGACTGGATCACCCTCGTTCAGGCTGTTGAGAGGTCACACTCATTGCTAGTTTGGATCGTGATATGAGAGTGAATGTCAAGAATAATTCATTGTATCTTTAACTACATACCTTCATTTGATATGATTATAGTTGGAGCTCGTAGAAGAAGTCGTAGGGAACAACTTTCATGAAGAAACTTTGAAGAGATATGCCCTCGTTTGAGATGTGTAAGACATGATAATCTTGTATATGTAGATCATGATATGAGAGAGAATGTGAAAAATAATCTACTATAACTTTAGGCACATACTACAAATTGAGGTGATTCCACTTCGAGGACGAAGCTGAAGAGGAGTAGAACAACTTTGATGTAGACCTCATGAGCATATCAACCTTTTTTCAAGCTATAGAAGACGTGACATCCCTGATAGTTCTGGAGGATATATATGAAGAGAAAGAGGAGAGAGAAATGGTGCAACGTTGAGAATGACTTCTCCTCTGGGTTCGGGGCAATAGGACTTGATGAGCAGAGCTTCCATAGGTCTCTTCATGTGGTGGTTGTCTTTTCCTATCCTATAGAGTCCTAGGATGTGTTTAAGAGAGAGAGAGAGAGAGTACAATCTCGAGTTAGAGAAAGAGTCCATACATGAGAAGAGATGGAGAGTCTATCTTAAGTTTAGATGGAGAGTCTTTTTTGAAGTTTGCTCATTTTAAATAATCACCAAGTCACAAAATTAAAAAAACAAATCAAATAACCTATTTTCCTACTATACCTCAGCGGTACGGTGCGATACGGTATAGTACGTACCTTCCCACAGAGAATGCAGTACAGTCAATCCAGACGGTACGACGAATCTTGGTTTTTTCGGGAAGTTTTGCATATATAACCCCATAGAAGATTAATTATGTTAAAATTATATTTTATATTTATATTTATGTATATACCCCTCTTATATATGAAAATTGTCTTTTAAGAATTTCATCAACAGATGTCTATAATTAGACATCTTTTGTATGAAATATCCTAAATGACTTTTACTATGAATGAAAATATCATTTTTATATGATTCACCTTGTTGTATTGGATTGATGTGGAACAGATATATTGTACTGTGATAAAGAGAAGATGAGTCCCTAACATGAGAGGCCTAATCCTCTTAATTTTATTTTTTAATTTTTTTCTATTTTGAAAGTGTATCGGCTAGATAGAAATGTACTAGTGCGATACTTTGCCTCTTACCAATTTTTTTTTTACACATAGTCTTGTTAAAAATGGTGAGTGTTCTTTTTGAGCTTGTTTTTTTGGGAAGTTTTACATATATAACCCCATAGAAGATTAATTATGTTAAAATTATATTTTATATTTATATTTATGTATATACCCCTCTTATATATGAAATTTTTTTAAAAAATTTCGTCAACGGATGTCTATAATTAGACATCTTTTGTATATATGAAATATCCTAAATGACCTTTACTATGAATGCAAATATCCATTTTATATGATTCACCTTGTTGTATTGAATTGATATGGAACAGATGCATCATACTATGGTAAAGAGAATATGAGTCCCTGACATGAGTGGTCTAATCCTCTTTTTTTTTTTTTTGAAAGTGTATCGACTGGATAGAAATGCGCTAGTGCGATACTTTGCCTTTATACCAAAATTTATTTACACAGTCTTGTTAAAAATGGTGAGTGTGAGAAAGAGCAAAGAGTATTTTTTGCATAGGGGTTACCTCTCGACAGAGGGGTAAGTTTTGCACATGGGGCATGAGGGGATCTCAATAGCGGATGCAAGTGGGGGTATTAATTAATTTAGAGGCTTCTTCTTTTGCCACGAGAGAGAGAGAGAGAGAGAGAGAGAGGAGAGAGAGAGAGAGAGAGAGAGAGAGAGAGAGAGAGAGAGAGAGAAGAGAGGAGAGAGAGAGAGAAGAGAGAGAGAGAGAGAGAGAGAGGAGAGAGAGAGAGAGAGAGAGAGAGAGAGAGAAGAGAGAGAGAGAGAAGAGAGGAGGGAGAATGAGAGAGAGTTGGAGTCCCTTATAGTGCTAGATAGAGAGAGGCAATATGGAGGGGAGATCACCCCCTTTGGCACATGCGTGTGTGAGAGAGAGAGAAAGAGAAGAGAGAGGGAGGGCATGCATCAGAGTCTTCCCTACGATATAAGAGAGAGAAAGAGATTGGAGGGAATCACTTTCTTTAGCACCAATTTATGTGTGAGAGAGAGAGAGAGAGAGAGAGAGAGAGAGAGAGAGTGCATAAGAGTTTCCCTTGTGGTGCTGGGGGAGAGAGAAAGATATGTGCATGTGTGTGTGAGATCTAGAGAGAGAAAGGTAGAGGCTGCTTCCTCTGTAGTGCTGGAGAGAGAGAGAGGGGGAGGGGAAGGGAGCGAAGGAGAGGGTGTATATGAAAATTGTTTTCTTATAAAGTAACTTTTTACAAAAGTGAGTTTATTTTGAATATTTTCTATTGAAGATGTCTAATAGTCTATCAATAGGATGTCTCATTTCCGTCACAAACAGTTACACCGATGTCTCTAATAACATTTTACATTTATAAGAAAGATATACATGCAAAAATAAATATAAGACATTTTATGCGATTATTTAACAGGGGTATATATATAATCTTTTTATACTATTTATGTGGATTTTCTGAATTTTATGAATCGTCAAAAATAATCTTAATGCATTTAAATATTTATAATACAAGTCAGGTACCGGCCACAAGTCAAATTTCATGAGAACATGATGAATCACATGTTTTAGATATTAAGTTTTTATAACCTTTTAACATAAGGCTTTTGTAGCATAAGAATTGGAAATGTATAACCATCTAAATCTCTCAAGAATATTTTTTGACCATCTATGATAGTTAGGAGCAAGGTTTGCCGTGCCATTGAGTATCACAGCAGCACAATTGTATCATACCTTGCTAGGGGCTCATCAAACCTTTGACACGATTGATTCAATCTAGTCTATTTTGTTCTTTACATATTCTTTTATTATTATTATTTATAATAAGATCATCTGAAAAAATGTATCGGTGCGGTACATTTCGATCTATATTATATCAAAACAAATTCAACACGGTCGAGTCACTTGACACTACAAATCTTAGTTATATATATGTGTGTGTGTGTGTGTAATATTTTGAAACGTACATATACAAAAATATGTGTAGGAGTTATCATTAAGAATGCCAACAATATTATACGAAAAGATCATTCCTATTCATGGAAATATTACTTAGGTGCGTAGAAAAAGGATATTTTATGAATTCACTACATTATTTATAATTTCAACCTAAATATGTAAGAATAAGAAAGCTCTAAATTCTAAAATAAGGACAAGACCATAGATGTATGATAAATGAGAAATAAGTACCTCATGCATAAGTGCCCAAGGAATAAAATCAAATTGGGGATCATGCCACTAATTCTCATACGAAACCTTTTTGTCCCAAAAATGTGAAGAGGTGTGCTGCTCCTTTAGAAAGGCATAGGACTTTGGTAAGCCTTTTATCCATAGATATCCAAGAATAAAAACGTTAGCACCTACCCACTTTGGTAGGGCAACTACGCTAACCATGGATAACTTTGGTTCAATGGATAAAGATGGGTAATTTTAACCCACCTTTTTGGGTGGGATAATTATCCATGGATAACTTTGGATAAAAAGGATGAGTAACATGTCTGATAATCTAAATAAAGGAGATTATCTCCCATTGATAAAGTCACTTTGATAAATGAGATAAATTATACTAGGGATAAAGAGCTATAGTTAGTGTAAATAGGTATTAAATAGGGATAACATATATCCCTTGGGTAGGAATAAAGTTATACACAATGTTAAAGTGAGTACGGTCGGTCACTGTTCTTCTATTATCCAAAGTAATGGGAGTCTGCATATAAGATATTTAGTGATACTTTCTCTACTACATAAGAATTTACACCAATTTATCTTAGATTTATCATCATCTTCATTATTATCAAAGTCACATAGAGGGATAAATAGAGATAATAAAAATAAGATTATAAAAATAAAAATGTGACTAAATAGAGATAAATTATACCTCATTAACTATCTCCAGTATAGTTATCCAATTATCAAGATGACCCAAAAAAGTTAAACTATTCATGGATATCTATCTCCTTATCAAAAAGGCTTAAGAGTAACGTTTTGGGCTGGTTGGACGGGCCAACGCCAATGTGGACCAAATGGGCCGGCAAGGAGTCCCTCCAATGTCATCGGTCGTTAAAAAAAATAATCTTCTAAATACCACCACCACAAACTACGTATTTCGATGATTCGATGGTTGATTGGAAGGTCCATAAAAATAAGAAAATTGAAAAGTTCATACTTTGAGTTTATGGGCTTGTCAGTTCCATCACTCTAGGCCTTCTGAGTCATTTTTTTTTTTTTTTTTTTGCATTTTTTAATATCAGATAGAACAATCAGATTGTACATACATGCATGTCACTCAGATCTGATCCATCACGATTTTTTTTTCCCCCAAAAATGAACAATGAATGCATTAGCAGGCTGCTCACTAGCCTCGTGTCCGCAATACACCAAGTCAAGATCTTCAACATAACTTGGACTGGATTAATGAAGTAATATATACTAATAATTAGAGAGCATATATAATATTTGATATTTGGAAGGGGAATGACCCACTAAAAGGGAGTACCTTTGGAGATGAGACCTGCAGATTGAGACTAGATCAGTTCTTCTTTGCTTGATGTCATCATACCCAGAGATGATCATCTATGCACCTGATCACCATATCCTATACTGCTATGCAAAAGATCTTTGACCCTTTCTGTTGTCGGAAACAAATCTATTACATTATCCTTTAGAAATTTCCTATAATTCTACTTCCAGTGATCTTACAATTACTTAGTGCCTAATTACTAAGCCACTATTTGAGTGCAAAAAAGATCTCCCACTTGCGTAGGTTTTGAAGCATATATGAGACGGAAGTTTAAACACAAAAGCTGACGCATGCAGTTTAGAACTCTCCTTATAGGGTCTCCTCACAACAACAATCGCATCTTAATTATAACCAAAATCCTCATCATTCATCGAATATCGGATGCCACACATGACCTGCCAATCATTAGAAAAAGGGACAATTGTAAGCCTTTCTAATGGGCATGCTATTGTTAAATCCGAGCAGAAGCTTTTGTATACGTATCTGGAGATTTCATCCAAGGCGTGTTGACTGTATGCAACCAGTGTACGTAGCAGTACGTACGTAGACGATCACTAGCTAGGGTTGCAGTACAGTAAAACAATGTAAAAATACTAGACCATGGGTTTTAATATTCTTTATTCTAATCTTCAGCTGACAAGCATCACTCTTGATGCAGTCAATCTCTTCGACGTTCCATTTTCTGTGGTTTCAATTTCTAAACCTATAAGTCTGACTAAAAATTAAAACCCAACCATATTTCATAAGGAGATGATGATTTTAAAACTGGGAGAGATCACAACCTCGTGTAACGTGCATGCACCAGACTGCAGTCGTTTGAAAATTTGAATATGACTGTTAACAACTCCATTAATTTGATTAACAAGGAGCTAGCTAGCTTCCAGTGATAAAGAAGCAACTTGGAGTTTAATTGCACTGGGCCATTTTATTTGATGACCAACTTCAGCTAAGGCTAGATCAGCACACTAGCCTATGATAATTTTATCCCCAACCCAACTGCTCCTTTGGTCAAGGCCACGCAACTCGCGGTACGTTGCCAGTCTTGGGAGTGCCGATCGAGGGTGATAATTAATTAACTGGACAGTGGAACTGGGTGGATTAACGCTAATTCACTACAAGTGGCCTGGTCAAATATGACACCCATGCATGGTAGGTTGAAAGTGTAGGTTAAATAAGATGCACAAATTAATATAATCTTAGGAGTTGTTAATTTTGGTTGCGGTGTTCCAGTCTTAGTCTGATCAATTTGAAGTTTTCTAATCTTTACTCTAAAATAAAAAAATGAGACGATGGAGAGGGGATCAAAGCTCGTCAATTACAAAATGCAGCTACGTCAGAGAGGCTTCGGTCGTAGTAAAAGTTTTCACGATAAATATATTGGATTGCTGCATCTGACCGGTTCTAATATCCACGTCTAGGTAGTAATTAAAACTATGCATGAGCGTCGACCTCGTCGAGTTCTCGAACATTAAACACAGAGGTGATTCCAGTTTCATCCAAATGGGACATGCATGGGCAAGACTTGCAGAAGCAGAGATCTTTATTTCGTTGTAATAAACCAGTGCACAAGCACGATTACCCATTACAAATAAACAATAAATAATAATAATATATAGTAAAGGACAACGACCAACAATAGACTTGCTCCTTATTCATCTTCCTCTTGCATGGTAAAGGTCCTTGGCTAAGCAATCCATTCCAGTAAGGGCCATCTGGGACACCAGAAACGTTATCAGCATCATGGCCATTGGATCTGTGTTCTTCAGCTGAGGAGTAGGACGGGCGACGACTCTGATCAGGTTTCCTCTCAGGACATGCAAGAGAGCATCGTGAGGAACTCCTTCTTCTCCAACCTCCTCTTATTGCGCGAACGCTGAAACCTGAGAACAGTAGAATAAGTTCGCTAAGTAATTCTTGGAAAGCTGAGTTAATTGTATATAGAAGGAAATCTAATTAAGGAGTATATGCGTGTAAAAACTCACTTGATCGAGGAGGAGAAGAGACCTCCCGCGGAGCCCTAATTAGTAGTGGACCGGGGGTGGTGGGGAGCTGTAGTAGTACACGGGAGGAGGAGACGGTGATGGTGGAGGAGGTGATTTGTAGTAGTACAGAGGCGGTGGGGAGGGTGAGGGTGGAGGTGGAGATTTGTAGTAGTATGGAGGAGGAGGTGACGGTGATGGTGGTGGTGGAGACTTGTAGTAGTACGGAGGCGGAGGTGATGGGGAAGGAGGTGGTGGTGATTTGTAGTAGTATGGGGGTGGTGGTGATGGAGAGGGTGGCGGGGGAGATTTGTAGTAGTATGGTGGTGGTGGAGATGGAGACGGTGGTGGTGGAGATTTGTAGTAGTAAGGTGGTGGAGGAGATGGTGATGGTGGTGGTGGAGATTTGTAGTAGTATGGAGGAGGAGGAGATGGCGACGGTGGCGGTGGAGACTTGTAGTAGTAAGGAGGTGGTGGAGATGGAGAGGGTGGTGGTGGAGACTTGTAGTAGTATGGAGGAGGAGGAGATGGTGAAGGTGGTGGTGGGGACTTGTAGTAGTAAGGAGGTGGTGGAGATGGAGAGGGTGGTGGTGGCGACTTGTAGTAGTAAGGAGGTGGTGGGGATGGAGAGGGTGGTGGTGGAGATTTGTAATAGTATGGAGGAGGAGATGGCGATGGTGGCGGAGGGGACTTGTAATAATATGGAGGCGGGGGAGAAGGCGACGGTGGAGGTGGTGACTTGTAGTAGTATGGAGGTGGTGGGGATGGAGATGGTGGCGGCGGGGACTTGTAGTAGTAAGGAGGCGGAGGAGATGGTGAGGGTGGAGGTGGAGACTTGTAGTAGTAAGGAGGAGGAGGTGATGGAGAGGGTGGAGGAGGTGATTTGTAGTAGTATGGTGGAGGAGGAGATTTCACTGGTGGTGGTGGAGACTTGTAGTAATAAGGAGGTGGTGGTGGCGACTTGTAGTAGTACGTTGGCGACGGTGGTGGTGGAGATTTGTAGTAGTATGTAGGGGTTGGAGGGGGTGGCGACTTGTAGTAGTAAGTTGGCGACGGTGGTGGGGGAGATTTGTAGTAGTAAGTGGGTGTTGGAGGTGGTGGCGACTTGTAATAGTATGTTGGAGTGGGAGGTGGTGGCGATTTGTAGTAGTATACAGGGGGCTTGGGCTTGTAGCACTGCTCGTAGGGTTTGCTGGGAGCGTAGGCGAAGGGCTTGGCTTGGAGGATGACCACATCGTAAGTCTTAGACTTGACGTGGAGCAGGGCACCCGTCTTGCCGTTGTTGAGGTCGGTGGGGATGTTGCAGACAGAGCCCTTGGGTGCTGCGAAGAGTTGAGCCTTGCACTCTGCGGCTCCATATTTCTTGTAATCATAGCCCTTCACGATGACACTGTATTTGCCATTGCTCTTGGTCTTTCCATAGGCAACGATCTCCTTGTATCCATCCTTGCACGTGACCTTCACAACAGCACCTGCTCCAAAGACCAATAACATGAAATAAGCAGTTGCAATTTAAATATCACTTGACATAGCTAGGAACGATTGATATTTCTTCTTTCAAAATGTTCATGACGTCTGTACTGTACATGAAAGGAGATGTGCCATACCACTCAGTTGCTTCTTGCCGTGTGATTTGATGGGGTATCCCCACTCATAGCATCTGTAGCAGTAAACGCTGCCCGTCACCTTAACAGTGAACTTGTGGTGGTAAGAGGGCACAGGGTAGTAAGGCGCTGGCTTAGGCGGAGGAGGCGACTTGTAGTAGTAAATCGGTGCAGGGGTAGGCGAGGGTGGAGGAGGGGACTTATAGTAGTACACAGGTGCAGGAGTTGGCGACGGTGGAGGCGGCGACTTGTAGTAGTAAATTGGTGCAGGGGTCGGTGATGGTGGAGGAGGAGACTTATAGTAGTAAACCGGCGACGGTGGAGGAGGAGATTTGTAGTAGTAAACTGGCGCAGGGGTTGGCGAAGGTGGAGGAGGAGATTTGTAATAGTAGGGCGGTGGTGGTGATGGAGAAGGAGGTGGAGGAGATTTATAGTAGTAAGGAGGTGGTGGAGATGGGGAAGGAGGTGGAGGAGACTTGTAATAGTACGGCGGTGGTGGTGATGGCGAAGGTGGTGGTGGCGACTTGTAGTAGTACGGCGGTGGTGGAGATGGAGAAGGTGGCGGCGGTGACTTGTAGTAGTACGGTGGTGGAGGAGAAGGCGAAGGTGGTGGCGGCGACTTGTAGTAGTACGGTGGGGGTGGAGATGGGGAAGGTGGCGGCGGTGACTTGTAATAGTACGGCGGTGGAGGAGAAGGCGAAGGTGGTGGCGGCGACTTGTAGTAGTACGGCGGGGTGTGGAGATGGAGAAGGTGGCGGCGGGGACTTGTAGTAGTACGGCGGTGGAGAGAAGGCGAAGGTGGCGGCGGCGACTTGTAGTAGTATGGCGGTGGTGGAGATGGGGAAGGTGGCGGCGGCGACTTGTAGTAGTAAGGAGGAGGAGGAGAGGGCGACGGAGGCGGCGGCGATTTGTAATAGTATGGCGGTGGCGGCGAAGGAGACGGGGGAGGAGGAGACTTGTAATAGTATGGAGGCGGAGGCGACGGTGATGGCGGCGGAGGTGAAGCATAGGTGTAAGGTTCACCCATGACAGCGGCTACGCTGGTCGTGAGAAAGATGGCGGCCAAGGCCAGCGCCATGGGCGCTGGCCTGAGGCCCTGACGTGCTCGCATGAGTCGCCTGGGGCTTCTCCCCTCTCCGGCCGACTCCAGGGGGCAAAATGGAGTAGGAAGGAGGGAGGGGGAGGCTGGCGAGGGACGAAGGTGGATGGTGATGGCGAGCCTCCTCAGGCGACTGGTTATTTATAGCGGCACGCTGCAAGGTCCGCAGTGCACAGCTGTCGCACAGAACGACTGAAAGCGATGCTGAGGGTAGGTGATCATAAACTTCTGCCATATTGTGGCATATGAGCTTCTCTCTTCATGTTCCTCACTCGGATTTGAATGCTTCTTCGTGGGAAGTTTCTGGGAATCTCGCGTGGGTTCATGAACGGCCATGTGCTGTTGGCCGTCCACCAATCCACACCATGCATGTAGAGAGAGAGAGAGAGAGAGAGAGAGAGGACAATCCCCTGTCAAGGTTTCTTGTGGCCGCCTCACATGGAAGATTCACGTTTGTCAGGATCTGATATCATTAACAGGGATATAACCGGACGGCCTTTGATGGTTCTTTCATATTATAGTGTGCGAGAAGAATTCGTGATGGGAAGTCCAAAGCGAGGAACCGGTAAATGGGAGTAGATATGCTTTGTTTTCTTGGGTTGGAAAATGGAAATGGGAGTGGATGCATATGCTAGCTAGCTTAGCTCTTAAAAAATTGCGGTGAGAGGGGAGAGGTGGGCAGGTCGTGCAAGAAACAGGTAATAGAAGAAATAGTCATGGAGAAGGGAGGGGGGGGGGGGGGGGCGGTAACTACGTACATTAATACTTAATCTACAGTAGCACTGTTTCAGCCGTGATATAAGATTAAGGATCCCCAGTTATGTATAGGGAGGTCGAAATAAATAGATATATCATGAATGATAAAAAATTATAGGGGGAGGTTAAAATATAAATTATTAATTTTATCAATTATTATTTGTTAAAAAAAATTAATAGAAAAAAATTAAGGGGGGTCATGGTCCATCACCCATAACGTGGGTCTACCCCTAATTGTGTGTATTGTTATATCTATATATGTCCGAGTCAGTATGTATATTTGTCTCAGTGCGCACAGAGGAGATCGATGCTTTTAAAGAGAGATCGATCGATATAAGCACGATGTCCCTCCATGTCTTGTGGGATGATCTTCTTCTTATAATTTATAGGGAGAATTATCAATCAATCCTTATTTTTTGAAGACTTATTTTTAATCTCTGACTTACACAGTTTTTTAAAGAGAGAAAAATGTATAATTACACAATTTTTTAAAAGAGTCGGGGACTTAAAAATAAATCCCAAAAAATAGAGACTGATTGATAATTCTCCTTAATTTATATATCAAATCGATACTTTTTTTAGAATGCTAGATCGGTTGACCTAGTTTTGAACTATATCAAAGGAGCCCGAGTCACTCCTTATATACAGCGAAGAGCGGATATAAGTGACCTGTCTTTTGATATTTTTATCTGATTTTCTAATTCATCCAAAATTATAATTATACGATTTGCATATATTTCTCATGTTGTTTTGATTTTATCGATAAAAGTTGATCTCGCTATTTATTTGCATCTATGCAATTAGTTAATTATAAATTTTGTCAATTTGATATATAGTAGAATCGATCAGCTCCCCTCTAGATTCCCGATTCGACTATTATCGATCCCTTAGGAAATTGCCTGCCGAATAGCTGAACTCAGAGTTCATATATCAGAAAGCTAGTATGAGGAAGAAAGAAGTTAAAAAAAAAAAATAAAAGGGGCCCCATGTGACCATATTATTAATAAAATAAGAAAAAGACGGGGACAAAAAAAATGCTTACAAATTATGAGGGGCTCAGGTCAAAAGACCAGCCACATGAAAAGGGAAAATCTAAATTAAGGGACTATATACCGCAAACACAACAAAAAGTCTTAAGCCAGGGATGATGAGAACTAACGATTACAACGAAAAACAATTTAAGAGGAAGAAGAAAGTAATTTATCCTGCATTTGTTCATGGGTTACTCCGTATCGGTATTAATTTTGTATAAATATTTCTTGATTTTTAATTTTTTTTTCTCATTTCCAGTCAATCCACTTACAAATTAATAAGAAAATTGGAACCAAATCATACGTATACATGCACCATACAATCACACTGCACATGCTCTTCGATAATCTTTTTGCGAGCAACATAACTTAAATAAATCACCAAGTTGGCTACGTGCTAATAATAAGATCTTGAGTACGTATAACCAAGCGAATTCCATGTGTGTCGGCCTCAACGAATCAGAAGAGATGTTGAGTCTTTTAATTTGCTAAGCTGCACATGCGGATTGGTACGAACCCATGACTTCAAATAGCCAAGTCAATGGAATGATTAGATTTTTTTTGCTTGAGAACTATTTGGTGCAAATTTTGATCGGGGGTTTATAACAAATTATTATTTTTTAAATAAAAAAGGTTATTGGGTCGGCTGGACCAGCTAAGTGCACTACCCCATCAGAGGGTAATATTATCACTCCCCTGATGTATCGACTTGTGCCAAATATATTATAAAAGATAATAAAAGTACAGAGACCCAGAGACATACCCCTTATTTTTATTGGAGATGAATATAATTTTAGAGGTGTGCCCACCCCCAATAACATCAGTGGAGAGGTTAGTTTGTTGCAAACCGTCAAATCTTACCATTTTGCTGTAGCATATGACAAGACAAGTTCAACAGCTATGAAGTGATGGGTTCAAGTTTACATATATGGTGATGGAGAAATATTTAAGAAAAATATTGATATATCTCTTAAGCACATCATAGTCTGATATATATCATTAAAATTTTGTATATTGTATCATATACTATATATTTCATCACATATATATGTTCCTATCATTTGACTTTTTATTTAAAAGACTATCTTGCCTCTACAATTCCCTTAAAAAAATATTTTTTTCAACTCTCTCTCTCTCCTAACTGGTAGGCCCCAGCCCCACCCGATCAACCCATGCACCTGGTAAACCCCACTCGATCGGTCGATCTCTCCCCTCTTGACGATGGATATTTTATTACTTTCACTCTTACTTAATGATTATGTTTACATGTTAATAAAATATTGTTTCTATTTTAATAAATTATTAATAAAAAAAGATATAGTTGATGATATTTTCCTATTTTAGGGGTCTATAATATAACATGAAGATTTCAAATATATGTTCAAATTAATATGATAAATTTTGACGGCTAATATAAGATCTTTCTTGCAATAAATTTCTCACGGTAATTAAAAGTTGTCTTTAAGCAAGAACAAATTTCATACATAATTTTTTTTCCTTTCATGAAAAGATACATAGGGAAGTTCGCGAGGATATATATATATATATAATATATATATTATATATATATATATATATAGATATATATATATATATATATATGTTTTGCTCAAAGTATCAACATTAAAACTTTTGAATAAGAAAATTGCAGGTGACATTCATCACCAAACAATGGGCTGCAATTGAAAGTGTGAGGAGAGGATCATGATGAACAAGGCTCATTCATATATAGTTCTCAATCATTTTTGGCATAATGCATGCTTGATATCCGGATACAGTTTTAATTAGGTACTTCTTTACCTTTACATCAAAGTAAAATTGATCCAATTGCATTCTTGGATAGAATACCCTAACAAGGTGCTGTCATAAAGGGATATGTAGTTAAGAAGCTTCCTCTTCAAATTAAAGAGGAAATTAATCATATGCAGTTAGACTGACAGGTAATGTAGCTAATTAATTATGCAGTTCATCTTTATTAATTAGAATGAAAGACCAGACTAGCTCACACTGGCCATGAGAAGATTTCAAAGGCGGTGGAGAGATGTGGTGTACTAAAGAAACTGTGTTAGATGAGAATTAGCTAGCTGGTACTTGTGGGGAGAAATTAACTGCTGACGGTTCTCTCACCAAATCGAAGGGGACGGCCTGTCCGATCCGGACAGTTATTAAGACTTTTCTTCACCTTGGATGCCATTTGACTCGGCTAATTAACCAGTGGCTAACAACTGGATATATAGTTGGTGGCCACCTCCGTGGACTTCATACATGCAGGGCACGCCTCCGTCGTTAGAAAACAATGAGAGAGAGAGAGAGAGAGGCGAACAGTTCTTGCCCTGTGATTGGGGCATGAGATTTTGGAGTATAGTTTTAGGAGCCTGGATGTTCAGTAGCTGTGGTTTGCCGGCATTATCTTTGTCCGATATCATCCATCATCATGCTGATCTCTCTCTCTCTCTCTCTCTCTCTCTAGATAAATCTATCTACTTTTTATATTTATTCTTATCTTTTTCTCTGTATATATAAGAGAGACAAGAGAGAGGGAGACACCCCCCCACCCCCCATTCCCCACCCAAAAAAAAAAAGAAAAAAAGAGAGAAAGAGCGAGTAATTATCTATGTTATCAAAGGCGATTCATGGCAATTCTAACACAGGCCATGGGGTCAGGCTAAGCGGCCCCAGGTCACTCTGTTGAGGCCATCGCTTTGGTGAGTTTGAAATAAGATAGATTTAAATCTTATGAATAATTAATTTTTTAATTGTAGATTGAATTAGATATATATATATTATTTCGTAAATTTAATTAGACTTTTAACGGTCCGAACTCGTGAGTATTTTAATGACCAAATTTGAACAATCATTTTTCATGCTCAAATTCAAATTTGATTAAAAATTAATAAATAAAGTTTGAGCAACATAATATTCGGCTCGGCTCATTTACATCCCTATTGTCACCTAGATCTCCAAATATATATTTTGATGATGTCACCTCTGACTACATAGGTAATAATAGAAGGAAAAGAGAAAAGGTTAATGCACTTGCACTTGTAGCAAGGTGGTGTTTGAGTGGTGCCATGGTGGATATCATGTGGGTTGGCAAATGGTAGTTGGTGGCGGCGAGTAGCGGTGATTGAGATCCAAAATATAAATTTTCACTCCAAAATGTTATACTTAAAATTTAAAAATAATGATTGGACTTTTAATAATAATTTAGGATCCAACAAACAACTTTGGACTCCAAAATACAAACTTTGGCTCTAAAATACGAATGTGAATTCTAAAATTGTGACTTTAAATCCCACTGTCAGTCATCGACGCCTACCGACACCATCAATCGTAAGTTTTTTTTTTTTTTGATAACGAGGAAATCCCGCCCCGTGTGGTTTTGCGGACTCAAGGATTGGTGTTCGCGAACTCCAAGGTCGGACTTGGCAGCTCCTACTTTCCGTATACCCGTATTGCCCTTACCCCACTTGACCAGAAAAACTCGAATTTACACACTTCGAGAATTGTATGTAAATCAGGTAAATCCCCCCCCCCCCAGAAATCGAACTCGGGATCTCTTGCTTTTAAGCGAGTTCTAACCGATCGACCCAACCGAGGTCCTCTCATCAATCTTAAGTTGATGTCTATTGTTTGCTCTTTTTATCTACTTAGTCATGTGACATAACGCGAGCTTTTATCTTATTCTAAATGTATTTATTGTGTTTGGGTAAGCGTAGTAAACCTATATTTGTTATCTAGCTTATCTACGACAGGCACAAAGCTGCAAAAGTGAACGTGCAAATCAAAAGGACAGTCTTATGATCGCCAGCCTGCATGATACGAAAATTGTAATTTATGATAGACAATTTAGGTCATATATAGTTGAGAAAAAAATGGGCCCATAAAAAGCTTAGGACAGTTTATGATGATGCTATTCATTAAGGGTTTTTTTTTTTTTTGAAGTTGCATGAGCAAATCCAATTTAAGGTTCCTTCTGCTAACAAATAAAAGTAATTAGTAGCTGGCAATATCTGCATGAAAGCACAGTTGCAGTGGTTTAGTACTATGGAAACCTTTTCTAATTCAAGTTGCTATGACGAATTTAACAATGCAATAATATATAGTTCATGCATGCATGTTTATGGTTGGGGAGGAGTGATGTAAGAAGGCGGCATGCATGGTAAGCAGGTGCTTGGGAAGTACTTCGTAAACGGGAACCTTGGTTGCATGTACATACCTAATCTGTTGATATTTTGGGAAAGCAGGAAGATCAGGTAGCTAGCTTCGAAGAAACAGGACAAATAAGAAGTAGTTGGACAGAAATGGTTAGAGATAAATACTTGAGGAAAAGGAAACTGGATAACCTTACACTTCTATATCCATGTCAGATACCTGGAAAAGAATCATCATTGAATTCAGAAAGCACCAAGAAAATTTTGGTTGGATATCAGGAAATGGAAAGGAAATAAGAATTCTCCAAGTTGGTTGGATTAAGGGAAGATGACTCAACAAATAGCATGTAGAATTCAACATAAATTCTGTTGATGAGGATTCAAAACTAGAAATGTTTTTGGATAAAGAAGGGGGATAGTGAACAAACTAAAAGAGGTGTTCCCCATGGCTCTGGTACTGGAAATTCTCAAAATCTCAGTCACTAGTGAAAGCTCTGAGGACAGGAGGATTTGGTTACCAGGTAAGTATGGAAAGTTCTCGCTAAAAATGCTTATGATCACATTAGAAGAAGTAAGTTGGAGATGGGAAGAGAGTATCAATCGACCTGGAAAGAGATCTGAAATTGGCCAACTGAACCTAGAATCAAAATCCAAATCTGGAAAATGGCGTGGGGGAGACTTCCAACAGGGGTTTACTTAAACAAGTGCAAACATAAAGTGGAGCCGAGGTGTCAAATCTGTGCAGTGGAGATGGAGGATCTAGATCACGCATTCATAAATGTACGTAATGGGTAAAACAGGTCTGGTTAGATGCAGCTCAACATCTCAAGTGGGATGGCATTCCTGTAGGGTTGGAGGATCCGTGGGACAGACGTACAAAAATCAGAGAAAGGTGTTTCAAATGTCCTCACAAGAAAACAGTGGTAGCCTATATCTTGGAAGCTATCTGGAGGAGAAGAAACAAGCATGTGGTTTGAGAGAAAAGATGCACCATGTGATCTAAAGTTCAGAACCATCTTACAAGCAGCTAATAGTCACTACAAGAATCTTAGCTCTGCCTACAAAAGTTGCTTACAGTTCAGTATATTCGTAAGGTATCCGTATGGATAGACATATCTATACTTACGGACTATACATGTCATAAGTACATCAGACAAAGTTTGTTCTTAAACTTTTAAGATATGCCTACCCCTATGGCGTAATATCGTAAGCACATAACTATTCATTTAGCTACGGAGTTTTAATTGGGCGGCCATTCAACTTTGGAAGTCTCGCGCCCCGATTGAAAGGAGAAAAAACCCCTCCTTCGACCCCTGGCCTCCACTCTCCTCCTTCGACCTCTCCACTCTCCTTGCCTCCTGCCGGCGAAAGGGCAACAACGGCGAAAGGGAAAAGGGGCAGCATCGGCGATATATAGGGCAAGAACGGCGAAAGGGCAAGCAGTGGCGTCTCCTGCCGAACTTGCGGAGAAGGCGATAGCAAGAGGCGGTAGCAGGCAGGCTGCGCGGCAGAACTTGGGAGAAGGCGCCGTCAACGGTTTAGGGCAAGCAACGACGGCGAACTTGCAGGCTGCGAACTTGTGCGACAGCAGGGAACTCCGGCCACCCATTCCTCCTTCCCCTATTCTCGCGTGTCCTCCACGCCGCCGGGCGTCTCCTGTCGACCGGCCCATCACCTTCTTCCTCCTCCTCTTCGTAGCGGGTGTTTGGCCTCTCCGACTGCTCATCCCCCATCGCCCGTTTTCTCACGAACGCTGTGCTTTGCAAAGTTGTGGGCTGATTGATCGCCAAAGGTGAGTCCATCGCTGTGAAGGTGAGTACTCTTTTCCGTTTTCTTAGCTTCTTTGTCTCCCTCATGGTGGGTTAGGTTGAATGTGTTTGCCGCATCATCAAAAGGGTCAAGATTTCAGATAGACAGATGCTTATTGCATGACCCCTCGGCCGGATTTCGGCCTTTCATTGGCCATCCTCCTGCAGTACACAAGGGATCGATCTTTTCTACATGGGGTTGAGTTTAGGGACTTTTTAAGACTAGTCAGAAGAACTGCCTGTGTGCCATCTTGGGTACTCCAAATCCCCTTGTTTATGCGCCAGTTTCTGGAACAATCTTCCTTTTTTTTCTTCTGATGTTGTGAAATCGGGTGCTTGTTTAATACAATCTTCCTTTTTTTTCTTCTGATATGCTTCAAAAGGCAGTGTCCTAGGTATGAAGTGATTCACAGTATACTAGTTCATGGCTTCTTACCAACATTGAATCTTCTGCAACATACAAGCTTTATCATGCTTTCATGGGTACTTAATGCAGAGCATGGGTCCATATATAACACCCCCCCCCCCCCCCTCACACAATCAATTACCTAGGCATTTGACTGTGTTCAGATTCCCCCCACCCTTTCAATTAGACTGTGAAACATCCTCCCCCTCACACATCAATTAGACATTTCACTGTGTTCAGATTCCTTACCCCCCTCTCTCTCTCTCTTGATTTTTCAATATTCTTCGTGATTCAAATACCCCTCTCCACTAACATACAAGCTTCTGAGGCCTCATTTTCCACTGCTCAACACATTTATGATGAGGAACCCTCAATGGACAACCATAATGCCTACTTGTTAGCCAAATACAAGTTGGAGGAAGTTTTAGCACAGGAGGAAAAATTATGGAGGCAGAAATCTAGGATAAAATGGTTGAAAGATGGTGATAAAAACACAGTTTTTTCATGCTTATGCACTATCCCAAAGAAGACATTCCCTTGTCTCTACTTTATATAAAGATGATGGTTCTTGTGTAGAAGAAAATGAGAAAATTGCAGCCATGTTTGTTGACTGAATTCATCCAAAATGGTTAAAGATAGGTGGAATTTGCCTTATGGATGTCTGCACTCTGCAGTGCAGAATGCAAAAGCTAATCTTCCTTAGCTGTAAATTCCATCCATTAACTTTTGTAAACGTTGAGTTCATGTGTCCCATTACAACTGCAATTTTACATATCTATAATGTTTCTAGAATATTTTTAGCCACTTGGAAGAGACATAACCACTGGATCACCATAGGCATATATGTGGGATCTACAGCAGCAAATTTGTCTTGCTTTCTCATTTATTAGGCCAGTGCTAGTACTAAGGTGGGTGTGGATGAGGATGAGAGCGGTATTCTTCTTTTGGCAGGTGTGGCTGAAGATCCTTTAATCTGTTTTGAAATACAAGGATGAACTACCTCTTCAGGACAACTACGCTTTGATTCCTTTAATCTGCTCTTAGCTTTTGTAATTGCAGCTTTGATACTTATTTATGTGATACAAATATTATCTTTTTCTTTTCGTTGGATAGTTCCATGAGCCTATTAAAATGAATGAAGGAAAGGTTGTACAATGATTGTATCAATCAGTTCATACCAACCAACTTTTTATTAAGTATGCTTTTTTATTGGCCCAAAAAGGAATATTATAGACTGTGTAGCCCTCACCTCCTAGCAACTTGTCTTTGATTAATTGCAATGGCCCTCCTTTAATGGTGATCTAGGAGTAAGAATGGAGAACTTTTCTCTTGTGGTAAGAATGTAGAACATCTTTGCCTTTCAATGATTCTCATATCTGTTTTGTGCTCGGGCACTCCTTTATTGGACATCTTGCAACATTTCTAGTATGAAGAATATAATGTAAATGAATTTTTTTGTAGTTAGACGTTATGGATTGGAGTTGGATGGATAAATTGAAGAATACAATGGAATATATGGATGGAGTTGACACATACATTCAATTTGCTTCTTCTCACTTTGCTCCATCAACAAAGATTAAGTGTCCTTGTTTGAAGTGTGTATGCCTCTTGAAACATGAAAAGGAAATAGTAAGACAACATTTGTTTCAATATGGAGTCATTAAAGACAAACAATTTTGGAAGTTCCACGGGAGTAGTTCTTCTTCCAGTCACATGCTTACGGATTTTACACGTACAACATTTCCGAAGGATGTTGGTCTGCATTCGATGTTGGAGGATGTCATTGGTGAGGAAAATTCAAAACATCCAGAAGTGAAGTCAATGGATGATAATAAAGGAGAATATGGTGAATTTCAACAGTTGTTAGCAGATGTGGAACGGCCTTTGTACCCTGGTTGCAAGACATTCAACAAGCTTTCATTTATAGTCAGATTGTTCAACATAAAATGCAGAGGCAAAATGAGCAACAAATCATTTGACATGCTTCTGAAGCTGTTGAAAGAGGCTCTTCCAGAAGGTGATGTGTTGCCAGCTACTTACTATGAATTGAAAAAAATCATTGGTAAAGTGGGATATGACTATCACAAAATTGATGCATGTCCTAATGATTGTATTTTGTACCGGAAAGAGTATGAGTCTTATGATCATTGTCCTCAATGTGGAGAATGTAGATGGATGAAAGGAACTGAAAGAAGTGGTCATAATAAGAAGATTAAGGTTGCAAAGAAAGTTCTTCGGCATTTTCCATTGATTCCAAGACTGCAGAGATTATACACTTGCAGTAAATCATCTGCAACCATGTGTTGGCATAGTGATGAACGCCAAGAAGATGGCATTCTAAGGCACCCAGCTGATTCCCCTTGTTGGAAAGCGTTAGATGCGATTGATGCTTTTGGTTTAGAACCTCGTAATGTGCGCCTAGGCTTGGCAAGTGATGGTTTCAACCCCTTTGGGATAATGAGTACGAGTCATAGTACATGGCCTGTGTTGTTGACACCATACAACTTACCTCCATGGTTGTGTATGAAGCCACAAAGTATTTTTTTGTCGTTGCTCATTCCGGGTCCTAAAGGTCCGGGAAATGATATTGATGTCTACCTTCAGCCACTTATTGAAGAATTACAAATTCTTTGGCACGGAGTTGAAACATTCGATGCTTATAAGGGTGAAATATTTTCTATGCGTGCTGCACTACTTTGGACAATTAACGATTTTCCTGCATATGGTTATCTGTCTGGTTGGAGCACTAAAGGTCGATTAGCTTGCCCTACATGTAATGAAGATACATCATCATTATGGTTAAAAGGTAGTAAAAAATTCTGTTACACTAATCATCGTCGATGGTTAGGTGTGGGTCATAAGTTTCGTTCTATGAAACGAAGGTTTGATGGAAAAGAAGAAATGAGAGGCAGACCAAGTGTGTTATCTGGGGTTGATATACTTAAGCAGTTGCATCCACGTAAATTTACTTTTGGGAAAGTTCCCAAATTTAAAGTGGGGGTGAGAAGAAAACGAAAGGAAGCTGCAACTTCATCATCCACTTTTGAGTGTCATACCAATTGGAAGAAGAAAAGCATTTTTTTTTACTTACCATATTGGAAGTCTTTACTATTAAGACATAATCTCGATGTCATGCATATCGAGAGAATGTTTGTGATAGTATTATTGGAACTTTGTTAGATGTTGATGCTAAAACAAAAGATGGTTTGAAAGCTCGACATGATCTCCAACATTTGGGTATAAGGGCCACTCTTCAACCTCAAACTCTGGATTCTAACAGATTGCTATTGCCACCTACCATGTTCACTTTGAGCAAGATGGAGAAGGATACGATTTGCAATGTTTTGAAAAGTGTGAAAGTTCCAGATGGCTATGCATCAAACATATCAAGGCATGTAAATCCCAATGATCCTAAGAAAATTTGGGGTTTAAAAAGTCATGATTGTCATGTCCTCATGCAACAATTGCTTCCAGTAGCAATGAGGGGAGTGACACAAAAGGAGCTGAGATCTGCAATTAATGATGTATGCAATTTTTTTGTCTAATATGTTCGAAGACTTCATCGTCAAGTGATTTCTATAAGCTTAGACAAGAAATTGCAAACATATTGTGTCGATTAGAGATGATCTTCCTGCCAAGCTTTTTTGATATAATGGTACATCTTCTCATCCACTTACCTGACGAAGCAAGGCTTGCTGGCCCAGTTCAGTACAGATGGATGTACCCCATTGAAAGGTTTGCGTTAATCTTATACTTGTGCCTGACAATTGTACACTACTGCTATTAATACTTGAATTTTTTTTGAATCTCCACTAGGTATTTGGTGAAACTTAAGTCCTATGTACGGAATAGGGCACGTCCAGAGGGGTCAATGGCAGAAGGGTATATAGCAGAGGAGACTCTTATCTTTTCTTCGAGATATCTAGATGATGATGTTGAGACATGGCTTAACCAACCTTTAAGAAATGAAGATGAAGGGGCTGAAGAAATGACACAAAAAGGATGGGATATTTTTTCAAGAAATGGTCGATGTTTAGGTGGTGGAACCGTTTGTCATCTTAGGAATGACGAGTTGAACCAAGCTCATCTCTATGTACTATTTAATTGTGAGGACATATCTCCTTACATAAGGTAAGTCAAATGAAACACCCTTAAAGTATTGTTTCTCAAGAGAAGATCGTTAATGTATTGTCCACAATTGTATGTAGTATGCATCTTGAAGAAATTAGGAAAACAAGACCACGAGCAAGTGAAATGGAAATTGAGCGATGTCATACATTACAGTTTCCAGATTGGTTTAAGTGTAAAGTAAGTAAACATATATAACATTTTCTTTAGTGCACATCACATGTGTTTTACTGATAACCGACATGTAACTTTTTTTTTTAGGTCAAATCTTTAGAAGACAATGACAGGAATGGGTTACATGCAAACACAATTGTGCTGAAAGATCGACCATTGAATGTGGGGAAGAAGTTTAACATATGTTTAGTAAATGGGTTCCGTTTTCAGACTCAGCATATTGAGCTTCATAGGAAGACACAGAATAGTGGGGTTGTTATGTCTGCAAAAACTTCAAGTTTTTCCAGTGTTAAAGACAAGGCTCCTATTCGAGATGAGGTGACATATTACGGTGTTCTTCAAGAAATATTAGAGTTGAACTATTACGATCAAAGAAAGGTATTACTTTTCAAGTGTGACTGGGTTGATACTCAGCGAGGAGTAATGACAGATGAAGGTTTCACATTGGTCAACCTACACTATAAATTACGTACAAGTGAATCATATGTTTTGGCCTCTCAAGTGGAGCAAATATGGTATGTGGAGGATCTCAAAATGGAAGGATGGTCTGTTGTGAGGAAACAAAGCCGAGAAATTACTTCACAATCTGTTATTTAGCAGAGAATACCTTAAAGTATTTGTTATTTGCAGAGAATACCTTAAAGTATTGTTATTTAGCAGAGAACATGCACAATCTGCAGACACTATATACCTGCACATCTGCAGACACAATCTGACTCCAACACTACCAGGGTCTGAAAACTTCAGGCCGGCGGAACATCATATTTGATTTGGAAGGAGCAATTAACTTCAGGCCGGCTCTTCATCATATTTGATTTAATCAATTTTTGAATAACTATTTATAAGTTCAATCTTAAAGCATTTCTCATGAACATTATATATATATATATATATATAATTATATAATAATATTAATACATATTTTAAAGGGATAATCACATCTGGGTCCATCACAGAGAGGTACAGTAGTTAAATACTTGTGATCCATAGCCTTGTCTCATTTGGAAACCGTGTTGATCGATTTGGTTGCTGTTGCAGGCTGCAATTTCATGTCCTATATAGATGCTGACATGCATGGCTATTATCTTCATATGTCTTTGTTTTTCTTAGTATTATAAGAAAAGGGACTTGTTATATTACTTGTGTTTTACCCTCTCATTCGTCAAATTCTTAATATTGCAGTTTACAAGTTGCCAAGGAAGTGAGACGACATTAAAATGTAAGCCTAATGGTTAAGTGTTATTTTTCTAACTGAATATGTTAAGTGTATTATTTTTTTTTTGCTTGATGTTAACATGTTATTTGCAATTTGAAGGGGCCGACGGAAGAGATTTACGGTGGTAGATTCCAAAGAAGATAGAGAAGACTCGCCAAAAAAGAAAACAGGAGCCATTATGTGACATGACGCAAAAAAAGGCAAAAAAAAACAATGAAAGAAGTGTATGATGGGGAGCCAGAGATGCTGGACACCCTAATATTTCAAGAACATGTGGAGTGAGTATTTGTGTGTTGTAAGTTTTCTTTAATATTTTTTCAAGGCTAGCATGAGTCACCAATATAGGGATTTGTTGTGTTTTAATTACTTTTGAACTTGCAGGTATTTGTGGGGGGTGATTCCATCAACGCTTTTAGAGCGTTTTGAGATATTCGATAGTTTATGGTTTAACTTTTGTAGATTGACTTCTGATGGTGTGAATAGAATTAAATCAATTGTACAGAAGAATTCTTTGCTGGAGAAGTCATACTCTCTACTTCCAATTTGCATATGGTATGCCTAAACCTTTTATGTATTAAGTATCCATCAATAATTCAGCAATCAAATTGTTTAATTTTTGTTAATTTGTAGGAATCATTGGCAGGTTGTTGTCATATGTAAGCAAGAGGATAATGACATGTCGTTCCTTATACTCCTTGACTCCCTTCACATGGGGGAACACACTAGGATCGAAAATGAGTTGAAAAAGTAATATCTTCTAGTTTTTTATATATATTTTGAAACATATATATGTATATAAAGTATGTTTGGTATGATTGTGCAGTTTTTTAAAGATTGCATACGAAGGGAAAGGGATGACAGCACTGGCCGATGAGATGAAAGTAATTGATCTACACATGCCGAAGGTAATCTTTTAAATTTGAGGTGTTGAATTGCATATGTAAACGGATTAAAAGTATCATTAATATCTTTCATGTTGTAGGTGCCCCAACAAAGGGGAGCACAGAATGTGGATTTATGGTTCTTTATTTCATATTCCGTTTCATACTCGTTGCTCCTACATCCTTTGGCAGAGATAGAAATGACTACCCATCTTTTGTAAGTTTAATAATGTTAATAGTTCTTTTGTCAAACTATATATGTACTTCTGTTCATTGGTTGAATATCTTCTTTTTGCAGCTGACAGCTGATTGGTTCTCAAGAGAAGAGTATGAAAATTTTAGAGAGGACCTGCAAGGAAAAATAATTCACATAGATGCTCATTTGCTCCACATCTAAGAAGGTTAAGAGAGGCCCAATATTGTTAAGATCTGTACATGGATTGCAAAGTAATGAACGCATACCAGTGAATGTTAATCAGTTGGGGCAGCCACTAGGAGAGGGGGGCAGCTACTAAAACAATTTTTGGGGACTGTAGCAAGGATGGGGGATAAACTGTCGATCGATTGCATTTCTTGGAGGGTAATGCCATCGTCTAACAAGGACGATGTTTGGGATTTATCCAGGTGATGTAACACATGTGTTTGTTTAATTCTCTATTCCACTTGATTACATCTAACTGTTTTTTTTTTAATACAGAGAAATTTGATGTTCCCATCAGCTTGCGAGATTTTGTAATGAAGGATCTAGATCAGAAATGAGGTCTTGGAAGTATGACTTGAGGACAAAGTTCTTCACGCCATATCAAAAAGCGCAACAACACTTTGCATGTTCAGACAGAAGAGTGGTTGAAGATCAATGGAAAAAACTTGTTCAAATATGGTCTTCGGAGGAATTCAAGGTAATTGGAATTGGATTACAATTGTCTAAATATAGTGATACAAAATAATTATTCTAATAGTTATCATTTTGATTTATAGAAACGCAGTGAAACAAACAAGCAAAATAAGACCAAACACACATTTTTTCACTGCGCTGGTAGTAAAAGTTTTGCTGACATATACCACGATGAGGTAACATATATATTGTCTTATATGCATCTCAGTTGATCAATTCAAAATAATTATGTTTATTTCTAAGTTATCTTCTGTACAATGTTGTAGTTTCTAAAAACGGGCCACTCTTGATCGTGGGGACTTATTCATAAGGACCCGTATGAAGAAAGCTGGCGGTCCAGTTAATGACGAGAGTGCTGCAATGATTGTATAATGAATTAGCTTATTAATTGTCTATGTTTAACATTATTCTCATTATGCATGGAAGCTCTTTGTTGACATAATTCTATTTACGATAGTGCTGCAAATTCATATTTTTTCATTCAAATTGTAGGATAAAATTCGAGACATTAAGCTGACGCAGTAATCAACTACATCAAGCTCAATTGCAAGCGTGGGGGACGCTTATGAGCAAGTTATGGGACGGGACAGAACTGGAAGAATCCGTGGCATAGGCACGGGCCCTACCCCAAAGAGCTTGTGGGGTTCAAGAAGTGAACAAAAGCTGCGACAGAACAATGAAAGCCTAAAAGAAAAAATTGAAGCTCTCGAAGAAAGAATGAAAAAAATTGAGTCACGTGGCAATAATGAGGTAATTAGTTTTTGTTGACATACTTCATTATTAACATTGTTTAATGTTGACAATCTACATTTACTTGTGCAGAGTTCTGCAAGTGTTTGTCATGCTCAAAAGAAAAAGGTAAATGAAATCTAACCGTGTTAATATGTTGGAATGCATGTATATCTGACATCCATATTCAAAATTTTTAACAGGATTCATTGGCGGGGAGGAGGGTGAGGATCCTAAACTTCTCTGGAGAAGTAGTTGCCAGCGGCATTCTTATATCTGATGATAATGATAATGTGGTCATGGGGAAGAAGTTAGGTGGTGAGTACTATGAGGTTTCTATACTCATAGCCCATGACCCGACTGCATCTTTGTTTATCAAAGATGCAGATAGAAAAAATATGAACGATGTTGTTGGGAGTCACATAATATGGTTCAGAGAATATGTAAGTTTATTTACATTTATCTCATTCTTATTTATATGTTGTTAATTGTCAACTCTGATGTTAGTTACATTTTTACATGTAACAGGTTGAGCTTGAGGATGATTGATCTTCACCTCCACCCTCTTTGGTAAGTTGCATCTGAGATTTTACTGTCTTTCACCATTCTAGGTTGGTGAAAGACAGTGTTATGTGTGGTTACATAAACTTGTAGATTTCTGCTTCTCCATTTTGAGTTAGAACTCTATGTAGACAGTGTTATGTGTGGTTACAAAACTTGTAAGTTTTTTTTATCACAAAGATCAACCATTATTAACATGGGTTATGTGAGAGTTTTTCAGTCACCTGAGGCAGCTGATACTTTGGGTTTTATGGTATAGTCAAAGCTCAAATGGTATACCCACTGGCTTACAGTTAAAGTAGGGATTGGAAAGTAGATATTGGAAGAAAATTAGTAAGTACAAATGTATTGAAGGCCATGATTCTACACGAATATGAGCCTTTCCACTTTGTAAAACAAAATCAACAAGATATAAAACATGCATAATCACTAAAATACATTATTTAATCCTATAATTCTACTTCCTTATGCAATTATCCACCCCCAAGACACAGTTCCAAAAAAAGAGTACTTAGAGGGAACATGAGCTCATGAAGTATCATTAATTCTTCATGCTACTTTTAAAACTTCATACTATCAAGTCCTATGTTGATCAATGCCAAATGCACAATTATGAACTTGATCCTGAAAAGAAATTAACACTAGCACAGGAATAACATGTCAAAGATTGGCCGGAGTGAATACAATCAAATACACATGTGGAAACAAAGTGCTGGCTGAGATCCAATATGTCCCTGCATATGTCACTTTCCTCATGAACAGCAGTAGCCATAGGTGGCTATGTTAACAGCAGCTTGAATCCAGAACTTGCTTTCCCCCCTTCTCTCATGATTCCAAAGATTAATTCAATTCTCATCTCAGCATTTGCAACCCTTGGAATATCTGGAAGACTAGATGTCTTAATGTTTTTGAGCATAAGAATATGACCCCTCAGCGTGTAGTACACAGAATTCAGGGGGATCTCAGTTTTTGGAGCTGTAAATATACATTGGACAATCCTACATCTGCCCAGGCTCCATGCAGTGTCCAGAATACATCAGATTTTTACCTTTTGGTTGATGCATCTTTCTCCAACTCTACAGCTACTAGTGGTCTTGTCCTCCTCAATTCTGAAAGAGTGGCCACTAGATGTAAAAGCACTTCATTCTCTGCTTATTTTCTCCTTGGCCTTTGAAAGTGAAGCTATTGCGGTATGGGAACGGATCTTATGGCTACATATTCAAAATATTCAAGCTACAATTATCTCAGATGCTTGAACTGTGGTGGAAGCCATCAATGATCCTAGAATACAATTGTGGAAGTGCTTTCCATCAATGAAACAGAGTGACAGGAAGAGGAGATTACTTTGATCTTGTGTAGTGTTAGCCACAGGTGGCTATGTTACCATGTGACAATTGTGACATCTAGCATACCAGAGGAGATCATATTTCTTGCATTACTGTTTGTTAAGCATATTGTTTCTTTTGTTCTGGTTTTCCTCACACAGTACTTATTGAACACCTATTGTTGCTTTTGCAGGAAATATGTCTGCTGAAACCTGTCTTCCTCCAAGGACAAAGCAAACTCTTCACAAATCTCCTCTCACCACATGTGAACAATTTCATCTACTAACAATTAACTTGCTCTTCTGAACAGACTTTAGCACTAGCATGTGAATGTGAAGAATGATGTTTATGTCATCTTTTATTAACATTATTGTTTGTTAACTTTATGTGTTTTATATTAAGGGTGTTGTGCATTGTGAATGAGTGGATGTGAATGTGTGTGGATATATGTAAATGTGGATGTGTATGTGTGGAACTAATATGGATGTGGATGTGTGTGTGGAACTAAAGGTGGATGTGTATGGTGGAACTAAATGTGGATGTGTGTGTGGAACTAAAGGTGGATGTGTATGTGTGGAACTAAATGTGGATGTGTGTGTGGAACTAAAGTAGCATGTGTATGTTGATTGATCCAAATGTGAATGTGTGGATAATTGTGGATGTGTACATGTTGATCCAATTGTTTGTGAATGTAGGTGAATGTGGATCCATTTAAATATAATGCTATTTTTTTTTTGCTGAAACAACATACTTATGGTCTATGTGGCCGTAGGTAAACATACTGGTTATGGTATACGTGGCCGTAGGTAAACATATTTACTTATGGTCTATTTAGCCGTAGGGAACCATACTTGCTATGGTGTACGTGGCCGTAGGGACAATGCTTACGGTTCAAACTGCCGTAGGGATATTGGCGTCACTGAGTCTATCCTTACAAAAAATATGACTACGGTTAATATCGCCGTAGCCAAAAATAGATTTCCTTATGGTGTTACTTACGGCTACCAACACCGTCACTATAGCTTTATACTACGGAGTTTAAAACACCGTAGTCTTAGGCCTTTGTCGTCGGTCTCTCTGCCGACGAACCCAAACCGTAGGGTAACACCATAAGCAAGACTATGCTTACGATTTTTGGTTATCTACCTACGGTGTTTGGACGTAAGCAAAGCCTGGTTTTCCTGTAGTGAGTTTTGCTGAAGCCAACTTGCCAGCCAAGAAGAAGGATAAGACTTCTAGATTGAGAGATGTCAGAAAGGGAAACTATGTTCTTTATGCCATGCAGATCTGGAACCTTTGCAAAACTGTTAAAGAATTGGTGGGAAAGTAGTCAGAAAGTGGTTGGTTAAAGGGCAACTTCGATGGAGCTAGAAGGAAGGCCAAGAAATGGTGCATTCTGGTGTTGGGTTTATCCTCAGAAATGACATGGGCACAACTCTATCTGCAGGAGCAATTATCTCAAGCAAACTACAATCCTCAAAGCGAAAATCTAGCTGCTAAACACTTATACATAGTGTAGAGAAGTTTAGAGATCAGAGATTTGAAGGGTAATTATAGAGGGAGACAATGCTGAAGTTATTAAAGCCATTAAGGAACCAGACAAAGCACTTTTGGAGATTAGAGAGCTAGCGAAAGAGATAAGTATCAAGCTCAATTCCTGGCATCTTCAGAGAGTTGCTAATTGATAGAATGGCAAGCAAGGCTGCGGACTGGCTGGCAAAGCAAGCGAGGATTGCTAAGTTTAATATCAACTGGACATATACTTTACCTGAAGATTTGAGTACCATTTGCAGGGGAGAAGCTTCAAGGGACTACTTTTCTGGAAGGAAACCACCTTAATTTTTGCTGCACATCCTAGATAGGTGTGGAGAGGTGAGAAAACTCTAGTTATTTTAGCTTGTCTTTCTGTTTTTGAGCCGTTTGAGCTCCACCCTTCTACCAAAAAAAAAAAAAGCTTCGATGATCCCTGAAGGGAACGAGCAGCTGCCGTCTCATAGCTTGGCTTCGGTTCCACATGATGCAACTCCTGTGTTGATAGCAGAGGATCTTTCTCACCGCGAAACAGAACGGCAAGTTCTGCAGAGTGCCAAGAAGATTATAGCAGATGGGGAATTAAGTCCAGGAACTCATGAGGATGATCGATTATCTGGATATCTTGAGAAGAACCCAGTGTTGGGATTGGAAGAATTAAAGAGCTTTAAGTCTGAATTTTCCTGTTACTTTTTTTTATAAAAAAAAATAACTCAAACCACAGATAAAACATTGCCTGGATTTTAATCTTCACTCCTCTTCCCATCTCAGTCAATATGCCTATCCGATTACAAACGGGAGGTGAGTTTCCTATTGATGGATAGCATACCAATTCCCTTAAGGATTGCCAAATTTCTGTATTGTCCAGTGATTAGAGATTGTTGGGAACCTGCTAATTTGTTATAAGTTCCAGCCGTCCCCAGTGAAAAAGGGGAAAAGATAACATAAAATTTCTGGTGTCAACTGTATATATATCGCTCCAACGAGCCCTAAAAAATTATCGGTCAGTAAGTCACGGTGTTGCTATCAGATGCTGCTAATTTCTAATTCATGTTTAATTTGTTTTTTTGAAGAGGGGTGGTGATAGGAAGAAGGCAAATGCACATATATATGGAGCAGGTGAGCACTTAGTTGACACATATAGCGCTCTCTCTCTCTCTCTCTCTCTCTCTCTCTCTCTATATATATATATATATATATATATATATTGATGGGGTGCAAGGAAGAGATATATACATATATAATTATGTATATATAGAGGTGATGGGGGACAAACATGTGCAAGGAAGAGTCATTAGGAACATAATGGCAAGCTCTGGGAGATAAAGATGTGTGTTTCATTGCACCTGCAAACCCAGAATAAGATGCCCAAAGAAGAATATGAGACCAGTAACGCATTACATTACATATTACAAGAATCTAGTCTCAAGAAAATATA
Source organism: Colocasia esculenta (assembly GCA_014218235.1). Classification (NCBI taxonomy): domain Eukaryota; kingdom Viridiplantae; phylum Streptophyta; class Magnoliopsida; order Alismatales; family Araceae; genus Colocasia; species Colocasia esculenta. The sequence continues at coordinate 6,590,713 of CM024755.1, read as the reverse complement.
AAATTAAATATTCTTAAATGGGGTTGATGCTTGTCACTTGTCTTCCTGTCTTTCGATCCTCAACACTGCATGTGAATATATGCCACCGCCCATCACCAAATTAGGGTTGAGCACTCGTTCCAGAAAGATGAAGCACAAAGGTGTGAAGAAAGACCACGATGAGGGCCGTCGAGTGCGCATCGTTGAAACAAATCGAATATGTCCTGACTGTTCTATCCTTCAAAAGCTTATTCCGTGTACTTTTCCAGATGAAAGCTCGGTAAAAGGACAAAGCCCTTCCCCACCCGTCTCTTATTACACCACCCTTGGATCCTGCGGACAGAATGTCTTAAAACCGTGAGAACTATGAACATTTTCTGAAAGAAATTCCAAGAATATATGTTAAATTGTGATCAGTCAGACAGCAAGAAATGAACTTACTTGATTGAGGAGGAGGGAAGAGGATCTTTGCGGAGCTATTAGTAATGGACCGGAGGCGGTGGAGAGGAGTAGAGGTAGTGATGTGGAGGCGATGGTGATGGTGGGGGAGGAGACTTGTAGTAGTAGGGAGGAGGGGGAGATGGCGATGGTGGAGGTGGGGACTTGTAGTAATAGGGAGGAGGAGGAGACTTCACCGGTGGAGGGGGAGACTTGTAGTAGTAGGGAGGTGGTGGAGATGGTGATGGTGGAGGAGGGGACTTGTAATAGTAGAGAGGAGGAGGAGACTTCACCGGTGGAGGTGGAGATTTATAGTAGTAGGGAGGTGGTGGAGATGGCGATGGTGGAGGAGGAGACTTGTAGTAGTAGGGAGGAGGAGGAGACTTCACCGGTGGAGGTGGAGACTTATAGTAATACGGTGGAGGAGGAGACTTCACCGGCGGAGGGGGGGACTTGTAGTAATAAGGTGGTGGTGGAGAAGGTGAGGGGGGTGGCGGGGACTTATAGTAGTAAGGTGGTGGAGGAGATGGTGAGGGTGGTGGTGGAGACTTGTAGTAGTATGTTGGAGGAGATTTCACTGGTGGAGGTGGAGACTTATAGTAATACGGTGGAGGAGGAGACTTCACTGGTGGAGGGGGGGACTTGTAGTAATAAGGTGGTGGTGGAGAGGGCGAGGGGGGTGGTGGGGACTTGTAGTAGTAAGGTGGTGGTGGAGATGGTGAGGGTGGTGGTGGAGACTGTAGTAGTAAGGAGGAGGAGGAGATTTCACCGGTGGAGGTGGAGACTTGTAGTAATATGGTGGAGGAGGAGACTTCACCGGTGGAGGAGGGGACTTGTAGTAATAAGGTGGTGGTGGAGATGGCGAGGGGGGTGGCGGGGACTTGTAGTAGTAAGGTGGTGGAGGAGATGGTGAGGGTGGTGGTGGAGACTTGTAATAGTAGGGAGGAGGAGGAGATTTCACCGGTGGAGGTGGAGACTTGTAGTAGTATGGTGAAGGTGGAGATTTATTGGTGGAGGGGGGGACTTGTAGTAGTAAAGTGGTGGTGGAGAGGGTGAGGGGGGTGGCGGGGACTTGTAATAGTAAGGTAGTGGAGAGATGGTGAGGGTGGTGGTGGAGACTTGTAGTAGTAATGGGGAGGTGGCGATTTAAATGGTGGTGGGGGGGATTTGTAATAGTAAGGTGAAGGTGGCGATGGAGATGGTGGGGGAGGTGACTTGTAGTAATAGTGGGGAGGTGGCGATTTCACTGGTGGTGGTGGGGACTTATAGTAGTAGGGCAGAGGTGGAGATGGAGATGGTGGAGGAGGAGACTTATAGTAGTAAGATGGTGGCAAGGTCTTCGTTGGAGGAGGTGGTGACTTATAGTAGTAGGTGGGTGCCGGAGGAGGTGGTGACTTGTAGTAGTAAGAATGGGAGGGAGGAGGCGGAGACTTGTAGTAGTAGACAGGAGACTTGGGTTTCTCACACTCCTTGTAGGGTGTCATTGGGGCATAGGCGAAAGGTTTAGCCTTCAGTACAACCAACTCATAGTTCTTGGACTTCACATGGAGCTTCGCACCCTTCTTGCCATTGTTGTGGTCTGTAGGGACGTTGCAGAGGGACCCCTTAGGTGGTGCATGCAGCACTGCCTGGCAGTGGACACCTCCATATTTGACATAGTTGTAGCCCTTGATGGTGACGCTGTACTTGCCATTGCTCATGGTAGTTCCATAGGCAACAATCTCCTTGTAGTCGGCCTTGCATGTTATCTTCACCACAGCACCTGTTCACATATTGTTTAAACATAATTAGATTTCAAGATATGCATGAAATATATATGCATATATTAGATTCTAAACAATGTGATTATTTGAGACCATGTGTTAAGATCTACAATAAGATGTGACAAAATTACCTTTAAGGTGTTTCTTGTGAAGAGACTTGGTGTGATATCCCCAATCGTAGCATTTGTAGCAATAGACTTGTCCAACCACCTTAACAAGAAGCTCACGATGGTGGGGTGGAGGTGGAGACTTGTAATAATAGGGAGTGTGAGGCACCGGAGATGGTGGCGGTGGTGACTTGTAGTAGTACAACGGCGCAGGTGTTGGTGATGGTGGTGGGGGAGATTTGTAGTAGTAAGTTGGTGGTGGAGACTTTACAGGTGGTGGTGGAGATTTGTAATAGTACGTGGGGGGTGGAGACTCACCGGTGGTGGAGGAGATTTATAGTAGTATGGGGGCGGAGGGGAAGGTGAAGGAGGTGGGGGCGACTTGTAATAATACGGAGGTGGTGGAGACTTCTTGGGTGGGGGCGGAGACTTGTAATAGTAAGGAGGCGGTGGAGACTTCTTTGGTGGAGGTGGCGACTTGTAGTAGTAGGGAGGAGGAGGAGATGGAGATGAGGGTGGCGGTGACTTGTAGTAGTATGGTGGTGGAGGAGAAGGTGAGGGTGGAGGTGGTGACTTATAATAGTAGGGTGGCGGAGGAGATGGTGATGGAGGCGGTGGGGACTTGTAATAATACGGAGGTGGTGGAAATTTCTTGGGAGGCGGTGGGGACTTGTAGTAATACGGAGGTGGTGGAGACTTCTTGGGAGGAGGTGGCGACTTGTAGTAGTAGGGAGGAGGAGGAGATGGAGATGGGGGTGGCGGTGATTTGTAGTAGTATGGTGGTGGAGGAGACGGTGAGGGCGGAGGTGGTGACTTATAGTAGTAGGGTGGCGGAGGAGATGGTGATGGAGGCGGTGGGGACTTGTAATAATACGGAGGTGGTGGAGACTTCTTGGGAGGAGGTGGCGACTTGTAGTAGTAAGGAGGAGGAGGAGATGGAGATGGGGGTGGGGGAGATTTGTAGTAGTATGGTGGTGGAGGAGACGGTGAGGGCGGAGGCGGTGACTTATAGTAGTAAGGTGGAGGAGGAGATGGTGAGGGAGGAGGCGGTGACTTATAATAATAAGGGGGCGGAGGAGAGGGAGATGGTGGCGGTGGAGACTTATAGTAATAAGGCGGAGGAGGAGACGGTGATGGCGGTGGCGGCGACTTGTAGTAATACGGCGGGGGCGGAGACGGGGAAGGTGGTGGGGGAGACGCATAGACATACGGCTCACCAAAGACCACTGCTACATTGCTCAGTGCGAGCAGCACGGCCAATGCCGGCACCATGGCCGGCCGTAGATGACCCCTTACGGGATCTACCATCCTTCGGATCGAGTGAAGAAGCTACGCTACCGGAGAAGTCGATGAGATGATGCGTTAAGCTCGGGCTCTATTTATAGTGGGGAAGTTCGTTAGAATACAGCCGTCTTGAGGGGCACTGGTGAACTGAGATGTAGCTGATGATAATATTTAAAAGGCAAGAAAGTGTTTTTAAATTCGGGAGTCGTTTGGAGGTGGGGCAGCTGGCCTCGTAGATTTAATCTTCCTGAAAATGGGATTATTGGGTTCTTCTCTTTCTTGCTCTGAACAGGCTGTGCAAACAAGGTTGAGCAAGCTGCTCCTTAATTCGTCCCTGATCATACCCATGACACATGGGAGGAATAAAATTATTAAACTCGCAGAACGTTGGGCATACACCACGGTCCTGGCTGGATTCAAGTGTTCTCTCCCACATCCTTGCCTAACCCATATGTGGGGAACATGCTCTGAGTTGAAAAAAATCATAATAAGAAAACTATTTCAAACTGGCGTCGACTTCCCAAAAAAAATGGGCACACAAGAACACGGCTTTAATTATTCTTTCGTCGCAAGCGTCATGGCCGCCACCCTCTTCCATTTGTTCAACTTTGGACTAGGACACGTGTATAGTTGCAAGTTTTTATATTTCCTCTGGGTTCATGTAGATACGTTTAACCAGCTAGACGACATCAGTATATACTTGAAGGTTAATTTGCAATCCTATTAGTATTTACTCGACCACATGATTATTTAACCTTCTTCAACCAGAAATGTTTGATTTTTTTTGTAAGATTTTACAGACGCCATGGCCATATGAGATTTTGTTCTGTCTGCACGTCATTTTCTCTGTCTGGGTGTATTTATAATCTGATAACTAACTAAACTTGTGTGAACTAAAGTACTAATTAAATTGATGCTGGGGCATATCGGAGCTGGTGGGGATTAAGAACACCGGCCTGTAGATTGAAGGAGACAGCACGTCTACGCATCATCCTAGAAAGGAAGGATGCTCAAAGCTCATTGATTCCTAGAGATCAGATGAGTACTACCTAACTAAGATAAACAGAGAAATATATGAATTTTCTATTCAATCAACTGCAACCATTCTGGAGGAGCTACACGGGAAAGTGCCAGCAGCACATCTCTTCGCCGGCTTCGCGCTAATCTTCTGGGACGGCTACTTAATTTTATCTAGACTCTATTGGAGGTCGAGCACCACTCTTCGCTTTTGATCCTTAATTTGTTGGATCCAGACCCCGTGTATGGCGCTCTGATCAGTGTAATCCTCCTTGGAACCTTCCTCTCACTCTGCATCTTTGTTATTCATTCAAAAAAGCACTCAGAAAGCCTTGGTACTTTGTAACAAATGCGTCCCACTAAAGCGATCGTACAAGAGGGCGTCATGAGAAACAGAGTTAATCTACATTATGGTTTCTATGTCCTCCATGGACGAATAAGAACACTTCCTCCATGGCGCAGTGCACTCCTTCAGCAAAGAGAAGGTACGTACGTACGTACGACCTCTTTGCGGCACCTTGGAAGAGGACTGTGTGATGCCTCTCTCTGTACGGATTCTATCATTTCTTAGATGATGAGCGTTATAATCTGTCCCCAGCAATAGCCAACTTCGTTTCCTCGAGCTGTCCCAACAACTACAAGCCACGCGCATATACCAAACACCGGACAAGAAGCATATACGTGGAAACAACTAATAGCTTGACCAAGTAATTAAGAGGAGTACAAAGTTGCACGTAATAAAAGGGTTTCCGGCGGTTCTCTGATGCCCTAGAAGTTGTTATAGGGAGAGTCAAGACTGCATATGCATAGAACTTGTAATAGACAGCTATAGATGTAATTGCAAGTTGCTCAATATATATAATTGGGATAAGAGAAATGTTTATTACAAGATATGCAATTAAGATGCATGCCGACCTCACAATTGTGTCTTTCCATGCATTGGTTAATGGAAGAGCCGATCGACGTGCAACAAATATTTTTTGTAAGACAATTAAATATTATTTTAAGTGCCCAATGGGAACTATGGTGGCATAAGTTGAAAAAAGTTGTATTATCTAAAGGGGGAGAGAGAGAGAGAGAGAGGCTTCAATCTAATCACGTCTTTCGCAGTGGGTTACAATATACGCTATGAGAAATGGACATTTGGTATATATGCAATGACGAATAATCCTTTTCCTCTCGATATAAAATAAAGGGGAAAAAAACTTTATTCTCCGATTCATGTTTCTGGATTGAAGTGGAGTGGCTGTAAGAAGGCAAACGTACGTATCTATGGGAAATGGATGGAAAAAGCTGAATGATCAGAGGACGAGCAGAGCAAAAAGTGAGTAATAATTGCTCCAAAATAGATGCTCAGTTTTTGGTGGCTAAGAAAATAGAAATATGAGAAAAATTTAGTGTACTTGAGTTTTGTATTTTTTATTTCTCATTAGATGGGTGTATTGTGCCCCTTCTCTATTTACCAATAAAAAAATATAAGTGCAAAGTGTAAAACTCAAATATATTAATTTTTTCTCCAAAAATATTTCTTGCAAGATGAGTTTCGTAATATGAATTATCTTACAATTAATCCAATTATTGTAATTTTCTACGTCAGTTTTATTATAAAACCCATTTTATGATAAATATTTCTTTTATTGAATTGTTTCGATTGGTACATGTCTAACAGAAATAAGAACCCCCGATCAGTGCTTAGAAAGTAATCAGCCAATAGTTAAGCATTCTTTTATTGAATTGTTAATTTCAATTTGCACGACTAACAGTAAAATGAACCTATAAATGAGCCACTAGCTAGTTTAATAGCGTGGAACTTCTCTTAGGACTGTGCATAATTTGATCCAACTCGAAAAATGAGTTGAATCAACTGGTTCGAGTCTGTTTAATTCCATTTGGGGGACCCTTTAGTTCAATTTAATTTTTCAATGTGAAATCGAATGAATCATTATATAATAAAAATAATTAATAAAAATGGGCTGAATCACTCGGACCATGCACACCCCTACCTCCCTTGTATAGGAGAAGATGTTACGCTCAATTCTTACCTCCCACTGTTGAATAAGAAACTTATGTATGTCACAAGACGTGGTAGAAAAACTTTTTTTCAAATAAAAATGAAATTATATATATAAGATAGAAAAAGTAAGGTTCAAATAATAATTTGTAATGTGAAACATCCCTTGAATATTTTATTTATTTGCTTCTTGCATGACTTTGGAATCATGCATCTTCCAAAGTCTATTCCAGTATCTAAATTGTATAGGCAATTAAAGCTGATTCTTCTGAAAGCCAATTTAACTGGGCCACAATTCATAACATATGCCAAGTGGTCGATGATCCTTGCAACTGGCTGGATAGTTTTGGGGGGATTCTAACTATGTTTGGTATTTGAATAAATGAGGGATAGAGTGAAGATATCTTCTCTCTATCCCCAATATATCCAAATATCAAACGTAATTTTAAAGGAATACTGAGTTGTTGTGGCCATTATTGATTTCCGCCCTTTTTAATGATCACTTACATATCTATATACGAGCATACCTAGCTACAAATATATGTATCTGCACACAAATGTAGACATATACGGAATGTACATATAAAAATTGTGTTTATTCCATATGCTATGAAATCTTCATGTCTGAATTCGATGGGACGTTCAATGGCGTATGCATGTGTTTATTCTGATACAATGTGTGACATTTGCTTACCAGTGGTGCAAGGCAAACGTGTAGCTCTTCCACATGGATTGCTCTCGCAGTAAACAAATAAATAAATAAATATAATAACAAAATAATTAATTAATAACTCAAGCAAAAAAAAGGTAAATAAAATAAGTGAGCAGAGTGCGCTGGCTGGCCTTAGCGCTCTACTAAATAATTGACTACCATCGTTCTTTGGAGTTCGATCAAAAAAATATGCATATATAATAATAACAATAAGAGGATCGTGCGCCTGGCCCTTCCGATTGGGGGGCGCCAGGGCCTTCCGATTGGGAGTGCGCCTGGCCGGGCTGGCCCCTTCTGATTGGGGCGCGCCAGGGCCTTCCTATTGCCGCTCTCCCCCTTCCGATTGGAGGCAGGCCAGCCTTCCGATTGGCGCGCTTTCCGATTGAAGGGCATAGGGGGACTTCCGATTATCAGCATGCCAGTCTTCCGATTGGTACACCTGGTCCTTTCGATTGGCAGCCCCCTTTCGATTGCTTGCCTTTCGACTGCCGAAGGGGGGGAACCGAACCTTTTGAAAGCTCCTTTGGGGCTGCTTTTGAAATTTCCCATCGAATGATCAGCAATGCGCCACCCCATAAAACAAATTTACGAGTATTATATCCAAATAAATATAATAAGAGAGCACATTAAAACATACTTCATAAATAAATAAATAAAGTAAAACCAATGATAATAAATAAAGTGATAATGACTACAATGAATTGAGCATTGTCAAGTAGGCATCTTCTTCTATTGCAATTTCAAGTTTTAAAAAAATGTGTTCTTTTGTACTTTCGTTGTTTGCATATCATAAAATTATATATTTTGATAATTAATTAAAAAATTTCTCTCTCTCAAAAAAATATAATTAACATCGTTACACTTAGATGATGGCAGGTCTTTGGTCTGACTCGATACCCCTTTTGTTTGATTGGTTAGACGACATGCATGAAACCTAAAACTCTTCAACTCTTTGAGACAAAACACATTGTCACTTACGTGACTGACACACCTACGCTTTGCGATTGTAAGTTATTTCTCGTCTACATAACTTGATTAGTATCCGATGAAATTTGAATTTGTAATACGTATTTGTTCAACAGATAAATATAAATAAATTAAAATAACTTGATAGATTCGAAATATCTATTTCCACAACATATCAATCAACAAAAAGAGAAAGTCATCACATCCATAGAAGTATCCAATCCTACTCTAAAAGAAAAAAGTTGCATAAAGATCAAACAACTATCAAGAAGGAGCTTGGAAGATGAATGCCCCATAACCCCAAACTGAGGGACTCCAGAGTCTTATAGACCGAATAAGACCTTGAACGAAGAAACAACTTCCAAAGAGACGTCAATAGAATTGACCTGCACAACAATAAGCAAATTAACAACACTAAAACACACTAATAAAAAGCCTAATCTGAGGCTGGTGGACACCGATCACCAGGGAAAATTGAGGTCGGATGGATCCCAAAATATGAGCAGGGTGGAGAGGACGGGGAGGGGGGGGAGGACACGGAGGGGGGGCAAATGGCCACAAAGTGTCGGCCACAGTGGGTAGGGGAAGTCCTAGATGGAAACAAAAGGGCAAGAACCTGCATCGGGCCAAGAAGCAGGGCATGAAATGGTGGAGAGGGTTGGTGACGAAGGAACGCACGCAACGAGGAGAACTGGAGAAGGAGGGCAAAGGCTGGTGGTCGAAGAGTGGCGATGGAGGCTAGCGCTATGGGGGATCTGAGGGGCATTGGCGATAGGGGAGAGGCGGGGCGATGGGCAATCCGGCCGGGAACGCAAGGTGGAGGGTGATGTAAGAAAGGAGGAGATGGACCAAGCTCCGCAGCCCAAAGGCAGCGACAACTCCACTGGCAAGTCGACGACTCTTCTGCCCAGACAGGGCGAACGATGCTGCGGCGCGCTCTGCTAAAGTTCTCCCCCACATTTCTTAGAATCAGATACGCAAGACCGTAGGCATCGTTTGGTAATATTTTTAAGAATTTTATTTTTTTTGAAATCTCAAATCTCTTAAAAAAATTTCTTACACCAATTTTTAAAACCTAAAATTCAAGACCTCGTTATTATATTTTTTCTCTCTATCTCTCTCCTCTCTCTTAAAATCTATTTTACATAATATAAAATCTATTTTACATATTGATAATTAGGAGGAGAAAAAATAAATTTTCAATCATTAAATAATTAAAATCTACACTTTAAAAATATTATCAAACAATGTCTTAATAGTTGATTGGTAATTACCAACGCAAGCTAGGTCGGCAGACTTCTCCATCCATTGGTCTAAGCTCCAAAATCTGTCTTGTGGTGCTAAATTCACTCAAGTTGGAAACCACCATAGATTTTTTTTTCAGAGTGCTATCTATTCTCTATTACATCCTTTTTTTTTCTTTATTTGTTTTGTTAGCTTTGCTCCAGTCACTTCATGTGGTTGTAATATTTAACACATACTTCCAATTTTAAGACAAACGTCTAGAGTCTGGTCTACCTTGTCCAAACTCTTTCATCTACAAAATAAATAAAGGATTTTTTGTATATAAGTCTTTACAAATTTAGTTACTTACAGATTAGTTTCTCAAATCTAACTATTATCATATTAATCTCTCAAAATTTTCTAAAATCTTGTAGAAAAAATTCTCTATAAAGACTAATATGTAAGATTTAAAAATTTTGAAAGACTAACATGATAACTATGGACTAAGCTGTAATCAACTAAATTTGTAAAGATTAATATGTAAAAAACCCTAAAATAAAATAGCACTGAGACAAATTAAGATACGTGTTTTATTGCTCTTGGACATTTCACAATAAACCAATAATTAAATGCCCGGCCGACCAAGAACACCGAAGGCCGGACCAACAAAGTACACCACATCACAAGAATAAACTCTGAACAAAATAAAATCCAAAAACAGGCATGGACGCATGGCTTTGCATTGGTTTTCCTCTCCTTTTCATCTACAACAAACCTTCGTGTCCTGGCCCAACTTAATTACTTCCAAACAGTAGAACAAAAGAGCATGAAGAACGGCCACCATGAAAGCCCGACGTCGTTGCAATAAATTAATGGTCATGTCCTGCACTTCTAATTAGCTTTCAAAACCTTAGAAGAAGCAACCTCTTCCCCACCCATCTCCTATTACACTATCCTTGGATCCTGCGAGCACAATTTCTTAAAAGTGTGAGGATTTATGAACTCTCGCTGAAACACTATCCAAGTATATATATTTAATCGATCAGATCATCACTGCAAGGAATGAACTTACTTGGTTGAGGATGGGAGAAGAGGACCTTAATGCAGCTGTCAGTAGTGGATCGAAGGCAGTGGAGACTTGTAGTAGTGGTAGTGAGGCTGCGATTTCACAGGTGGCACCGGGTGGGATTTGTAATAGTAAGGTGGAGGTGGTGATGGAGATGGAGGGGGCGGTGACTTGTAGTAATAGTGGAGATGTGGCAATTTCACTGGTGGCGGCGGTGACCTGTAATAATAGTGAGGAGGTGGCGATTTCACTGGTGGCGGCGGGGATTTGTAGTAGTAGGGCGGAGGTGGTGACGGAGATGGTGGAGGAGGAGACTTATAGTAGTATGTTGGTGGCAAGATCTTGTCCGGCTTTGGTGGAGACTTGTAATAGTGAGTTGGTGCTGCAGAAGGATGTGGTGGCTTATAGTAGTGAGGATGGGAAGGAGGCGGTGGGGACTTGTAATAGTAGACAGGAGGTCTGGGCTTGGGTTTCTCGCACTCCTTTGGGGCATAGACAAAAGGCTTAGCCTCAAGGACGACCAATTCGTAAGTCTTGCTCTTAACTTGGAGGTTCGCACCCTTCTTCCCATTGTTGTGGTCGGTGGGGATGTTACAGAGGGAGCCCTTGGGTGGTGCATGCAGCATTGCCTCACAGTGAGCACCTCCATACTTGTTGTAGTCGTAACCCTTAATGGTGACGCTGTATTCACCATTGCTTTTGGTTGTTCCGTAGGCAACAATGGCTTCATAGCCTGCCTTGCATGTCACCTTCACTACCGCACCTGTTCCACATATTTTTGGATAAAAAGTTTGTTTTTATTTACACAAAGAAATGTCAACTTTTGCACAAATGTATGTTAGAGCTCAGACAATGTGATTATATCTCAGATCTTGTAAGGGTCAAATATTACAAAAGATGTGGCAAACTTTACCTTCAAGGTATTTCTGATCATGAGACTGTGGGGATATCGCCAGTCATAGCATTCGTAGCAGTAAACATGCCCGACCACCTTAACGACAAGCTCAGGTTGGTGCTTCGGAGACGAAGACTTGTAATAGTGGGGAGTGTGAGGCACATGAGATGGTGGCGGCGGTGATTTGTAGTAGTACGGAAGGGGTGGAGACTTAACTGGTGGTGGAGGAGATTTATAGTAGTATGGGGGCGGAGGGGAAGGTGAAGGAGGCGGGGGCGATTTGTAGTAATAAGAAGGTCGTGGGGACTTCTTTGGAGGAGGTGGCGACTTATAGTAGTAAGGTGGCGGTGGCGAGGGTGACGGGGGGGGGGAGACCTGTAATAGTAAGGTGGGGGTGGTGAGAAAGACGGTGGCGGCGGCGAGTTGTAATAATACGGCGGAGGCGGAGAGTGGGAAGGCGGTGGTGGAGATGCGTAAACATATGGTTCACCGAAGACCACTGATACATTGCTCAAGGCGAGCAGCACGGCCAATGCCGGCACCATGGCCGCCCGCAGAGAACCCTTTGTGGGGTCTCCCATTCTTCGGATCGGGTGAAGAAGCTATGCTACCGTACGTAGCTGTTTGATAAGATGATGCGTTGGGTTTGGCCACTATTTATAGTGGAAAGATGTTAGAACATGGCCGTCTTGATGCCCACGTTTCATCTGAGATACGACAGATGATACATTTAAGAAACTAAGAAAGAGTTTTTAAATTGGGAAGTCGTCTGCAGGTGGGCATGTAGCTGGACTCGTTGATTCGATCTTCCTGCTTCTCCGGTTGGAAAACTCTTGTTAATGGGTCGTTCTTCTCTTTCTTGCCCTGAACAGGACATCAGCTGTTTGTGCAACAATAAGGTTGAGCAAAGCTGTTCGCTCGTCCCTGGTCATTCCCACATCACATCGGAAGAATAGAATTATTAAACTCGCGTAATCTTGGGCATGAACCACTCTCCTGGTTGGATTCACGTCTTTTCTCAACATGCTTGCCTGACCCAGAAGTGCGGAACATGCTCTGAGTTATAATATCATGATACGAAAAATTATTTCATGCCGGCCTCTTCCAAATGGGCGCCCACGAACACGGCTTTTACTCTGTCCTCTCCTGCGTCATGGCTAGCTACCAACCTCTTCCATGATCAAATTTGGACTAGGAATTATTTTTTTTTGCCTTCCTCTGGTTTCATATACATTCCGTCTAATTAACTAGTCTGACAACATCACTATATGGACTTACATGTATTTGAAAGCACTAGTCTTGTGGACTGTGTAAAGGCTAAAGCATTTTAGCTAGAAAGGTCTGATTTTTGTAAGATTTCACAGAGGCCATGGCTCTGCTTTGAGGGTGAAACCCCTCTGATCATATCTAACAGTCTTCTTTGAGGAAGAGGATCTTCTTGTTGTAAACAAAACGTGGAGTAGGGCACATTCATGGCAAGAATCCGATACACACATATGCATGCAGAACCATAGCAAACAGGTATATAGAAATCGTCCAAATGACAACAACCAAAAAGTAGCATACATGAGACGGATTACAGAAATATACATGCTTAAATAAGGCAGAAACGATGCAGTAGAAGCGCCTCAAAGAGACTCCCCTTAAAGAAGATATCGCCCCCCACAAGAACAGTGCGTCGGGTATGGCGGTCTTCTTCCAGGATACGACTACTACCACAAGAATAATATTCGCACCTATGTAATCTCGTAAAACTATGCAATTTGTTAATATAATCCTCTTTGATCGAAATAGAAGGGAAAGAGAGCATGCACCGAGCACCGGAGAGACGCATTGGCAGTCGGACGCAGGCACAGCGAAGTCTCCCGGGAGACCGCAAACGGACGGCGAGAGGGGCGCAACCGGAGGGACGAGAGACGGAGCAAGCAGGCAGCGAGCGATTCCTTGGAGAGTCGAACAGGTGCGTTTCCCGAGAAGACGATAGAGTAACCGTCATTAGGAATCCCTAATCGTGACCTTAAACGCCTCACGCATGCGCAAGCTAAAAAATAATGGGCCCGGTTGGAGAACTGGCCCAAAACAGCTCCAAACTCTCCAAGAAATGGCAAAAACGTAAATAGAAGAAGTAAAAAGGTGCCAAGGCAACCCGGCTGGACCGTGCCATCACACCCGCGCGCCTGCCCAGCCCCGCTTGGCCCGGCGGTGCGCGTGTGATATGGTTCAGCATAGCCCCATCTTTGTCTATAAGACATAGTCTCCTACACCTTTGGGGTTATATAGTCCTCATACTCTTTAGAGTTTCCAATATGGGACTAAAAACTTCACACATAAGGAGACCAAACTAGCACACCCCTTACTTCATCAACCTTGAGTTTTTCCTTTCTATTATAGATTGCCTCTCAATCACCCAACATTCAACATTCCCCCACAAACTCAAGGTTTGATAACGGGGAATAAACATAAGAGGATAAACATACCATGCTTTCAGTAAAGGTACCTTTCGGGTTTGAACCCTTACCTTAGTCTTTTAACTTTTACCCCCACAGAATCGAAGTGAATAAAATCTTGAACTTGATTCTTTATGTGAGGGTTACTTGCTAAGAGACAACACAATATAAGGTTTTTAGATAGCAATTTATAAACTTGGCGCTTTAAAGGCCATACGCCCAATTCTAAATCATAAGTACATTCAGGAACAACCCAATTCCTTTAACTGCGGCCCCACAGTAGTACTCATTTAGGTGGGCTTCTCCAAGGATATACTGCTAATATCCTGCCTTACTAGGCTTGAACCCATTCAGAGTAATGAAACTCTTCCTATACAGCAGTATCAGGCACTTGGTCAGGTTATCAGGGGATAGACACAGATACAATGTATCAAAATAGTAAGTGCCTCCAAATTCTCTCAGCAGATTGTTGTTACCACATTGAACCTACTTTGTGGGGTCTCCACTCAGATAGGTTGGGTTGCCTCTGCAAGAGAATAAATGATGGGTTTCAGTCCCATCCCCAACCTGAATTTCTGGACTTTCATTTTATCAAGTCCTTTAGTAAGAGGATCAGCTAAATTGTCATTGGTACCAATAAAATCTACAGCGATCACTCCGTGAGACACTAAATCCCTTACAGATCTCAATCTGATTTGGATGTGTCTCCTTTCCTTTTGGTTGTACTTTGAACTCTTGACCTTTGCAATTGTGGTCATGTTATCACAATGCACAGAGATCGCAGGGGAAGGCTTACACATTAGGGGAAGTTCTGATAGAAGACCCCTAATCCACTCAGCCTCCAACTCAGTGGTATCCAAAGCACACAACTCAGCCTCAAAAGTAGACCGAGATAAGATGGTCTGTTTAGATGACCTCCAGGTGACTACACCACCTGCCAGAGTAAAAACATACCTTGATACACCATTACTCTCTGAGTTTTTAGCTATCCAACTTGCATCACTAAATCCTTCCAGGATAGCAGGGAATCTCCTAAAATGCAAGCCTAGGGTAATAGTACCTTTTAGGTACCTCAAAACCCTATCTAGCCCATCCCAGTGAGTTTGGTCAAGACAGCTTGTGAATCTACTAAGTTTGGTCACTGCATATGAAATGTCAGGCCTAGTACAATTAGCTAGATACATCAAGCTTTCTATAACCTGAGAATATCGTAACTGAGACACAGGAATACCACTCTTATTCTTGCAGAAGATTCTAGAAGGATCATAAGGAGTACAGACTGACTTGCAATTCTCATAGTTGAATTTCTCTAAAACTTTCTCAACATAGTGAGATTGAGAAATTACTATTCCATCAGCTGATCTAGTAAGAGTCAGCCCTAGAATTACATTTGTCTCACCCATGTCCTTCATTTCAAAACTGCTATTTAAGAATGACTTAGTCTCATTTACTATTCCTAAAGTGTTGCCAAACAGCAAGATATCATCTACATATAGATAAAGAATTATACATTCATCACCCTTAACTTTGTAATAGACACATTTATCGAACTCATTGACCATAAAGCCAAAAGATATGATAGTCATATCAAATTTTTGGTGCCACTATTTAGGTACTTGTTTCAAACCATACAGAGACTTAATAAGTCTACAAACTTTCTTTTCACTATCTGGAGCCACAAATCCTTCAGGCTAATCCATATAAATCTCTTCATCAAGATCACCATTAAGAAAGGCAATCTTGACATCTATCTGATGGACTTTTAGATTATATATGGAGGCCAATGCTATAAGCACCTGGATTGTGGTCATCCTAGTGACAGGGGAATAAGTATCAAAATAGTCTATTCCCTCTAATTGTTTGAAACCCTTGGCAACAAGCCTGGCTTTATACTTTTCAATGGTTCCATCGGGTTTAAGCTTCTTCTTGAAGACCCATTTGCATCCAATGGTCTTTGAACTAGGAGGAGGATCAACTAACTCCCAAGTACCATTAGCAAGAATGGAGTCCATCTCACTCTTAATGGCATCCTTCCAATGCCTTGCTTCGGATGAAGCCATGGCATCCCGGAAGGTTGGAGGGTCACCAGTTATTTGGTAAGTGACAAACTCACTTACAAAATCCTTAGCAACCTTTTGTCTCTTACTTCTCCTTGGTTCAACTTCTTCTTGATCACTGGAATCAGAAGAAACTTTGGATGCGTCAACCCCCACATTTGCCATTCTTTCCACATGTTCTGGAATAGAATCAGATGTAAAGGCTACAATCTCAGAAGACAGATGTTGAGGTAAACCAGCGTTCATGGAAAAGACATCTTCGGAGAACATAGCATCACGAAGCTCGACTATGGTGTTAACATCTATGCCAGGAATTTCTGATTTAATAACTATAAACCTGTATGCATAGCTATTTTCAGCATAGCCTGGGAAAACAACATCAACTGTCTTAGGTTCCAGTTTCTTTCTCTTGTGCTTAGGGATAAGTACCTTTGCCAGGCACCCCCACACTTTAAGAAATTTCAAACTAGGTTTCCTATTTCTCCAAAGTTCAATTGGACTGCTATCTTTATGTTTTAGGGGAACATGATTCAGAATAAAACAAGCTGTATTCAATGCTTCCCCCCACATATACTTAGGTAGTCCCGAACTCTGTAGGAGAGAGTTGACCATGTCAATGAATACACGGTTCTTCCTTTCTGCTATCCCATTAGACTGAGGAGAGTATGGAGCAGTTGTTTCATGAACAATGCCATGTTCTTGGCAAAATTCCGCAAACACACTAGAAGTATACTCTCCTCCTCTATCAGACCTCAACCTCTTAAGAACCCGACCAGTTTGTGTTTCTGCTTCCTTCTTAAAGATGATAAACTTTTGTAAAGCCTCGTCTTTAGACTTGAGCAGATACACATAACAATATCTACTACAGTCATCTATAAAGGTAATGAAATATTTCTTATGATCCCTAGTTAGCATGCCATTAAACTCACAGATATCTGAATGCACTAGATCCAGAATCTCTGAATCTCTAACTACAGAATGAAAACGTTTTCTAGGTAGTTTGGCCTGTACATAGATATCACATTTCTTTGTTTTATCAATAGTGTGCTCAGGAATTAATTTCAGGTTCATCATGCGTTTCAAAGAATTGAAAATAAGATGACCTAAACGTCCATGCCATAAGTTAGATGAATCTAAAAATTATAAGCAACAGAAACAGAACTAGAAGCATCATCATTTGATTTTCTGTTCAGCACATGATCCACATAAATTTTAACAAACCATCAGAAAGATAGTCTTTACCAATAAAAGACTTCAAATAGAGTATCACAACTTTATTACATTTAAAGTTAAGTTCATAACCCTCTCTTACTAAAACAGAACCAGATAAAATATTCCTTCTAACACTAGGAACATGGTGCACTAGGGAAAGAGAAAGAACACATCCTGAAGAGAACTTCAGGTCCACTCGTCCAACTCCAAGCACCCTAGCAGTGCTCTCATTCCCCATCGTCACAGAACGATCATGGGTGGCCTGATAAGACACAAAGTTAGACCTGTCAGCACACAAATATACATTGGCCCCAGTGACTACCAACCATTCATTTGGTTCATAGATAGTAAATAGTTAAGGATTAAGAGTAACATACTCATCACCAGAAGAAGGTCCAGTAGTCACTACATTGACCTGTGCTGGATTTTGACTGGTTTGTTGGGTTTTGTTCAGCAACTTTCTTTCCTTTTGGGACAGTCATTGCGCGTATGACCCTTCTGACCACAGGTCCAGCACTCTCCTAGTACCTTTTTCTTCTTTATCTTTCCTTTGGGTTTCATCTGTGAAGTGGAATCAACTTTGGTTTTGCCTTTAGATTCTTTCCCCTTATGCCTCATTACTATGTTTGCACTTGCATCAACAGGCATACAAGGCTTCTCCTTTCTATGCTCCTCTTCTATAGCTATAGCCCTCATCAGATCATCAAGAGAAATAGTCTCCTTACGGTGTTTAAGGGACATCCCAAAATCCTCCCAAGATCTAGGCAACTTCTCTATGATGCACATGACTTGGATCTTTTCAGGAATTTCATATCTGCCTCAGCCAGACCTTGGAGCATAAGGAGAAGTTCATGAGCCTGCTCCCCCACAGGTTTGTTTTCAGCCATTTGGAACTTGAGAAACTTGCCCACAGAGTATTTTCCAAACCTTGGTCCTCGGTGTTATACTTGCGGTCAAGTTCATCCCAAAGTGCCTTAGTGGTTTTGAAGGTGGAGGAACTGTAAACATCAAAGAGGACATCGGACAGTGCAGTGAGAATGCACCCATGCCCTAACTGTCCTTTTCCTTCCACTCTTCAACCTTCTTAGCACTGTCAGGAACTTTCTCATCCAAAACAGGGGGATCCAATTCAATCAGTGAAATTAGACCGACCATGGTGAACCACACTTCATGCGTTGTTGCCAACGCTTGAAGTGCTGCCCGGAAAATTTTTCGGGCATCCCAGACAGGTCCACCCTCGCTCTAAAACCCACTGACGCAGTTGCCATGAATGATATCTTCTTTAAGACTACTGTTGTAAACAAAACGTGGAGTAGGGCACATTCATGGCAAGAATCGGATACACACATATGCATGCAGAACCATAGCAAACAGGTATATAGAAATCGTCCAAATGACAACAACCAAAAAGTAGCATACATGAGACGGATTGCAGAAATATACATGCTTAAATAAGGCAGAAACGATGCAGTAGAAGCGCCTCAAAGAGACTCCCCTTAAAGAATATATCGCCCCCCACAAGAACAGTGCGTCGGGTATGGCGGTCTTCTTCCAGGATACGACTACTACCACGAGAATAACATTCGCACCTATGCAATCTCGTAAAACTATGCAATTTGTAAACCTAATCCTCTTTGATCGAAATAGAAGGGAAAGAGAGCATGCACCGAGCACCGGCGAGACGCGTTTGGCGGTCGGACGCAGGCACAGCGAAGCCTCCCGGGAGACCGCAAATGGCCGGCGAGAGGGGCGCAACCGGAGGGACGAGAGACGGAGAGAGCGATTCCTCGGAGAGTCGAACAGGCGCGTTTCCCGAGAAGATGAGAGAGTAACCGTCATTAGGAATCCCTAATCACGACCTTAAACGCCTCACGCATGCGCAAGCCAAAAAATAATGGTCCCGGTTGGAGAACTGGCCCAAAACGGCTCCAAACTCTCCAAGAAAGGGCAAAAACGTAAATAGAAGAAGTAAAAAGGTGCCAAGGCAACCCGGCTAGACCGTGCCATCACACGCGCGCACTCGCCAGCCCGGCGGCGTGCGTGTGATATGGTTCAGCATAGCCCCATCTTTGTCTATAAGACATAGTCTCCTACACCTTTGGGGTTATATAGTCCTCATACTCTTTAGAGTTTCTAATATGGGACTAAAAACCTCACACATAAGGAGACCAAACCAGCACACCCCTTACTTCATCAACCTTGAGTTTTTCCTTTCTATTATAGATTGCCTCTCAATCACCCAACATTCAACACTTCTTCTCACTTTCTATCTAGGTTATTCATTCAAACTACACTCACACAGCCTGGTATTTTGTAGCGAGTAGCGACTGCATCCCATTAAAGCAGGTCGCAGTAAGGGTGCATGTCATGAGAGAACAGAGTTTTATAAGACTTAAATTTAAGTTAGAATCATCAAGTCGGAGCTACATTTCATGGTTTCTATGCCCACCAGGAAGGGAACAAGTCCCCTTCCTCTATGGCACAGACGCACAGTGCTTCAGCAAGTGGAAGGTCACACCCTTTTTCGGTGTCTTGGGAGTGTGATGCTTCTCTAGAGGTTGCGGTCTGTCACTTCTCAGATAATGATATATGTATCACCCTTAAATTTTAGATATTGAGGGGATAGAGAGTATACTGTATAAAGATTGACTCATTTTAGAATCATTTGATATGACATATTCCAATATAATCCATATAAGACAAAAGTCACATGAATTTAATTTGATGGCATGGCAGTAAGATCCATAGTCAAAAAAATGGGACCCACTTTTGATACTATATATTTGTCACTGTCAAAATTTAGACATTAAGATTATGTTTAGTATTTAGATAGACTGGAAATAGAGTGCAGATATCTTCAAAATTTTGAGAATATATTCTCACTCTATTCCCAATCTATCTAAATTCCAAATATAGAAAGAGTCTGATTGGTAATCAAGTAAGTCCTGATAAAGGGCTGGTCGTGGGTCAAATAAATATTTTTTCAATTTGGAAACCGGAGTAACTTACTTGCGACTTATCAAGATTTACTCCGAGTAAGTGCAGGTAAATTATCATAGGGAGAACCTTTTGATAAACTTACTTGTGAGTTACCATGGCAGATAACCAACAAACAAATTTTTTTTTTGCACTTACCAAGGTTACCTTATATGTACTTACCCTATCTCAATTTATCTAAATTGGTTACCAAACAGGGTAAGAGAATAGACACTATATATATAAGAACCGCCCCATTTTAGAATTATCCGATATATCTTATCCCAAGAAATGAGCACATCTCTTCAGGATATCCTCAATTTCTTTTCATGAAGCTGCCTTAACAACTCCAAGCCATGCGCATGCACCAAACACCAGAAAAGAAGAATATAAGGAAACGACTTAGAACATGACCAAGCAAAGGAAGTACAGAGTTAGGCATAATATGAATATGGCTTTTGGACAGTCTTGAATAGTGGGGATCTGGAGAGGCAAACCGCATATGTAGAACCTCCCTTTTTTTGTTGGAATTAAAACTAATTATCTATTCATCCTGTCCGACATATTTTTACTACTTCTCATATGCTAAAGCAGATGAATTCTACATTTATATCTCTTATCCCAAAATCTGTAGGGGCGAATTCTCTTGATCAGTACTACTGGACAATATCTTTATGTAATTTTTGTTATAAAATTATATCCAAGATATTGGCAAACAAACTCCTGATGGTGCTACCTAAGTTGATTAGTAAGAACCAAGTTGCTTTTATTAAGGGGAGAGTATTTATGACAATGTCATGCTGACTAATTATCTCATATTAAAGACTTGCATTCCAAGTGAATAGGAAAAGTTATTTGCCTAAAGGCAGATCTTAAAAAGTCATTTGATTCTGTCTACAGATAATTTATTTACTATATGATGGCTAAGATGGGTTTCCCACAATAGGGGGTGCAAGAGATCAATTAAAAATTGTATTGAAACCCCAACATTCTCAATTTGTTTCATACGTGATTTTTATTTCTGTTTCGTATGTCTGATCTAGAGATATTCGACGAGTCATCCGAAAAAACTTCCACACAATGATATCATATCAATTTGGTTCGGCTCAAAAAAATTCTAAAAAAATAATTATAAAAAATGAAGAAGAAGAAAGAAATAGTAGATGTGCCGCCCATGTTTAGAAAATAGACTCTCCTAAAGGTACAGATATTCCGCACCGATATGATGTGACATACGTCTAAAATCGTGGGATGTACATGTAATGATAGAGGTATTCAATCCAGCAGAACTGGATGACAATATGTAGTAATCTTTAATGGGCTTCCAATATTTGCGAGTCTTTTTAAGTTGAAAGAAGCGAAGTTGCAAGAAAGGAGCTGATCAATGTAGCAATGTAAGGGCTGTTCAAGTTGTTTCTTGTGTTCACAACAGAAGTGAGAAAAATAGACTTTTAAGATGGGAGTTCTACGGACAGGAGTTGAAAGCTTTAAATTTTGATTTTGTCATAATATAGTGGAATTAGTAATCAATTGCGCAGGGACATCGCCGGTGAAGGATGAGATATGCATGGCCAGTTGCCAAGTCATGCAATGAATCCTAGGTAAATTTAAAAGCTCAACTATTTCTGCCGATCCCATTCTTATCTCATCCTCACAAACGAATCCGTAGAAAAATTCAAATTGACTGCCGGCTTGTTTGATAACACTTAATAGACATCTTAAAAGTGATTAATTTTTAAAATTTTAGATTATTTGATAAAATATCAGAAATAATATTTAATTTAATCACTAAAATCTGAAAAAAAAAATTAATTTTTAATTTATAAAAATTCACTTTTTCATATTGACGGTTAATCATAATGGGACTTTCGACAACTAACCAAAATCCGGCGACTGTCGCCGGATTTCGGCAATGGCCGCCAACAGCCGACCGGATTCCGACAATAGTCGTCAAATTTCGGCTACATTCCAATGACAATCGTTGGATTCCGATGATGTCGTCAACAACCGGCGGAATTTCAGTGCCAGCCGTCGAATTCTGACAATAACTACCAATAGCCAGCCAGATTCCGACCACATTTCGGCCGACTATCGTCGGAATTCGACGGTCGCCAGTAGCCAAATTCCCATGACTTGGTTTAAAAAATAAATATTTAGAGTGTTCTAAATTTTGAACTTAAGATTTATGGATAGAAAAATAACATATATATACTAACCAACTGTGTCACAAATTATCTTGATTATATATTATTTCATATGTTACCTAAATTAGTTATCAAATAATTATGAATGAATATCTATATATATTAAATATTTTTTAAATTTAAATTTAAATTTTAAAAATAAATAAAAAATAAAACTTCAAACTAGACTTAAATGATATCAAACACCACCCCAACTCATTATAGCATATGCCAAGCGGTTCTACGAGGCCTCAATATATATTAAAAAAAAAAAAGACAGTGCAATTGCCTGGCTTGAAGGGTGAGCGACCATATTCTAAGGTAATACTGAGTTGCTGTGGCCATTTGTTATTTCATCCTTTTATATGTGAGCACAGCTATATATGTATATATGTACGTAAATATACACTAAAATGTACGTACAAAATTGTATAATTAGGTGGGGTGGGGAGAAACGTTTGGTAAGAAGAGTTCCAAGAATAGAGAAGCAAGGCCACTGAAGACAAAGATCTGCGATTTATTGCTCGTGCACATTGCACAAGAACACAAGAAATATTAAATGCCCGAGGCCAGACCAACACACTCCGTTACATCACAAAGAATAAAATCTGAAGAGAATAAAATTCTAAAACCTGCGGTGCTTCATAGCTCTCACTCGTACGTCATCCTCTCTTTTTCCATTTACATCAGAATTACTTCGTACGTGTCGTGGCCCAACGTATATATATACCAGACCGCCGACGGTCACTTCCATAACAAGAGAACAAAAGAGCGTGAAGAAAGGCCACTGCAAGAGGAGTCGAGTAGGAGTCGTTGAAATAAATGGATGTCCTGCCTGTGCTGTCTTTCAAGACCTTATTCCATGTACTGTGCCGGAAAGCCTGGTAAAAGAACCAATTTCTTCGCCACCCACCTCTTATTACACTACCCTTCGATCCTGCGAGCACAGTTTACAAACCGTGAGATTATGAACTTTGCTGAAACAAAAACAAAGTATATTTGTCGGTCAGAGCGCAAGAAATGAACTTACTTGATTGAGGATGGGAAGGTGAACTTATAAATGGAGCTATATTTAGTAGTGGACTGGAGGTGGAGGAGAGGAGTAGAGGTAGTGAGGTGGAGGCGACGGTGATGGTGGAGGCGGGGATTTGTAGTAGTAGGGAGGAGGGGGAGATGGCGATGGTGGGGGTGGGGACTTGTAGTAGTAGGGAGGCGGTGGAGATGGTGATGGAGGTGGAGGGGACTTGTAGTAGTAGGGAGGAGGAGGAGATTTCACCGGTGGAGGTGGCGATTTGTAGTAGTAGGGAGGTGGTGGAGATGGCGATGGTGGAGGAGGGGATTTGTAATAGTAGGGAGGCGGTGGAGATGGTGATGGTGGGGGAGGAGACTTGTAGTAGTAGGGAGGAGGAGGAGACTTCACCGGTGGAGGTGGAGACTTGTAGTAGTATGGAGGAGGAGGAGACTTCACTGGCGGAGGGGGGGACTTGTAGTAATAAGGTGGTGGTGGAGAAGGCGAGGGGGGTGGCGGAGACTTGTAGTAGTAAGGTGGTGGAGGAGATGGTGATGGTGGGGGAGGAGACTTGTAGTAGTAGGGAGGAGGAGGAGATTTCACCGGTGGAGGTGGAGATTTGTAATAATATGGTGGAGGCGGAGACTTCACCGGTGGAGGTGGAGACTTGTAGTAATATGGTGGAGGAGGAGACTTCACCGGTGGAGGGGGGGACTTGTAGTAATAAGGTGGTGGTGGAGAGGGTGAGGGGGGTGGCGGAGACTTGTAGTAGTAAGGTGGTGGAGGAGATGGTGATGGTGGGGGAGGAGACTTGTAGTAGTAGGGAGGAGGAGGAGATTTCACCGGTGGAGGTGGAGAATTGTAGTAGTATGGGGGAGGAGGAGACTTCACTGGTGGAGGGGGAGACTTGTAGTAATAAGGTGGTGGTGGAGAGGGTGAGGGGGGTGGCGGAGACTTGTAGTAGTAAGGTGGTGGAGGAGATGGTGATGGTGGGGGAGGAGACTTGTAGTAGTAGGGAGGAGGAGGAGACTTCACTGGTGGAGGTGGAGACTTGTAGTAGTATGGTGGAGGAGGAGACTTCACTGGTGGAGGGGGGGACTTATAGTAATAAGGTGGTGGTGGAGAGGGTGAGGGTGGTGGCGGAGACTTGTAGTAGTAAGGTGGTGGAGGAGATGGTGATGGTGGGGGAGGAGATTTGTAGTAGTAGGGAGGAGGAGGAGGCTTCACCGGTGGAGGTGGAGACTTGTAGTAATATGGTGGAGGAGGAGAGGGCGAGGGAGGTGGCGGAGACTTGTAGTAGTAAGGTGGTGGAGGAGATGGTGAGGGTGGTGGTGGAGACTTGTAGTAGTAGTGGGGAGATGGAGATTTAACTGGTGGAGGGGGGGACTTATAATAGTAAGGCGGAGGTGGTGATGGAGATGGAGGGGGAGGTGACTTGTAGTAATAGTGGGGAGGTGGTGATTTCACCGGTGGTGGTGGCGATTTATAGTAGTAAGGTGGAGGTGGAGATGGAGATGGTGGAGGAGGAGACTTGTAGTAGTATGGTGGTGGCAAAGTCTTCACTGGAGGAGGTGGTGACTTATAGTAGTAAGTGGGTGCTGGAGGGGGGGTGACTTATAGTAGTAAGGATGGGAGGGAGGAGGTGGGGACTTGTAGTAGTAGACAGGTGGCTTGGGATTGGGCTTCTCGCACTCCTTGTATGGGGTCTTCGGGGCATAGGCAAAAGGCTTAGCCTCAAGTACCACCAGCTCGTAGCTCTTGGACTTAACATGGAGCTTCGCACCCTTCTTGCCATCATTGTGGTCTGTAGGGATGTTGCAAAGGGACCCCTTTGGTGGTGCATGCAGTACCGCCTTGCAGTAAGCACCTCCATACTTGGCGTAGTCGTAGCCCTTGATGACGATGTTGTACTTGCCGTTGCTCTTGGTTACTCCATAAGCAACAAACTCCTTGTAGCCAGCCTTGCATGTGACCTTCACCACAGCACCTGTTCACATATTTGTAAACAAAAATTTTATATTATTTGCAAAAAAGATGTTGAATTTTGCGCCAAATTAATGTATATTAATTAGATGTTCAATTAACAATGTGATAATCTCATGATATCTTGTAAGTGCCGACTCCTCCATAAAAGGACATGGAACCGATATTTACGTACCTTCAAGGTGTTTCTTGTCATGAGATTTGGTGGGATATCCCCAGTCATAGCATTTGTAGCAGTAGACCTGTCCAACTACCTTGACAACAAGCTCACGGTGGTGCGGCGGAGGCGGAGACTTGTAATAGTAGGGAGTGTGAGGCACCGGAGATGGTGGTGGTGGTGACTTGTAGTAGTACACCGGCGCAGGTGTTGGTGATGGTGGTGGGGGAGATTTGTAATAGTAGGTTGGTGGAGGAGACTTGGCAGGTGGTGGTGGAGATTTGTAGTAGTATGGTGGGGGTGGAGACTTCACCGGTGGTGGAGGAGATTTATAGTAGTATGGGGGCGGAGGGGAAGGTGAAGGAGGCGGAGGCGACTTGTAGTAATATGGAGGTGGTGGTGATTTCTTAGGTGGAGGTGGCGACTTATAGTAGTAAGGAGGTGGTGGGGACTTTTCCGGTGGAGGTGGCGACTTGTAATAGTAAGGTGGTGGTGGAGACTTTTTGGGTGGCGGTGGTGACTTGTAGTAATACGGAGGTGGCGGTGAAGGAGATGGTGGCGGCGGAGACTTATAGTAGTAAGGTGGTGGTGGAGATTTTTGGGTGGTGGTGGTGACTTGTAGTAATATGGAGGAGGCGGTGAAGGAGATGGTGGCGGCGGAGACTTGTAGTAGTAAGGTGGCGGTAGAGAGGGAGATGGAGGTGGTGGTGACTTGTAGTAGTAGGGCGGGGGGGAGGAGATGGTGATGGTGGCGGTGGGGATTTGTAATAGTAAGGTGGCGGTGGTGAGGAGATGGCGGCGGCGGTGGAGATTTGTAGTAGTAAGGTGGAGGAGGAGATGGAGAGGGGGGTGGTGGCGATTTGTAGTAGTACGGCGGGGGAGGGGATGGTGAAGGTGGCGGCGGCGATTTATAGTAGTATGGCGGAGGAGGGGATGGCGAAGGAGGAGGCGGTGACTTATAATAATAAGGCGGGGGAGGAGGAGGGCGACGGCGGTGGCGGCGACTTGTAATAATACGGCGGGGGTGGAGATGGGGAAGGTGGCGGGGGAGACGCATAGACATATGGCTCACCAAAGACCACGGCGACATTGCTCAGGGCGAGCAGCACGGCCAACGCCGGCGCCATGGCCGGCCGTAGACGACCCCTTCTGGGGTCTCCCATGCTTCGGATAGCGCAGGTGGGGGAAAGGACGCTGCTGGGGGCTGGTGTTCGATGAGATGAAGCGTTAGACTTGGCCTCTACTTATAGTGGGAGGTTGTTGGGAGGTAGCTGTCTAGCCTGTATTGATGAGCACTGCTTTGAACTGAGATATGAGTGATGGTAATATTAGAAGGGACTAAAATATGTTTTAGTTTGGGGAGTTGTTTGGACGTGGGCAGCTGGCCTCGTAGAATATCTTCATGCCGGTGGAGTTGTTGTTTTCTTCTTCTTCTTTCCTTCTATATATCTTGCGCCGAACTGGTCGTCAGCTTTTTGTGCAACAATGATGAGTAAATTGTCCGTTTTTCCTTGATCATACATACACCACACGTAGGAGGAAGAGAAGTATATATTATATTAAACCTACCTAATTAATCTTATGCATACATCAAGGTCTTGGCTGGATTCAATTATATTTTTCTTTTCTATCTGAGCTGGATTCAAGTGTTCTTTAATCTCCCATCTGCATGCTTTCCTCACCTAAATGTGGGGAACAAAGCTCCTAGTTAAATGTGATGGATTATAGAAACATATGAAGCTGGCATCTTCGAATTTGGACATCTAAGAACACGGTGTTTACTCTTCTTCTTCCTCCTCCTGCGTAATGGCCATCCTACCCTCCTCGTTTCTACACCATGACAGCTGGATCTATATATTGTGTTTAATTAGGACGCATGTATAATGGGGTCCTTAATTTCTTCCTCTTGAGACCCTCTATACTCGTTTTTTTTTTACCAGAAGCACTGCAGGCTTTGAAAGGTTCTACTACGTACTTAGACTCCCGTCACCTAGACATAATTTTATTGTGGTTAATCCCATATCAATTTTTTTATGTTATTTATCTAATATATATGTGAGGAATTCTTTCAACTCTTAACCTAGATTTTGGATTAAAATTCAGACCCAACAATATAGCATTAGAGCTGGTTATCATTTAATTTGAGCCGTATGGGAGGCGAGGCGAGGTGTTGTACGTCACAATCGAATTTTCTATGTTATTTGCTTGATATATATGTGAGAAATTCTTTTAACTCTTGACTCGGATTTTGAGTTAGAGTTCGAGCTCAACAACAAATTTTTTGTTAATTTGTAAGATGCCACAGACCCATGGGCTATAAGATTTTGTAATTCCTTGTGTTCGCAGGTCATTTCCTCTATCTGGGGGACAATCCAGTACTAATTGAAGCTTCTGTAGAACAATGCGACAACTAAACTGATGTGCATCAAGCTTACATTATATGTTGCATTTAATTTCTCTACAAGTCATCTCTAACCACACCAGCTTGGCCAGAATCAGTTCACTTCTTCTCTGCAGGTAATTATATATCTTGGATGATAAAAGAACAAAACACAATTTTATCCTCATATTTTACCTCAATCCGAAGAAATCTGCTCCAGTTTGCTTCTAGATTGTTCATTCAAGGGACAGTACCCCACAAGGACTTTAATTTTATGGGTACCCCGTCCCCATGAGACAACAGAGTTGGTGGAGACTTGGAATACATAAGATCCTCAAATTGAAACCAGGTTCATAGCTTCCATCCTCCTCCATGGAAAGGCAAGATAGCCCAATGGCGCAGTGCATGCCATTAACAAGGGGCTGCAACGCCCCTTTTAGGTGCTTTAGTATAGGATTACACGAACCCTCTCCATTAGTTGGGTGCATTGTGCCATCACCCAAATGACCTTGTACATACCCATTCAAAAGAACCGGCTGGGCAGGATTGCCAACTTCGTTTTCTTCCAAGATGCCCTAACAGCTCCGGCCGCCACGCGCATACACCAAATAGGGAAGGCAAGAAGGACAGGAGGAAACAATTTAAAGCACGGCATTGACCAGAACAAAATTAAACTGAGACCAATGCAAAAAGAGTACAGAGATATATATATACGCATGGTGTCCTAATTAATAGTATGAATGGAACAGTACAGACGTGCATGGGTAGGTCTGGTAGTCGAAGGCCATCCATATGCTCGCCCTAGCCATTGGGACATTAATCAAGTACTGTTGTTAGGTGGACCAATCGATAATAAACAAAAAGAGAATATCTTTGTTCAAGTGGCTAGCTTCAATGTGTTCACGTCCTCTTTATGGATACTATACGTGAGAAAGTGCCGTTGGAGATTATTTTCTTTTTACACGTATCAAATAAATATATGTATATATATATATGATGAAGTCAGTTCCAAACTTGTAAAGGCTAAGTCGAGCCGACTCCAAATGTCCAAGATTGAATGCTGAGGGAGGTTGTGAAACGAAGTCTCAGTCGAGTTGATGTCAATCTAATTTGCAAAAAATCAAGTTTAAAAAAATTCTCAAGATCAAGTTCTGACGATCAAATTAGGGATGGTTTTGAGGATGATACCTTTTAAAAATTAAAAAAAAAAACATAGAAGAAGAACAAAGGCAAAAGGATGGGTCCGAAAACTCAACCCCCCCCCCCCGACAACGTCAATCTCTCGGCAAAAACAGGGAAGCTTTTTTTCTATATATTACCTTGTAAAAAGATCATATTTATACACGTAGATATTGGCTTTCAGGAGTTGAAATAAACATCTCTGATATATTTATAGGATTACCGGGGGGCTATGTGTAGAAATATTTATATTTAAATTTTTACAGGCATATCCAAAAAATGCGTTTAAACGGCAATTTTTTCTTCTTCTTTTTTTTGCAAAGTTGTCAATTCAGATTAAGCTTCATAAGGGCAAAATGAAATCACCAATGTGGGAAACATTATTCGTTTCATTATCTTTTTTGTAGTATAACTTTTATATATATATAAGAATTAAAAATGCATAACTATTTGGATGCATGAGGAATACTCTTGATAATCCATAAAAATGAGGGATCTATTATAATCTCCTGCGGGGTATATATCAAAAACCCAAAACTTATATATATATTCATATATATACTTTTGATGTGATTGACGACGGCGTAGAAACACCATGTGCACATGATATGAGGAATAATGGCAGACGGCTCCCTGGCCTTGACCTTATCAAGTTCTTTTATATATATATGGAGAGAGAGAGAGATGTTGGAATTGGTAGGTAGAACAGAAGAGAACAGATGTAGGTCTGTGACCGTCAATAATATTTTTTACCACATGTAAATGCTTAAATACAGTTGAAGTTTTCTTGGAATCTTTATGGATCAGGCATTGCCTGGTCACCACTTCTTAACTAGCTAGTTCATACTACATAACATAACTATACGCAGAGGAGAAGCAAATATATCATGTTTGCAAGTTTGAATACCAAGTTTTTTTTTCTTAAATGAAAGGGCACCAATGATATACTTATCCAAATTTAAAAGAAAAAGCTGAAAAAGATCTGTTATCTAGATCTCAAGGGTATATGATAAAAAGGATAGCAAATTAAAAGACTGATTAGGGATCATGATCTTGATTTCAACTTGGGCGAACCCCACTGAATTGTACAAGAACACCTGTCAAAGTTTATTCAAGTGAATAAGTAAGAATCTGATTTGATAACTCAAGTAAATAAATTCAGGTAAAAGTATCTTTTTGAAACAATTAGCTCATCATTGTCTATCCCACTATTTTATGAGTTAACTATATTTTCTGCAAGGATAAGAAATTTTATCTCAAAATAGAAAAAACAAATTTCAGATTAAGCCTATACGACTATCAAATCGAGTCTAAAGAAATTTATTTTACAATTATCTACATTTTAAAAAAAAAGAGAGAGAGAGAGAGAGAGAGAGAGAAAGAGATCACATATAGTTGCATGAGGTTGGGTCGGAGCACATCCCAAAACCTATTCATATCTCCATACAAATTGGACATATATTTTAAATATCTTCATCTTGAAATGAATTTGTTGGCGTGGATTTTCGTGTAAATCTCTTCATCTTGAATTGAATTTGTTGGCATGGTACGTATATCTCTGGAAGGTAGAGTCGGTTCTCTTAAATAATGTTGCATGAAGTGAGATTTGGAGAGTCAAATTATAAAATTTGACAAGTCTAATTATAATGTGATTGATAGTTAAATTATTAAAAAATTAAAAATCTCTACACACAAACTCAAATTTTAACGTAGGTTTAAAAGATCTCCTTTTCCTTCCATTCTTCACTACAATCGAATAATTCGATAAATTCAGACAAGTGAGTGAGACAAGCTAGTACTGATATCATTATAACATATGAGTGATTCCAACAAAAAAAAAATATGTATCACAAATCTTAACTTGTATTGATTCCTTCTCCTTTTTTGAAGCTAGGCTTAACTCGTCTTAGTTCTCTCGCATACAATGTATGACATGTCCGATCAAAGACAATGCATGTGGAGCTTTCTGGCCCCATGATCGCTGCATCATGTGGTACTGGAGGCGGCTTCTGGTTCTGTACGTTTTGGCACCACCCTCCCCTCCCACATGCAACTTCATCTGCCCAAGACATTATTGAGCTCTGGGATCTAGACAGTCAGGAGATGACACTTGAGATTTCCAAGCACTCTCACAAAAACAACATAACAGATGGACTCCCAGTTTTTAATTGATCTTTCTAGAACCACCCATGAAGGAATAATCTCAACTCTCTAAGCTTCACTTTGGTAATGAGTTAGAGTTTGAGTTAATTCCAACCCATGGTTAAAGTTATCCAAAGTTAACTCAATTTCTACTTTGTGAATGGGTTAGAAAAAGTTGAGTTAACTCTGTTCTGGGGGTGTGAGTGGGTTAGAAAAAATTGAGTTAACTCAAAGTTAACTCAAACCTAACCGAGTTAACTTTTTTTAGTTGCCAAGTCTATTTTGAGTTAACTTTGAGTTAACTCTGAGTTAACTTTGAGTTAACTCATTACCAAAGTGAGACTAAGAGATATTCCTACCTGAGTTGAGTGGTGCCAGCTGGGATGTCAGAACCGTAGGCACATTTTTACAGCCCATAATTAATTTTTTTTCTTACAGCATGCAAACCCGTTGAGAATTTGAGAGGAATATTGTGCTTTATAAATAATATGCATGAACAGTGAGCAATCATGTCTGAGCATTAATTATTTGCCATTACACAGGTAGAGTGTCCTCATCAATATTGTCAAGTTTGTTGGAGGTCAGAATATAAACAGAAGCCACATTGTTTAAGTTAAGGCTTCTGCTGTCCTCCTACCCCTCCAACACACATGACTGGCCTTGGAAGGTAAGGAGCGATGAGGACCCTTGGAAGGTGAGGCCTGTGGGATCCATGGTTTCAGAGGGGTGATGCCATCTTTTGTTCTTTTCATGTGCTTTCTTAAGAGACTATTCAAAGTATACATTGCAGTATGAGCAGTAACCCATGCCATCTTATGGTGAGACAAGAGTGGTATGTAATTCCATGTGAAGAAGTATCTGAAGGAGCATTGCATTCATGTAAATGAGACAGGTTCCAATATTTCAAGTCATCAAGTTTAATAAAGTGTCGACTTTCTACCCCACTCCTTCGGAAATTGCTTTCTTTTAGTCTCTAAATTACATAACTTGGTCCTCTAATCTGGTCTTGATCATGATCATGAGCCGAAGTGATTGGTGATCAATCAGAATCATTCTACAATGTTACGATGATACCAAACACCAAAAGATAATTAAGATGGTGACAGAAAGGCAGGGTTTGGTTGATGGCCTAACATATTGAGACAAAAAGAACGTTTGACATTTGGAGCAATCTTCTAGAAGAAGTTTGTATATATCTTCCTCTTAGGAACACCCTGCACAGACGACGAGAGGACAATTTAGCTGCTAAATTTCTAGAGCAATACTAAGCATCCGGATGAATAATTTACTCAGACATCCCGAGTGGCGCCGCACTATTAGACAGTTGTCTGGACGTGGGGTCTATGTAACAAGCTGCTGCCCAATGGGCGCAGCACCACCCGAACGCCCGAGTAAATCATTCACTTGGGCGTCCGAGTGAATAATATTTCTCAAATTTCTATGTATGGTTCTATGGTTCCAATTTTTTTTCAATCTAATTTTCTAGTTAAAAACTGAAGAAAGTGGTTAAATCAAAATGACCTAGGTGTAATATCCTCTTTTAAAAAATCTGAGATTCCAATATCTCCATCCCTACCAGCAGTGTATCCCTCTTTTTTTATTCTATCCGACTCCTCAAGTAAAAAGAACACTCGCATTTATACCTTAATTAGTTAAATCCTTAGTCAAATTTTCGTTTTAAGATCTTGGCCAAGATCTAAAAGGCGATTAAGACAATGAAAAACCACCTCGGTTATTAAAAGCGAAAATTGTTAAAGATTCTAGAGTGCTTGTAACGACATTGTCAATTAAATATAATAATATGTGAAATTTCAATACGTCCCCCAAAAAATGGTATTTATGATTTAGAAATTGTTAGTGATTCTAGAGTGCTAGTAACGACATTGCCAATTAAATATAATAAATGTGAAATTTCAATACGTCCTCTAAAAAATGGTATTTATGTTTCAGATCTTATCCCTTTTTATGGGAAAATAGCCTCTTGGGAGAAAAGGAATGATTTGCTTATAAATACATTTATTTTCATTACATTTAATATATATGAGACTAAATTATGTCTCTACATAATTCTCCTAATTACAATATTAGTGTGCAGATTTTACTGTGGAAGACATATGACCTCTTGTTCAGTTCTTATATACAGCGTGCACCCAAAGGGATCATATCGTCCCTTTTAAGATTTTGTTATTTTCCCGATAAAAGAGTCTTCTTAAAAAAAAGAGAATAGATCTTATTTATAAACATATTATTTTTATTTATTTAATATGAGATTAAATTATATCCTTACAAAATTTAAATTCTACTAAACTCGAAATCAAATTTAGTCCAATCTCTCAATCACATCATCTAAATTACGACCTTATCTAATTACACTGACGCATGTGATTGGACCCCCAGCCCTAATCTAACCCCGAAATCGTGTAGAAACTTCCACCATTATTGCGCCCGCCATGAGAAAACTCTCCGCCAGAAGCTGCCGTCGCCACCAAATGCAGTCACATAGAATTGAGCAGGTGCACCTACGCCTTGTCCATGCCCTTTCCAAATAATGGTAGTGGGGGACCTGACCTCCTCACCGTCTTTAGAATCCCTGTTCCCAAAAGGACAAGTCCATGGGAGCCCTTAATCTAATGGCCAAGTCTTCCACGTTTAACAAGAATTTAAATGTACGGAAAAAGAGCACGCCTATGTTGGCGACGTTACCACTCCACCTACCTCTCAAATCTGCGGATGGAGGGGCTGGTTCTCCAAGTCCCTCCAAAATTAGGGCAACCCTAGGCAGAGGAAGAGACTAACGGGAGTTGGGAGGTCACATGAGCACTTTGTTTAATTTGCATACTTGACTTTAAAATTATTAACCTGTTGGGTTTGGGTTTTAGACAGTTTCCCTTGGCTTTCCTTATATCTGACGGATACAATTCATAGAAAATAATTTAGTGCACTTGAGTTGTATCTTTTCTACTTGTACTTTTCCTCTCCCATTAGATGAGTACATTATGCCTCTTTTCATTGGCCAATGGGAGAGAAGAAATACAAGTAAAAAGTGCACAACTCAAATGTACTAAATTCTTCTCCAATCCATAACATGAAGGACTTACATTTAACTTGGCAGGAATTAATCATTCGAACATTTGAACTTGATTTCCTCTGGTAATCTCTTTTCCTTTTTCTTGTGCGTGGTCGCCAACGATTTCTTAGAATAAAAATGTAGTCGGTATCCACAAAGTTGAGAGCTTGAGCTATGACAAAGTTTGCAATATGATGACATATCCTGAGCTCGACACAAAGGAGTCTGCGAAACTTCAAATTTGCGGGGATAACATCACAATATTTCGGTGCACAGTCTTGTGTTTTTGAATGTACATAAGAGTTGCATGTCTGCAATGATACATGTAAGAAGGTTACCTCTGCAATTATCTCTAGACTTGACAGGAGGCTCTTGAGTACATCCAAAAAAGAAAGGGAGAATACCATGGACAAGCCGGTTAATTTCTCTAGTGAAAAGATACATGTTTCTCCACAGTTCATATAATGATAGATCTTCCTTCAATTGTTTCATCTATAAATTTTAGAAGTTCTCAATGAAAGTGCCCATCGCATTAGTACGGCGTTCCAAAATAGACAAACATCCCTAGCAGTAAGAGACTAGGAAAACACCTTCCGAAGACCTCACGATCTCCAAATCCCTGGATCTCCAAATCCCTGATCTCATGTTGTCTCTTGTTTAACCGAAGCATTGAGATAGGAGATAACGCGGTCGGCAGCCTTGTATCCTGAAGCAATAACCTTTTCCAACCGACAATCCATCCCTATGATTCCCTGCAAAGTTGCCGAAAGACAGATAAATGCATAATAAAAGTCTTAGTAAAAATAAAAGTTAGGAATCAGTGGAGTTGTTGGATGAATTGCTCTGTGATCATTTCCAAGCCATTCGATGGTTATACAATCCACATTATCCTCTTAAGATACCATGCGTTATGGTCTATGTGACGGCTAAATACTTAAATCTCATATGACTCAAGGGGGAAGTGACTCCCCTTTTCACATGTTAAATTTTGCCTAAACTTTGGTGAGTTGCAAACCTTCCTTGTATAATCATTTTATACCTTTTGGATTGTACTGAAAGAAACGTCTGTATCAATTATCAAATATAACCCAGTGGGAATAAGAATGGGACTCGCCTGCATAGAAGAGGCCCGGAAGACTTTGCTCCATCTTATCTATAGCTTCTATAACTGAACTATAGTCGAGGCCGTACAGTGGGAAAGCATTTCTCCAGTAAACATGTCTGCAATTGAAATAAATCAGATCTTATAATGTCATGTCGTCATGAATGAATAAATGAAAGGGACGTCCTTCTCCTTTAATGAAATGTGTCTTTGACAACTTCCAGGAAAAAAGTTGATCATGAATAAAGAATTTCTTCCAGGAATCTAACAGCTGGACAGGACCCCTTTTGCTCTGTGAAAGAGGGAATGCACTGAACAGAGGGGAAACCCTTTTGGATTTTTCTTTCCTGAGGTGGGGGGAGGGTAGGGGAGACAGGGAGCTAGGCTGAGGACCTGATCAAGAACAGGACAGCGCCTGATTTTGGTTTGATTAAAAAACTAAATTCAACCATTGGGGCTCACTGCTACCCCATCATTGTGTGCATGCGCACAACATCATAGAGCGTGGAGTATACAACAGATAGATAGGAAGACCTTACGCAAATTGTCGGTGCTTACTTGATAAATTTTGGCTGTCCATCTATGCCTAGAAGCTTGTGAAGGTCAGACAGCACAATCTTCTTCAGTTCCTCCCTACACAATGGACAGAAATGATGAGTTTGTAGCCAGATATGTCAAAAAGAAGAAAATTTCCTGCAAGGGATATGGATACATACATAAAACATCCAAGATGAAATTGTAAAATCACAACAACAAAAAAAAAAAGCTTTCCTTACGGTGAAGCTCCAGCCAGATCTCTGTTCCGACTGCCCCCAATAAATGTAGTATAAAGATATTGATCACTTGGAGCTCGATCTGGGAACATCATAGAAGAAAAGAGAGTACCTGCAGATATAGTTTTCAACAACTGCTTTAGATTCTTTAAGCTACACAATGTACAGAGGCAATGCAAGGACTTTTTACTGAAAGAACTTTAAAAATGTACTAATTGACATATCATAACTTGCATCGTACATTTACCTAGAGTTTTAAGACCACTTTCTTGTTCTTTGGAAGGAACAAGAACCCCAAATCCCTCAAGGGGTTTTTTGACATCATCTTTTCTAAAGGATGTAATTAATACTGATAATGGCATATAAGTGACCTGCATTGGATAAGAGCAAGAGCCAATTCTGACACATTAGGTTAGCTTACATTAAAGAGCATCAGGAAACTGCCACCAAATGATATGTTACAAGCCATTGGAAAATGCACATTGAGACAAATGAATGAAACACAACATACAATTTGAAATAAGGAAAAAACATGATGCCGAGAAACTGCACTAATACTCGATCCTTCTTTCTCATCTCACATACAAGAAGCATATGAACTTACAGCCAACTGCCATGGAAAGGTACTTCATTGCGCAGGGAATCCTTCATTGCTCTCCCACCAGCAAATGCTACGGATGTTGTAAAAAGTAAGACAGACTGGAAGAAGTGCTTACACATGCTAAAATCTTAGAAGAGTTTGGACTTCTGGGTATCAATTGGATGCCTTGTTAGTAGGGGGATGAGGATAATGAGGCCATATAGTAACCATTCATCACTCTAGACACAATGGGATAAAAAAGTGAAAGCAGTTTGCTCCCGTAAGCTGATAAATATGTTAGTGGACTAAGCAGTCATACATAGTGGGACAGCCTATGATCTGCATGATACATGAGGAGTCAATTTTTTCTTTTTTGATTTTGTAAACATAGTTGTACATTTTTTTGCTCAGTCTGACAGATCTGATCCAAATTGGAACCAGGATACCAGTCTGATTTGAATTGCATGAGCCCTCGTTACATCCCCAAGCAGATTATTTTCAATGTTAAAAATTGACTCAGCAAGATGTAATACAAAAATGACAATATATGTGTCATGCTTTGATGTTCAGCCAAACTTTAATTGCGGAAAGTGTCCTATGTTCCTATCCAGACTAATATAAGCTAAATATGACATTATTTCAGGAACATGAGGAATGAGAAATTTTCAGAAGTTGTTCTACAATTGTAAGACAGTTGACATAAGAAATGCCTAGATTCATTAAGATGATATTATAACATACTACCTTGGGCAGAAAATCAAGCATGAAAGGCATTCCCCTTCTTGTGAATTTCATTTCTTGAACATTGCAAAGAGGAGCCTGAAAAAAGAAAAGACACAAAGGTATGAACACAACCTTAGGCAGAGACAATTGAAAGACCTCTTGCATACTATATAAAGTCTTGCATAGTCAAAACACCCTGTAATGTTCACATATGTGTAACAGCCACTATGTGATCATTGCATCAGCTATCACCCACTTATGGCCACTTGACCTCTATTCAAGTCAATGCTACACAGGGAATTCATGACAAATATTTCAAATCTTTGGGCTGACTTATATAAAAGAGCAAAGTTGGGCTCTCAGTTATTCTTTTTTTTAATACTTATTGAAATACTAGTCTATTACATCGTGGGGGATAAACCCTTGACAAATCCTTGCAAATTTGATATCATTGGGAGTTGAACTCCTGAGCTCCGGGTGCACGGCAGAGTGCCCAACCAACTGAGCCACTCCTCATGTGCAGTTGGGCTCTCAGTTATTCATAAAGCTTTAGGGGGTTGTATGCAAGACCCACTAGCTTATAGACCGTTAGAAGGTAATTATCTATGACGTTGTACTCTGATCATTTGCTATCCTGTAAACCTCTCTAGATCATAGTTATTACCAGTCTGTGTACATAAGAACATAGATTGCACCGATAGATTGAAGACTCTAACATAAGCGCCATAACATATAAAGCTATAGATGCCTAACAGGAAAAGACCTAATCATTTCATGAACTAGTTGATTTCTTGATATAACAAAAGTGGAGAGCACACAAGACTATGCAGACAAGTGAAATCCAATTGCATTATAAAAAGTAAAAAGAAATAAATATTACTGAGGTCACCATCTTCTAATTACTGTCCTATAGAAGCAACATAAGTCATTCTAAATTAAATTTATATCAAATCATCAGCAAACAGCTGCAAATTAAATTGTTCATACATTATGCATACTTACTGTCATTATGATTGCATCGAAGGACCAATCCTTTAAGTGATCCCTCTGATTGTCACGATCTGAAGCAATTGATATTGTCCAATCAGGGAATGATGTGTTTCCATCAATATTACAAGCTAATGACAGCACCTCTGTGTTCAACTTCAGATTCTCACTACCAATCTCCCCACATAGCGTGTCAATAAGTGTCTGTCTAGGACAAGAAATCCCATACTTAGAATCTCGATTGTGATGCCAACAAAATTAACATTCATTGTGATTGCAGATGTATAACACTATGTGATGAAACAATAGAGTATTCATACACTGAAAACCAAACAAGAGATCAAGCATATATACTGTGGCTCCAGGAGTAAGATATATGAAAAGAAGTTCTAGAATGCATGAACATCATTAATGACCAGATAGGTCTAGTTATGGCTCCTGCAGTATTAGAAATGATGGTAACTTTTGACCAGCAAATTCACTTGTTGCTGTCATTTATTGACTGTTTGTCACCCAGACACCAAATATCTACCATCAATTTGTGTATATGTTCAATGTACGGGAAGGGAATCAAATACCTCACCAGATTCATTTGATAAATTCATTCATTCCAACAAATTTGTTTGACAAAAGCACTGGTTCAAACTTGAACCTCACTGTCACATATAGAAACATTAGAAGGGAAAATGTTTCTACAGAAAGCATCTGAAAGTTAGTCAACATGTATGTATGTCCATTCTTCAGAAAGCATCTGAATCCAGTTAGCCAACATGTATGTATGCCCATTCTTAGTCTATCAATCATGTTGACACACTGCAGGCATGAACAGAATAACCAATTGTAGAGCAACATAAATGTCAAAGTTCGGGTTTTGTGTTCTTGGGGTAATTTGGTAATCTCATTTTGATGTGGTATTTTTGTTTTATAAGGGAATTGATCCCCAAAAAAAACAACTTGGGTAAGTTGGGCCATCATGTGTCTAGAAACCTTCATGGCAACCGGATATAGAGGCAATGTCTTGTTAATCTCAAGGAAATTGACATACTAGCATCACAACTCCAGATATACATCCAAATTTACCTGAAAAGAAGATCTAAAGAGGAAAAGAGAGATAAAGCATACACATACACTTAAGTTGAGTTCTGATTCAATAAATAAAATTGGGCTTTATCATCTTAAACCAAACAACAAGAGGGAATTTTGACATCACCCTTTTTTTTTAAGTGGATGGTACCACAGAGTATAATAGAAGGAAAAAATGTAAAGTGTAAGAAGCCCAAAAAAAGCCTTTACAAAAGAGAGCCCACGTGGAGCCTAAGTAAACCCCCTAACTCCTCAAAAGAACAAAAAGGGAGGAGTTATTTCCTTTACAAAGATGCTCGGCCCAAAATAGGACTTCATCCATCAAAAAGGAAAAAGTTTTTCCTCTATTCTACTGGGGGGCACACATGCGTGTGACCGGTTCGACCCAGCGTTGGTTTACCGTCGTCGTCGGACCGCTCAGCCGGTGCCGTTGTGGCTCGACGAGACAGTGGTGGACTTTTGAGGCCCCATAGTGCCTGTTTGTTAGTGGACTGGCCCATTTAGGGTCCATTATGCAGTCTTTTTAATTTTCTTATAATTTCCTGCACGATTTTCTGTATTTTCTGGTCATTGGGGTTATTTTAGTCTTTTCTTTATGGTTGTCTTTTGGCTTTTGAAGTGGCCTATATATGTAACTGTTCTCTATTGGGGGATGATGAACGAATGAAAAAGTGAACAGTTGTCAGAAGAAATGGGAACGGTTACGTGAGTTGCAGAGAACCTGTGTGTTTGCTTGGGGGATCCCGGGAAGGCAGGGTGAGGAGCCCCACCGCCCCTTCTTCTCTGTTTCCTCCTTCCCCACCCCTGTTCCTTCTT
This sequence comes from Colocasia esculenta, assembly GCA_014218235.1. Lineage (NCBI taxonomy): Eukaryota > Viridiplantae > Streptophyta > Magnoliopsida > Alismatales > Araceae > Colocasia > Colocasia esculenta. Next base: position 6,550,395 of record CM024755.1, on the reverse strand, counting down.
TCTTTCTCCCTCTGTCGCACTGCCCCCTCACTCTCAGCCCCTGTTCTTCCTCCTCTTTTTCCCAGAAATCTCTCCCTCCCCCGCTCTGAACTCCCTCCCTCTCTCGGCGCGAGAGGCCACTGTTGGGACCGCCCCGCGAACCCCACCAGAGCCGCCGTGCGACCCCCCCCCCCTGTGCGGCGTCCGCAACCTGCCAGCGACGTCTTCTCGCGCGCGGGAGCCGCGATCCACCAGCACCGCCTGCGTCAAACCCCCGCCGAGCCCGCGTGGGCCTTTCACCCACGGGACAGGGTCCCGCCATCTTCGTCCACACCAACCCACGCCCGTCACAACCATGCGCGGGCCCTGCACGTTCCTGGTCGCGCCTGCTGCCTTCTCCCCCACCCCGCGCCCACACCACGACCACGTGCGGTCCCCTCGCCGGACCACTGTCGCCTACTCGTGGCTAGTCACGCCCTGCATCCCTCACAACAGGACACCTCAGCACGCCTGTGATTGCCAGACTGCCTCCGTTTCATTCCTGGTTGCTTGTCGCCAGGCCAGTCCTGCACGACTGCTACATGAACCAACCCGAAGCCGTGGTCGTCAACGAAGCAGAGCATCTGTACTTGTACCCCCCTCGTTTTCCGCCTGAGTTCAGCCTACCCAGACGTCCGAGAACACCGCCACACCAACATCCGCGAAGGCCTGCTGTCTTGCCACCTCGTGAGCGTTGCGTGGACCCAGTGGTCGTCGTATTTTCTGAACTGACGTTGGAAGCAGCTGAGGGCAGTGGTCATCGATCCGTGATACCTAACGACATCCCTAGTACGAAACCTCGCTCTTCAGCGGGTCGGTAAGTCGCTACAGGTTCCTTTCTTACTTTCTGGTCAATATATGAACTTATTTGTTCCCGTGCATGTGTGAATAGGATAACTAGCCTGTTTAAAACTTTTATAATCATTGCTGGTTGTGTGACGTGAGAACCCACCTGTGCTATCAATTTGCGAGATTTGAACGTATGCTAATGTCCTAGACTATCGGTAGTTCTCACTACCATCGATCCGTGGCGTTTCCTTGCTGCGAGGGACGACTCGTACTACTAGTTTCTTGTTATTTTATGTACTCGCCTTCTTGTTAAACCTGTGAAAAAGCATGTGGATAACCTTATCATATGATGTTCATTGCTGATTTGGCATTTGGGTTAGTTTGAGAACACATGTGTTAGTCGTCCCGCATCATCTAGCTTCTTTCCTGAACAACCTATAGTGTCTTTCAGTCCAACTGCCCAGTGTACCATGCAATATCAGCCACCAAACAGTTCTACTTCTTTGGTAGTCCATGATCTCTTCCATTCTAAGAAGACATGTTGTACAGCCATACTGAGGGGAAGATTCATATGCAAGTGCTGGCCCACTCTTTCCCATATCCCCCTAGAAAAGGGGCACCCAAAGAAAATGTGATCCATGTCTTCTTGATCAACCCCGCATAGAACACAAGTTGTAGAAATGTTGTTTAGAAATCTTTGCAACTTATCACATGTGGGCAACCTTCCTTGGGCAATCCTCCACATTAGAACTTTGATTTTGAGGGGGCTTCTAGCAGACCAAACAGCTTTAGCATCAGAAAAGCAGGTCCCTCCATCATAGATAATCTCATAGGCAGGCTTGACTGAGAAGCGACCATTCCTATCCCATCTCCAACACCAGGAGTCCTTCCTATCATGTAATAGCCTGTGATTATGGATAATGGAAAGAAGTTGCTCTAACTGACCCATCTCATCACCGGTTAGGTTTCTTCTGAATGTTGGGGCCCAAGTCCATCCAGAGAGCTGTGAATCAAACATTTGCTTCACCATGAGGCGTGGAGCAACAGACAATGCCACCAAAGATGGAAAATACTCCTCAAGCGCGAAGTCCCCACACCATTTATCTTGCCAAAACAAAGTGGATTGTCCATCCCCCAACACTACTCTCACACTGATATGGATAAAATCAGCCGCCTTTAAGATTCCCTTCCATGAGGAGATCATATACCACCTGTGAGGAGTGATATCCCATACTCTTACTGCATGATAATAGTTTTGGGTAATAATTATCCACCACAGAGCACCATCCTCCACCCCCAATCTCCATAGGCACTTACATAAGAGGGCTAGGTTGAAACTTCCAAGGTCTTTAATCCCCAAACCCCCTACCTCCTTAGATTGACAAATTCTGCCCCCAACAACATCATGCCATCCCCTAGTAGCCCCTCCGCTGCCATGCCAAAAGAATCTAGCTTGAATTGACTCTAATTTTTTCGCCACTACTTTAGGCAATCTGAAAATAGACATGAAGTAAATGGGAAAGCTATCAAAAATTGATTTGTAAAGAACCAACCTTCCTCCATAAGAAAATAACCTCACTTTCCAACTTGCTAGTCTGTTTTCAAATCTATTGATCACTCCTTACCAATCCTTGGTCCTCAATGTCCCGAGGTCAATGGGAGACGAAAATAAGGGAAAGGGAAACTCCCAACTTGACAGCCAAAGAGGGTAGCAGCTCTCTTGATTTCTTGAGCCTCCATATTAATACCTGCTAGAAGACTTTTGTTATAGTTAACCTTCAGCCCTGTAACATCCTGCAGTATCTCTAGCATCAATTCGTGTCAATAATTTGTTGATCCTCATTAGACAAGAAAAGAACTAGTATTGTCTGCATACTGAAGATGAATAACAGGAGTTCCTGATGGGAGCACTCAAAACCTGACAGAATTCCCTCCTGTTGCGCTCTACTCCACGTGTTGCCCATAATCTGAACCACCATCACAAATAGAAGAGGTGCTAAAGGTTCCCCTTGCCTGATTCCTCTGCCAACAGGGAAAAAGGATGTTGGTTGGCCATTGATAAGGACAGCCAAAGAAGCAGAAGAAATGCACTATGACATCACCTGTTACCCAGTTTAAGTGTAAAATCAAACTTCCATATTCTAGGGAAATGTAGAAAAACCTCCTGAATTCTGGATACCATATAAGAGTAGAGTCTGTCTGTCCATATTCCAAAAAGGAAAACAAAAGGTTAGAGTCTATCATGGCCAATCTGGATGAAATCATATAGCCAGACTCCATCTGATTTTATTCTGTCTTCGGCTTCCTAGAAAGTTTACCACATGGCAATTATCGTGCATCTGGTCCTCTCATTGCAGAAGCAGGTTAGACATCTTCACAAGTTCTTTTGGGCCTTTGGAGTAGTGATCTATTTCTCTCAGGTTCTCAACAATTTGGTACCAATGGATATATAGATATTGTCTGGACACCTATGATGAATTATTAGCTTCTAACCCAATCAGATGCATTTCACCTTTCACTCAAAAGCATCATGCAAAAACTTAAACCATCTAATCTGTAAGTATAGTGGAAGCTCTTAAGGTCAAGAAAAAATTACCTGCATACCACCGCGAAATGAAAATGAACCACGACGAGATCTCGTCTTCCCTGGCAACTCATTCACCTTGTTTCCTTTTCTTTTACCTGATAATTTAGAGCGGATAGCCCCAATTATGACTGATCCAAACCTGAGAGTACAAAAGAACCATAGAGTATGATACAACTATGCATATAGTTATAATAGCGAGTGTGACAAAATAATTCCCATAGTTAAGATCATGAGCCAATGTATAGCTCTCTATGAGGCAATATCAATTAAGTATCACTCAAAAGTTTGAGGAGAAATATCTTAAATCTTATGGTAAAGATAAAAAAAAAAAAAAAACATCTGTAGATATTGTTCATCAGCAGAGGTTAAGAAAGATTCAAATCCAACAGATGTTGTAGTGTGTTGCACCAGCTCTCTTCTCCACAGAACAAAATCCCGAAAGCATGGAAATATCATATTGATAAAAATATATTTGAAGGATAATTGTAGTTCATAAAAAGAGAATTAAATGATTGCTTCCCAAGGATACATAACCTCATAATTATAGCCTAATAATTAACCAGTAAAGGTAGGATGCCTACACAACTGATTTTTGAACTATCATCCTATAATATACACACAGAAGCACAAAAACTTGTGATTGAAAATAGGAAGTGTGAGATATTGCTTTGCTGAATCAAGTTAATAGAAAAGCTTCAGTGATTAACTTCACTATGTGTTTCAGGTTGCATACTATAGCACCGTCTCCAAAGCATTTGTTTTGAGGGACTAACAAAACACTTAAGGATTGATTTGAGTATTGATCTACGTGATTATCAACATCCATAAGCAAAAGATCTTAAGTTCTGAAAGATTTCTCAGAGTATTATAGATGTTCGAGATTGTGACTAAGTGATCATTTATTTTCATATCGATCTGTGTATTCGATTAAGTTTTCGTCATTTTATTCAGCAATCAATTTTGCTCTGGGCAAAATGTTCGATAATCGATTATGCTTTGTTTTAGCATTCGATAATCGACAAGTCCATATTCGATAATCGATTATGTTTTGTTTCAACATTCGACAATTGACTAAGTTCATATTCGATAATCGATTATGCTTTGAATCATGTTCGATAATTGATTATGTCTAAAGTCTTGTATGAGCGATTGTTTCGATAATCGATTATGTTTCAACTTCAGAAAGTTTTCTAAGTCCTCTCAATAGAGATCGATAATCGATTATGTTTCAACTTCAGAAAGTTTTCTAAGTCCTCTCCGTAGAGATCAATAATCGATTATGTTTTAACTTCAAAAAGTTTTCCAAGTCCTCTCTGTAGAGATCAATAATCGATCATGCATCTATGCATTAAATGCCTTATGGGGTTTGTTTTGGAACACTTTTAAAAAAAAAAACTATTTCTACCTAAAAATGACGTTGAATTCACTTTTAACTTCAAATTAAACTATAAAAATATGATATTATCTGTTTGATAAAAATAATAAAATTTTAAAATTTAGTTGATGTGTTTGGGGCGGGATGGGGAGCCGCCCGGGGGGAATGATGAGGGGGGCGCCGGCGGCGGGAGGGGTGCAGGTGCCCGGGGGGGGACGTGGGGGCAGGCGGGGTGGGGGGCCGGCGCGGTGGGGAGGGGGGAGGGCTCTGCACGGTGGGCCGTCTGGCGCGGGGAGGGCAGGGTGCCCGGGGAGGGGGGGGGTGGGGGGCAGGCGCGGGGGTGAGGGCCAGCGCGGTGGGAGGGCTCTGCACGGTGGGCCGCGCCGCCGGGGAGGGTGCAGGTGCCCGGGGGGGGGGGGCCGTGGGGTGCAGGCGTAGGGGTGAGGCCGCCGACGCGGTGGGGAGGGGAGGGGGGAGGGCTCTGCACGGTGGGCCGGCCGGCGCGGGAGGGGTGCAGGGTGCCCGGGGGGGTGGGGGGTGGGGGTGGGGGGGCGGAGGCCGCGAGGGTGGGGGCCGGCGCGGTGGGGGAGGGGGGAGGGCTCTGCACGGTGTTGGGAGGAAGGGAGGCCGGTGTGGGGGGGGGGGGGGCTCTACACAGTGTTGGGAGGGAGGGAGGCCGGTGGGGGGGGGGGGGGGGGAGGCCGGCGCGGTGAGGGGCGTGGGAGGACGCGTCCGCCAAAAGTTTGGAAAAAACAGGTCAGACCTGTTTTTTTTTTGGAAGAGATATAGTCATGACGGGATTTCTTCCTTAAAAAAAAATAGTTGTACCAAACAGACTCCACAATTGTCTCTTCCTCTTTTTTAAAAATGAGAGAAAAATTGATAAAAAATAGCAACCAAACACCCTATTAACCAATTATGCCTGAGTATTATTTTATTACTCTGCTACAGTATGAAGTTTGTTGTAATGTTTCCAATATTGTTTTAACATTGCTAGCATGTTCAAAAGTTTGAACTGTTGACATCAAATCATGAAATATTCCCATGATGCTTATGTCTGAATGAAGAAAAAATAATTATTTCATTTCTCAGGAACTGATGGCCTACATGAAATGAGATGGTCTAACTTCACATCTTTATCAAAATAAATATCTTATGTGATCGTTACCATTGGCCTAGATTTCCAAAGCAATATTATTTTATTCTCTGTGCAAAGCTTACCTATCAAGACCAAGTGTCAACTTGTCAGAAAAGGTAATCCCAGAAAAGCAGGTACGAGAAAGGTACCGTGCACATTTTCTATCCCAGATATCATGCACTGTAACGTCTACTGACCATCTCTTGTTTCCTATGCATTAGAATATATTAAGATTAAATTTTCAAATGAGATATCCTTGGATTGAATGGGTATGCTTAACATCTGAGAAGATCAGAGTCTTCGGTCAAAATCATTTCTGTTTTTTTGACAGGGCATAGGAAAAGAAACTTCCTCAGACAAGCCGAGCATCGGCAAAAGGAAAAAATAAACCTAGCATTCTAGTGCATGGGCGTTCCACCAGGCACCAACCAAGACACGGACACAACAGCTACTAGAAAAAAAAAATTCTGCTCTCTCTGAAGTCTTCAGCACAAAATCCAAAAGAGAGTTTTGAGCTCGGATTCTCCGAGCATCCTTCCCAACATGACCTCGAGCTTTTCTTAGCCTTTCTTTATTGAGTCGCTGGCATTTCTTCAGTGCTTCTTGTTTGCCAAATCCATTTTGTTAAAGAAGACATATTCGTTGGCATTTACTTATCTGTGAAGTGTAGACCGGAGTGCCTATGTAATTCCCTTTGTTTAAGGGAAGACCTGAGTGTAGGGTGCATCAGGTGGTGGTTCCCCTTGTTGAAGGAAAGACTTGCATGTAGGCTGACTGTGCACCAGGAGGCTTGTACTAGTGGCAGGTTTGTTGTTAGTAAAATCCCAAGGTGATTTCCTACAGGATTGGTCCTGGCTGAGTGGATCAGCTCCAAACCAGGATAAAACTTTGTGTTCATTTGTGTGATTGCTTGCTTGTGCGCATTTTTATTATTATCATTTTTAGCATCCACTAATCCGATTAAGACCCATTCTCCCCACTCTGGATCTCCATAACATGTGCAACACTATGTTGGTCCTGGACATCTTTGCCATAATTAGGCTGTTTTACTATCTTGACAGGTGGAGAAAGAAATTTCACCAAGAGCTAAAGAGAATTCTGAAGAAGAAAACCTGCTTTACTGGCATCTCACTTTCATGTGAAAGAGCTTTTGGTCATTAATCATGCAAGAGAAAATGGGACATATACCTTCTCATGGTATCTTTTAGATTCTTCCCCTTGTGAAGGAATTCGTAAAATTAAACACAGAACTAAATGACAGAGAAAGACAAGAAGTTGCGGTTACTGGCCAATTCAGAGATTGATGGGGAAAGCAATATCTATATATATAGAGAGAGAGGGGGGGAGGGAGAGAGAGAGAGAGAAACAAAAGAATATTGAACCCAAAAAAATGAAATTATGTAAGCCAGAGTTCCATAAGAAAGATAGAACATTTGCCCAAGGAAAAACTCATACACTTACTTAACAGACTGAGACAGGAAGAGTATTACACATGTAAACTTTAAAACATCGAGTGCAAAAGAAAAGATGGAGTATTGCATATGATGTAATTCCTCACACTCTCTAAATGATAATAGATAGTCAGGATAAGTAGGTAGCATACAACTTACTTTTGTTGCAGATTCCATATCTCTGGAAATGCATGCCGCATCTGTCAGAAGTAAATTGCTAATCAAACTAACAGTTTGGTAACAAAATTATCGGAAAGTTTCACTGTGCTCTTGCCAAATGAAGCACCAGAACATATATTTTATTTAGAAGTTTCAGAGATTGCCAGAAAACAACACCAAAGCAATGCAAGTGTGGTAAAACTATATATATATATATTATATATATATATATTATATTATATTAACGACAGACACAGTATACAGTACATATACAGAATAAAAACCCTATTGCCTCCATTAGCACAGGGCCAGGCAGCTTGCTTCTAACATGTACCCTCAGGCAGCTTGCTTCTAACATGTACCTCAGGCAGCTTGCTTCTAACATGTACCCTCCTAGTGATAAAATAAAATGCTACAGTATGGCAGTGGCAGTTCGTGCGGCCATGCCGCATTTGATCAAAATCTAAAGATAGTTAGAAAAAAAGGCCCGTGACATCATGTCGGGGTGCAAATTGCAGCGCCTTTCTTGATCAGCTGTGAGACCACCCCCCAGGTTATTCCCAGCGAGCTCCGAGTCCCTCCAATGCGTGCATGTCTGCCTCGACGGCCACCACCTCACCGCCGATGTAGATGCTCCGTTTCCTCAGCCTCCCAGCCTCGCCAACTCGCAAGCCGGTAGGGGTCTCTGTTCTGGGAGCTGCCCACCACGGGACCCTTCAGCCCCTGAAGCTCCTGGATTGCGCCGAGCCCCCAGCGCATTTGCTCGAGCAAGTGGCAATCGAAGATGTCAAGGTGGGTCAGCTGCCAGAGCGACGCGATGCCCGGCGGTAGTCTCTCCAGGTTGTGGCAGGCCCGGAGGTCCAGGACACGCACGCAGGTTGGAGAGCTAGGCTATGGAGGCTGGAAGCTCCCTGATCCTGGAGATCCCATAGAGACTGAGGTACCTCAGGTGCTTCAGGGCACCCAACCCTTCCAAGAACTCCATGTCTTCCACCTCTATGTGGTGCTTCGCAGAGCCTTGCTACAGTGCAGCGTGGCCGCACCAACTGCCGCCGCCTACTGTAGCATCTCTCTCTCTCTCTCTCTCTCTCTCTCCTCTCTCTCTCTCTCTCTCTCTCTCTCTCTCTCTCTCTCTCTCTCTCTATATATATATATTATATATATATAATACCTTATTTAAGGTCACCTAAGGATTTCCAAGGTAATACTTACAGATAGTGAATCAGGATCTGCACGCTTGTGCCAGCTACAAATGGGTCAATCAGATAATCGACAACCTTACAGGGAAAGAACAGCCATCAGAAACAGATAAAGGAAAACAAACAAGTGTTTCACATATTTTGGCATGTTACTGCCAGAAAGATGCTATGATGGTGGATTGGCAGGGAGGGAAAAGTGTACCTCTTTTCCAAAGTGTCGTTGAAAGAACTCCCCCACACTGCATAATATAATATACAAGGCTTATGTGAATCTTTAAAGGCCTTTGAAAATAATAAAAAATAAACAAGAGGCAGCAGTGTTTTTTCTGCCTGAAGTGTAACATCGACCAACATGCTCTCAGACGTTCTGCCTTTGTAACATGTGCATGTTAAATGATCAACTTTTCTTAGGCAAGGATGTATCTCAAAAATTTTCAGCTGAGAACAAACTAGAGAAAACTTCCTCTCCTCTATCCTTGGTCGTCTTGCTTTACTTATTTTATAAAATTAGTCGTACAATTCACTTTTTCCTTAAAAAAAAGTAAGAAACTAGAGAGACCTTCATTATTCACATTTGAACACGAGTTTATAAGGTATGTTCCATAGACAAAAGTGAGATAGAGCATCGGCACTTAGATGTAGTTCTACCTGTGCCCCATGGATTGGTTGCCAAAGTAGAAAATCACTCACCTCAAGAGAGTGGTCATACGTTAAAGTCAGTTCAGTAGAAATGGTGATAGATGGGTCTGAGATGCCCTGTTCAACCCAGATTTGGTTTGTCTGGCTTCATCTGAGGTCATTAGATGTATGACTGACAAAAAGAATCCAACAGCACTATTCCTTTTTGTACAATCCAACAGCCTTTTTTTTTTCATGGTAACTCTATAGGGAGCATGACTGACATAAGAATTCATGTTCCAGTAAAGTTCTGTTGAAATCTTCAAGTACTTATAGGTCCTGCAGGGTTTGTGTTGATCTTGCAAGTTGCAACAACCAAGAGTTGAGCTTCCTGCACCTTGCCCTGCATGACTATTTAAATTGTACCTTTGAAACCATTTAAAAAGTCTACATTGGCTTCAATTGTGTGGTCATGTGCACTGCCGTCCAAGTTCAATGTCGGTTAGAGGTGTGATCTGATGTGAATCGAGGAAGATAAAAGCTCTTGAGAAGGTTAAAATGAGATCATTGCATATAGGAAGAAACATTTTGATATTCCCAGGTTTGACCACAAGTATGGCATCAGATATATTAAAATGGTAGTGGTGGGACAGAGTTCACATAGCCTGGACAAAGTAATGGGATAAGGCTCTAAGGATGTTAAGAGCCACTTTTTTGTCCTTTTTATGTATGATGGTTATGTTTTCTAAAGATTGACAATGAAAATTCGTCAAAACATTTCCATCGAAGAAAAATCCTACCGAACCCTTGCTGTACACTATATTTTTGCATGATGTCATACTGCAATTGCACGGTAATATTTTTGCATGACATAGATTCATAGATTATATCTCAGTAAAAAAATAGAAAAAGAATGCAATACTGAAATGGTAATTAAAAATTGTAGGACATGAGAAGCAGAACCACAGTGCATGTAAGAAAGGAGTACAAGAAGAGACATTAACATTACATCTAGTCACCTTTCCTCGGAATTTTCAGTGGAGACTCTCAAGGATTTGCCTCTCCCTCTAGAGTTTCTCCACAGCAATGGCTCTAATAAAATCATAAACTGCATGCACAAAATTAAAAAAGCACAGACATTAAGTGAAGTCAAGGATTTTCGTGCAATTTTTTCTGAATTTGACAAAGGAGAGAAGGATCAGCCAATTCTCATCTAGATGTAGATTGCCAGTGGCTGAATTCAATTTGGACCTTAACGATGATCCTGATCAGTAAGTTTTAAAAGAAAAGAAATTTGGAATCAGGCAAAATAGGAACTACTTCAGCAGAATGAGATGTGGATCACCCAATTCCCTAGTGAACCAATCAATCCTCGCTCACTAGATTTCAGGTGAAATATGGATGAAATTTTCTAAAAACACCGTCATATATTTTTTATATTTCCAAATTTTTTACGTTTACACATATATTTCTTTTGTAAGGATAGTTTTAATGTCTTGGTTGAATTGGACTGCTATTTGTTAAAGGCCTGAACTCTAACCCAGAACCTAAGCATTGAGTTGAGGGAATTCTCTACATATATAGAAGGTGAAACTCCCATGGATTTCCAATATGAGACTAAACCACAACCACCCCCCCCCCCACCGCGCGTTGAACCAACCAGTTTGGGGTGCAACAGACCAACACAAATAGGGATAAGTGCCCATATATGGAGAGACGATCCAATGGGTAAACTCACTCTGATACCATGTTAAAGCCCTGAGCTCTAACCCAAAACCTAGGCGGAGTTGAGGGAATCCTCTAGAAGGTGAAACTCCCATGCATTTCCAGAATGAGATTAAAGCACAACACTATTTTATCCAGATTGTGAACAATATAGCTGCACTTATCCAGAAATCAGAATTCTAGCCAGATTGAGGAAAAGAAAAGAATGTTGATATATTTCAACAGAGTTACAGATGCTTGGAAGGGAGGAAGGAATTCTTCTGCAAGAATTTTCCTGCTGTAATTGACTAGTTCATTGCCTCCTCTTTTTAACATATGTTTCTTATCTCTGTGAAAAGCTCAAGAATTTGAGGGAATAACTGGAAAATGACTGAATCTAATTAGTTTAATTCATATTTTTAATCAGGTTCAGGATAACTGCTATTAGTATGTAATAGGAATGCTGCAAATAAATTTCTTTATGGACATTGGATGGTTACTGTGCAAGAGACCTCGGCTCAAGAAGTAACACTTATCTATGACTTTTGGAGAAATGTGAAGGAAAACTTGAAGATTGTTTATCTTAAGACATACTTTGACAAAAAGTGTGTTTGAATGATGGCAGTAAGACCAACCTTAGCCCTTGTCGAAAGAAAGCTACTATCGATCAGTGACATGGGATTTAATGGAATCTGCATCCCAGGGGAGCAAGTAAGGGACAATCCTCCATAATGACAAGCTCAATGTTGAATGAGAGAACACCCACCAAGACTATAAGAAATATTTAAGTCTAACATGCAAGTGGCAGATAAGAATTACCAGTTCAGGAACTCCATCTCTCACAATGTACCGCTTGTTTTGCAAAATTGGCTGCAGCATAAGAAATATTAAAGCTGACATTCAGAGACGAGGAAGATTATTCTTTAAGGACAATTCTGAAAATCAAAAAGGGAAGTTAACGTGGAGATCATGTTCATCCTAATTTTTTGGCTAATCTCTTAGGCCTGTCTGATAACTGAACTATGTATCCAGGATAAGCTATACTCAGATTAGATATCCCAGAATATACACTTTTCTGCTTCAGAAAGAAAATCTTATCCTAGTGTGGAAATGGATTTTTTGGATCTATCACCAAATTATTTAAATGTAAAATTATTTATCATGTTCTCATGTGTGTGGATGCATATTGCGAATGCAAGTCCCGTCAAATACCACTCAAGCGATGGCGACGTGAGATGAATCGGCAATTTACATAGCGCAGGCGTGCCAGTCGCTGAAGCGACAACAAATGGTTTGCCTCCGAGAGTCAAAGGACTTTAGGTCTGTTTGCGCGCCGTTTGACTTCGTCAAACGAAAGTGGGAATCGGGTCGGGACCAAGATCCCGCTGTTGCCTAAGCGCAACGACGTTAATTACATCCCTCTGAGAGGAAAAACTATTGATTAATCGCCAGAATAAAAAAAATCTCGTGGTCTTTCAACGGAAACATCCGATAAAAGATATGCGCGGAGATGCGAATCTAGTTGCGCCTAACGCGAGACGACCAGAATATAACACTCGACGCACTTTTGCTGTTATTTCAGATTTATTAAAAGGGGTGAATTAGTTTCAACATTGTTTGATTCGATTTGTTTTCTTTTGATCTTTTGCATTCTTTTTATTATGTTTGATCTTTTATTGGATTGTCTTTTTTCATTTATTGCCTTTTGATTTGATTTAATTAATTTAATTTTTTTATTGTTTGATTTGATATAGGGTTTTATTTGACTTCGGATTTATTTTCATTTAAATTTGTTTCTTTTAATTATTTGAGTTTGAAACTTTATTGAATTTTGTTCTAAGTTAGAAGCTTAACCCAGAATTATTTGATTTGATCTCTTTTGCTTAGAATCATTTGATTTTGTTTTACTTTGGATTTATTTGAAGTCATTTTTTTTGTTGCACTTATTTTATGTTGCTAGATCAGGTTTATAATTGTTCCTATTTCCTTATTATTTGATTTAAAATTTCTTGCCCTTTTCCTTCTCTTTTCGTTTATTTAAAATCATGGTCTTTAAATTTATCCTTTTTATGTTGATTTATTTATTTGTTTATTTTTAACTATTCTTTTTGCTGGCTGTTTTTTTATTATTATCCTATCATCCCGTTTTTTCTCTTTCATGGCTAATTAAAGAGGGAAGATGGCCAACGATGTGCATGCATATGAGTGGGTTTATGGGTTCAAGTGATGGGCTTGCATGTGCCCAGGGACGTATGTGTGTGTACTGGCTTGGGATGGGTGTAGGTGTAGCAACGGTTTGGCACTTGAAAGCTGAACGGTGGCCCTTGAACGGTTCTGCCTCTTCCTTTGAACCGCCAGGAGGCTTCAAGCAGTGGGTGTCATGAGAGTTGGCGCATGGGCATGTTGAACAACAGGGGGGTTTTAAATGGTTTTTTTTTTTAGAGATGGGTGTGTGCAGGCGCCTGGGTACATGAGGTGCTGAACTGTGGAGGGTGAGCCGGTGTCGTACGTGAGATGGGATGGCTGAACGGTGGAGGGTGAACCGGTGCATGTGTGAGATAAGGTAGTTGAACGGTGGGGGGTGTTGCCCGCACCGATCAAGCTGAACGGTGGCCCTTTGTAAGCTAAGCGGCGGCCTTGGTGGAGGCATGCATGCACAGAGAGGAGGCTGGACAGTGGCCTTGTTACGTGACGGTTATTTGAATTTTTAATTGGGTTTGGGTTTGAACGGTGGCTCCCAGGCCCTCCACCGTTCAGCTCATCGTTGTGAGACAGAACAGTGAAAAAGTCGCCATTCCAACGAAAATTATTTATTTCTACCATCATTTTTGTCCAACTATTATTTTCGCCATTCATCCATTTTTTTGGTTGATTTATTATTATTATAATCATCATTCATTTTTTTTACTGTCTCTTTTCTTTGTTTATTATTTTCTATTGACGTTCTCGTTTGCTGTCATTATTTATTTTATTTTGTAATTTCTATTCAATCATTATTATTATTCTCAATTATTATCCTCTCATTATTTCTGCCATTTGTCTCATTTGTTCATTCTCTTCTTCCTGTCACCGGTAACGTATGACACGCCAGTGGTTGTTTATCTTGCTCACATAAATACACAGATATGACACAAGCTATTAAAAAAAAATCACGGCTGAAGAAATAAAGTTGAAAATCGGCAGAAATCCGGTGATAAAACCCGGTTTGATGGTAGCCACCCTTGCCCACCGTATGTCAGGGTGGCACCTAGGGACGCCCGCCATGAACCCGAGGTGGCGCCCACACAGCAATGTTCGCCGAACAGTGGCGACATAATATTTGCCAAAAGTGCCGGATTGCAACACGTTACCCAGTGATTATGTTGGCACAAAAACATTCGGAAATCGTCACGGAAAAATTCGGCAACACCTCCCCTCATTTTGCATGTTGGGGGGTTTACATGACATCCGTCCACCACGATAGAGACGGTGCCAACAACGGTGCTGATGCTGAGGACAACAACACCACAGTATAAGGCACCGGTTCCCGAGTCGCACTCGAGAAGGCCGGTATATGCCAAGACCGCAAACTGGGGCAAAACTGATGGAATATTGTTCCGGAATTAAATACCCTTTCTATTTAACCTTTTCCATGAAGTACGTCCATGAATTGGCAACTCAGAGAATCCTGGATCACATATGTAATGAAGGGATGGCACAACAGTAAGGAAGAATGATGAACGGTGGCACTGGCATGGCCACCGTTCAAGGTTTTCCAGTAAGAGGAAGGCTGTCGACTCAATAATGGGTGCAGCAAGGTGAACGGTGGCATTGGCAGGGGCCACCGTTCAGGATTTTTTTTTGATAGAAGAGGGAAGCGGCAGTGAAGAAGAATGTTGAACGGTGGTGTTGATGAGGGCCACCGTTCAACATTTCAACATCCATCAGGGGAGGAGGTAATGATGGTTCATGTATATGAGAATGGTTAGGCAGAGCTTGAACGGTGGGAAGGGAGAGGCCACCGTTCAAGGGCTTTTGTTGGTGACTGCGCAGGGATGAAGGTTTAATGGTGGGAAAGGAGAGGCCACCGTCAGGGGGTTTTTTTTTTACTATCTGCACAAGATTTATGGCTCAACGGTGGCCTTGGAAAAGCCACCGTTCAAGGGTTTACTCAACATGGAAAGAGAATAGACAATGGCACTGCACAGGAGTGCAGGGTCACTGTTCGAGACTCCAACATCCAAAGAAAAAGGGGGATCAACAAGGGGATTCGCTGGTCTTCCTTTAAGCAAAGAAAATAGTGTATTGCAGAAGAAATCTGGGGGGGGGCACAAACCAATGTTTTGGGAAGGATTTAAATAGAGAAAACATGGCTCAGTTAAGTGACAGCTGATGCACATCATATGGAAGATGAGAGCTCAGCTATAGAACACTTCCAAAAGGGGTGACGGGCCTCTGTGCTGGGACATCCTTCTGCACTTGGAACGTAATGTACCCAGCGAATAAGAAAAAGGGAAATTCTCAGCGAGAAAACATTTAGATTGATCCAAAGGAAAGACCCGAAGAAATCCAACATTGTATGGTCTTTTGCAGACCGGAAATGGGGTGTGAAAGCACCCAGTCCGATGCATACAGAGATTACTCATGATGCAAATCTCAAGATGATGTGGATTAAAACAGTAAAGAAACAAGAATGAGGAGAGAAGTTCACATGGCCATTCATGATGTCGAATGCCACATGCACCCCTTTATAACTCTCAGGTGTTAATACAGAAACACATAACAAGAAGAAAGAGTAAAATGCTAAATAGAAACATGCACAATATGATGCTTCGCATGAGGAGCAAACCCCCCTTTCTATTTCGTTCAGAACAAAAGTTCTATTTCGTTCAGAACAAAAGTTCTATTTCGTTTAGAACAAAAGTACAGGGGAAGGAAAGCAAAGAAAGAAAATAGACAATAACAGGGGAAGGGAATTGCATAAGAGGCCGGACCCTCTCTTTCTCTCTGCTCTCTTCCCTTCTTAAGAACTCTTCCCACAGTTCCCTTGTACAGAGAACAGATTGGTCGCTCTCCTCTTCCCCCTCTTCTGGATCCTTCTTCGGCTGCAAAAAAAAAATCCTCAGCGCCGCAGAAAGCTTCTGCTCCTCTCTCTTGCTGCTGGCCCCAATGCGATCTCCCTCCTCTGCTGCATGGGAAAAGTGCCTTTTTAAAGGGGCGCTTTCTTTGAGGGCTGAGGTGGCAACCCCAGTCTAAAACGGACCCTTCTTTCTTGTGTATTTACAATGCACGCCATTTTGCTGTTTGATGCTAAGCGGGTTGCTACGCTGGGCCATCGGCCCATGTGTGGCCCAGAGGCTAAAAGAACGGTGCAGACACCTTGCTAGAACAACTGGGATAGGTTATCCTATTCGGGGCTTTGATGAAAATTTGTGGAATAGGAGGCAAAAAGTAGTTGACCTTTTCAAAAAAACTACTAAATCGCATGTAAAGAAGGGACAGAATAGAAATGGGATGTGATTCCCTCGCATGAGTTATTCTGGCTTGTCCGCATATATCCAGTTTGACCCCAGAAATCTTATCAGTTTGCCAAAGTGCACAGCCATCAAATTATGCAGATATTCTGCCCTGTTGGAGTCTAATTCGTTTGTCAGAGAGGGTAGCAACATTCATACAAGTGGCTTTCACAAAAACAATAAATGCAATGCAACATGAAAAAGAGCAGGTGTAAGCATAATAAAAGCATACATATTGCTGCTTCTCCCGGAGACCTGTATCATTGAGCAGCTGTTTGACCTCCTCCTCACTTTCTGTCTGCAGAGTCATGGAAAACTTGCAACTCACTTGCTATACAGGATGTATAAGAACGTTGTACTCATGTCCTTCTTGTCTATTGTGCTTAGCAAGAAAATGGAGAATCACATAAAAATCAACAGCCCTTCAGCAAAATACGGACTGTGGCAATAAAACTTTCTTTCAAGCATACCATTGTGTTGGCTCCCTCGTCCCATATAAGACCCTCCTGTGAACCGCTTCTAATTTTCCCTCCAGCTCTCCCTTCGGCCTCAAAGACAGTAACCCGCAACCCATTTGACTTGAGTTTGTAAGCGGCAGCAAGACCACTGCCAAAATCGTATCCGGAACCGGCAAAATGTTTTCAAATAAATATTGAAAGGGATACGACAAGCCGAACGAACAAATAAAACGCACCGCATATAAATTCTTGCATGTGGCTAATGGTTATAATCACATGTCAAAATCAAATCAAAATGTTCAAATGCTACAAAACATAACACGAGGTTTCTGCATTGTATGGATCCAATGTTATAGAAAAACTTAATGCGCGAACTGAGTCGGGTAGCTCGTGGAGGAGGTCGCGGAAGCTAAGTCGATAAACATTCTCCTACACATGTCAAAGCAAGAAGTACAGCCCAATCGACAAAATGCTACAGCAATCAATTAGCGAATCGTCGCAAATACACTGAAGAATTTAACATGCAAACGCAGCGAAAAGGATGTATGATTACTCAAAACCGCGCGCAGGAGAACCTACCTCACACCACCACCAACCACTGCCACAGATCGAACAGCGCCTGTGAATTTGAAAAGAGGAAACACATCCGAATTCTTAATAACCGCCAGCAATAAAATAAAAACGCATCAGAGCAGGAACTGGGAAGGGAAACCCAAAACTGAACTGCGAGGAACCTAGAAGGTTTCCCGACAGCATCAACTCCAGACCAACTCGAATTTGTAGAATAAGAAGGAAAAGACGGATGAGATTACCGGTAGTGACTCCCTTCGCGTCCTCCGGCGCCATCTCTGGGCTTCTCGCGTTTTCCGAGCCTCCTCCCTCGTAAGTGTGGGGTGCGGAAGGATAGAAAAGATAAGTTGACGAAGAACGGCGGTAAGATGCCATCTGGATTCACTTTAGCTTGTTCTGGTTCCAGAAACGAGTCGATTCGTTGACGAGTAGTTCTCGATAAAAATTGTTTTTATTTATTTATTTAATTAACGAGTTAATTTTGAATAATAATAAAAATCGATTCATAAACGAGTCGAGTCTAAATACATGTGAACTCAGCTCAATTATACTCGTGAACAGCTCATTTAAGAGTTCGATTAAATACTCTTTAAGAACTTATATAAGTATTAGTTAACACTTTATTTAAATATTTGTTTAAACATAATAAGTATGAGAATATATGATAAATATATTTATTTATTTTATATAGTTATTATTATAATATAAAATATTTATGAGGGTTTAAATGTCATAGACTAAATTCACAGCGTATATACACAAATTATGTAAATGAGGATATATATATAAATCATGTAAATAGGGGTATGAACATAAATTTAGTGTTACCTGATCCTCCAGCATATCAAGCATCTTCTTCCTCCTGAGACCGGTCTGCGCAGTAGGTGGGGTCAAGGGATGCGCGGTCGACCACTGACATCTTCAGCGACTATCGTGGACCATTGTCGGTGGCAGACAATGCTCTTGACGGCCGCAATATCGTCACCGACGATGCAGAAGGGGGGCTCTGAGCAATGTGCAAAGGTGAGTTGCAGCACCGCCCTTATCTTGTCGCACACCGACCCCCTCTCTTGTGATGTCTATCTATTAATCTCATATTGCATGTGACAAATTATGAATATATTTCAAACATTATATAAATTAGCTAAATTAAGTAACTTATCAAGATTATTGAGATATGAGCTTGAAATAATATACATTTAGGTCTTATGAATGATCAATTTTTTACTTGTAGATTGGATTGTACTTATTTATATATACAGACCCGCAAATTCAATTAAACTCATTAAGATACTCGTTAAGGGCTCGAACTCGAGAGTATTTAAACGAACCAAGTTTGAACAGGCATTTTCAATACTCAATAAAACTCAAACTCGATTAAAAATTAACAAACAGAGCTTGAGCACCATAGTACTCGACTCGATTGTACCCCTAGCATTGGCCAAGGCCCCTGTGGGCCCCGCCCCCGAATTGATTCAACATGTACTTGTTGATGTTGCGCACATTTTTCCCCCTTTTTTCCCGAGTACTTCCTGCATGGGGCTGGCGAGCACATGTTTAGTACAATTATTATTTGCTACGTCTAGATAGTGATATTACGTACCATTAAATTAGACACCACGCAATGTGTCAAATGAGAGGATCAGTGGGGACAGCCAATGACCGTGGCGGGGTGATGAACGACAGGTGGCAACGGCTAATGGCTAACAACGACAACCACCAACTTTTAATAATAATTTGAACACTAAAATATAAAATCTTGAACTCTGAATACAAATTTTGATTCTAAAATATAAATTTAGATTCCAAAATAGTGACTTTGGCCATCGACGGTCGCCTTTGTCACTGCCTATTGCTTCTTTTATCTGTTACTTCATCTGGCGTCGTGTTGAACACCACAGGAATTACCGTGTAAATTTTATTGCACTTACTACACTTATAACAAGTATGTAAGTCTTTGTCCATCCATGTTACAAGTGATGTGATGTTTAATAAATTTCATTTACATATCTCTAAAACAATTGAGCAAGATTTTTGTGTCAGTATTTTTAGTGTTGGCACAACTATTAGTCCTCACATAGAGGGTTAGTCCCACATCATCATGATAGTGTGGGGTCCACCCTCATGTAAGGGATGATAATAGTGCCAGCACAGACACTAATATTTTCTCAAAATAATTAGTAGTCGATCACCTCAATATGTGTAAAAATTATTTCTCTTTTCTAGCCACTTAAGTTTTAATATATATCTTTACATTACTTATCAATGCATATGTGGTGACCTTGATAGAATAAAATCAAATAAGAATATTTTTTACCCCTTAAACGTATAGAAATTTGTTGGAACAAGGAATCTCATCGTTCAAGTCTCTCGGGATCCATGCCCCAACAAAATGGGAGGCTCGGTGCTTGAGCAATAAAGTGCGGCGCCGAACAAATTTCTTAGGATAGAAAGTGTTTTTCAAGTCAAATAATAGTTATTAGTGAGAAAAGGAAGAGGACGACAACACATGATGGGTTGATCATCACATAAGTTTAGTATGTATCGACATCAAACTTTGACCGCCACCTTTGGCGGAGTGGTCACCCTACCCCCCCTCTGGGTGGGTGGGCGTGGGATTGAGGATGCGGAATCCCCCCCCCCCCCCACGCTTCTTAGCACGTGTGTGTGTGTGTGTGTGGTGATTTTTTTAGAGCGCGCCTCCCTCGGGTTTCAATCTTGTCCCTCCACCTTGCCCCCTCCCCAGTCTCCATTCCTTCTGGCCTCTGCGCCAGTACTAAAAAAAAGGGAATTACATCAAGTTTTGTTTTGATGGCTACATATAGAGTAAGTCAATAAGAAAAATATTTATAAACTTATTTCTATGGAATATGAACACTATGTCTCGTTTTGGCATATATGATGGACTAAATATTAAACCACCTTTTAAGTACCAAATGCACTAAGATTTAGTCTGACACATTTGCCCAATGGTCGCGCTTCCCTCACACATGCGATAATAGTGCCCCTTAGCCTAGTACCTTTGCTCGCTTTCAAAGCTTGAATGCACATTAGGCTCTTAGCTTTCAAATTGTCCATTTAACTCCAAAGTTGGTTAACATATGTGTGAATGTACTCTACTCGTTAATTGCACATGATCATATTTAGGCAAGAGTTGCTTAAGGACTTGAAGGGGGTCGGAGAGCAGCTTTGCTGGCCACACAAGATGATTTTGTTAGTGAGTCAAGATCATCTCAATAGATGGTAGGACCAAACTCTATCAGTATTATAGGGTTTTAAGGTGGGGACTGATTGTGTTTTGCAAAAAACAAATCAAATCGAAATGTGAAGAATTATGAAAAAAGAATTTTTTTTCTAAAAATCCCTCTAATACTGATGGAGTCTGATTATTCCATATACTGAGAGGAACCGAAGTTTTGTTAGTTGGGCTTTATCTACCATTAGCCCTATAAATATATTTTTATGAATGTGTGCATAAGCACCGTGTGAAAGAGTCTTGCGGAGGTTCCTATCTTTTTGATGTCGATCACCCTCTAAGAGATAAATGAAAGATATTTATTACACATTTCACTAACACTTTTAGTATGCTTTGATCTTTCATTGACCAATATAATAATGACATGTTATATTTATATAATGGGAGATCAAAAGTATATTAAAAAATATAATAAATATTTCTCATAAATAGATAGATAGATAAATAGAGAGAGAGAGAGAGAGATGTCAATTGCGAGCTGGGTTGCATATAGAGGCACCTACAATGGGATGGGAAAAGATTAATGTCTACTTCACCCTCTTCTACATGCAGGCAAAAAAAAGACAAGTTCCTTAGTCACGTGGCGCGTGCGGGACCCACCCCTTTCTATCTACTCGTAGAAGGAGGTGACTAAAGGAAGGCGGATAGTGAGTATGACTTAGTGGAGGGAAGTGGCACCTATTTTGGTGCTACTTCATCTTCCTTCTTCAAGTGAAGATTTAGAAACACCTTCATTCTTCGAGTGGAGATTAAAAAAAAGATTATAATATCGTTGCCGGATAAAGATAAGTTGTCGAGAGGAATCTCTTGATGCATGAACAATAGAAAAGAAAAAGATGGGAGGATCAAGGAGAGAAGGGGACAATGTTATGTAAAGAGGGGATTATGAGAATACATTTCTCTTACTTAAAAAAGCGTCTAAGATATGGCTAAAAGGCATTTAGTTCTTCTACGAAACATATTAGAAACTTAAAAATTTTTTTCTGATCTTATGAAATTGTAGTATTTACAAATGCCAAGTCGTTTACAATATTGTAAATAAAAATATGTTATAAAATTTTACATCAGAACGAATCATCAAAGTAAAACAACATCGTCAGCTTGGGTCTCTCTCTCTCTCTCATGTGCAAGGGATTGGAATAGTTGCTTCAAAATCCTAGTCGCCACGAGATTGACGGAGCAAATCCATCTCCAACTTGTCGAAGGATCGTTGTTGGAGGTGAACCCCACCTCCAACAGAATCATTGTCGCTCTCGTGACGGCCCCATATATGGGTGGGGGGAGGTTAACTCCATGCCTCCCTCCTCCTCACTTCCTTTGATTCTCTCCACTCACACTTTTGGTCCCTCTATCGTCGGTCCTCTTCCATCAACCCACACCTCTTTGACCTCTCTTCTCCCCATACCATCCCTTCTTTTGTATGCACAGGACCCGACCTTCCTCTTGCTTCTTCCCCGCTCATCTTTTTCTATTTATTACGCCCCCCCCCCCCAAACTCCCTCCCACTGTTATTGCCAGTTGTGTCTCCTCCTAACCACTCACCTTCCACCCTCAGGCTATATATAATCTCCCCTCTCTACCTTATTTCCCTTTCCCTCTTTAGGTCCTTTTGTTTCTTACAAATTTTTTTTATCCTTATGGTCTCTGCCCCTTTCCTCCCCTTTCTCCTCCCTTCTATCATTATGGTGCACATCCCCCCACCTCTATCATCCATTGTCGCCTCTCTCCACCATTGGTGCCTTTTATTTTGGGAGCTAGTTCCTCCCAATCTTGAGACCCTAAGATTCATCATGCTAGTGACGGTTTATTGTGCCGGTGACTTGTTCACTCTTCTTTGTGATCCATTAGTTAGGATAATATTGTATTATTTTTCCTTGTCTTTTGCCTAAGATAGTAGTTTTAGAGAGTTTGAAACTTTACTTCAGTATTAAGTCTTAGACTCACTCCAAATTAGTTTTATAAGCCAACTCGATAGTTTGTATAGAGTTTAAAACTTTACTTCAATATCAAGTATTAGTCTTAGTCTCACTCCACATTGGGGCTATACAATTTTTGGTATAACTCGTCGTCCATCTCTTCGTCATAGATATTCTGTGAGCAACTATTCATGTTAAGTCCTAGAAACAATGCACACACCCCTTCACAAAAGCATGTCCCAACCTTGACGCTCTTTCAACTGTCGAGCTTTGTGTGTCTCAACATTTTTTTTTGGGTAGAAAAATATAGATTTACACTAGAAAGACATAGTGTCAATTACATATCGCAAAAGTCAAGATCGTCAACCAGAAATAAAAATATAACCTAAAATACATCAAGAAACCTATAAACAATCTAGCCAAAAAGAAGTTTCTCGAAACAATTCACACACCCCTTCACCAAAGCATGTCCCAGCCTTGATACTCTCTCAATTGTTGAGCTTTGTGTGTCTCAACATTTTTTTTTGGAAGGAAAACACAGATCTACGCTAGAAAGACGTAGTGCCAATTACAGATCGCAAAAGTCAAGATCATCAACCAGAAATAAAAGCATAACCTAAAATACATCAAGAAATCTATAAACAATCCAACCAAAAAGAAGCCCACTCTTTGACGGCCAAAGGTGATTAGCAATCATGGTAGTTCTTGCACCTTGTCCTTGTCCATAGTATATTTGTGAATTTCTCGTTATATTTTTTTGCACTTTATGTTGTGCCCAGTATCTTAATCTTGTATCCTGGGTTCCTGATAGAAAAAGAAAGGGGAAAAAAATCCGACTCCTCGGTGATGGACTGTTGTCAATTACATATCGCAAAAGTCAAGATCGTCAACTAGAAATAAAAACATAACCTAAAATACATCAAAAAACCTATAAATAATCTAGTCAAAAAGAAGTTTCTCTAAACAATTCACACACCCTTCACCAAAGCATGTCTCAGCCTTGACTAGGGCTGCCAACGAGTCGGAGTCAGAATCGAAAATGGGTATTTTCGCTTCCTATAAGAAATTTCGGAGTCGGAGACGGAAACGGAAAAGGGTGTTTCCGCTTCTGCATCCATTTCCGTTTTATATCGAAAAATCGGAAACAGAAACGGAAACAAAATGGAAACTTCGGATGTAACAATATTTATACAATTAGAATTTATTATAAATTTATAAGTACATTAATTATTAAATTATGAATAGTTTCAAATGTAAATTTAATAATCTTTTCTACCATATCTTCTCCATCATGTACATTATAATGACCCTTACTAAATGAAGTATAACAAGAACAAATTAGTATGATAAAATCATATAGTTATATATAATGGTTGAGTAATAGATAATCAATATATGTAGATATAAATAGAGAAAATTAATTGGGAGTCCTTGTCAGAGAGTGTTACTTTTTTCCTCATCCCTGTCAGAATACTGGAAGACGTAGAGTCCTTACTTTTTCGCCTGGTTTAATTTGTAGTCCCTAATTTTGAGACATCACCATTTATGACTCTCGATTCACAAGTTCTGTCTCTTTTGCATCCGTCTCTTATTCTCATTCCCGTCTTACCCTTCCGTCATTTCGAATGCCATGAAGTGACATGTCCACCTTTCTATCCGCCTCCTCCATCCATGGAAGTTGGACTTACATAACGTGTATCTCCCTTACATAACGTGTGTTTCGCACTTACAACAACTATTGACATCACTTACACATTGTAGGTAAAGAATAATTATAGAAGATTTTAATTCATTCAGGATTGTGGGACAGGTTGCTACAAGTTCTTATGTTGTGACCTATTTGTTTGCACCTTGAATAAATACACGCATTCGAAAGGACAGAAGGGTAAGACGGGAATGAAAAAAAGAGACGGAACTCGTGAATCGAAGATCGTAAATGGTGACGTCTCAAAAGTAGGGGCTCCAAATTAAACCAGGCGAAAAAGTAAGAACTCTACATGTTCCAGTATTGTAAGGCCCTCGAATTCTATTGCATTATCGTAATGCATGTAAATAATGCATGTTGTGTATGTACGTATATATGTATCTACGCATGTATTAATTAGTATACTTAAGTGTGTATGTGTATAATTTAAGTATGAGTAATGTATGTACTACTTTATGATAGTGTGTACACAATACTATATAGATATTACATGTATATATACATGATGTGCATGGGTTTCTGCATGTTTTAGACTTCTGGCCGAAGGCCAGATTGGCGTCAATCCAATAGACGTTGATGTGGTGTCAGCGTCAACCCCATGGACGCCAACACTAATCCCAGCGTCCAACGATGTGGACGCCAACTTCTCTGACCTGCATGCATTGCAGAGCCCGGAATTCCGGGAACAAGCTACCCCAACCATTGGGGAGCTGTCTCCAACGGTCTGAATGGGGTTCACATCAGCTTTTCGGGTCAGGAGAAGCCTCTCCCATATATCTAAACCCGAAATTGCTTCCCCAACTCTTCTCCTTGCCTTTCTACAAGAGAGGAAGAGGAGAGAAAACCCTAGTTCGGAGCTGTGCAAAGACTGGACTTTGGAGGCTCCAATCTGGCGATCCAAGGCTTCATCCGGCGTTCTATTGCAACTGGAGGCTAGAGGGAACCAAGGAGAAGGCTTCCCCACCACTGGCTTAGCACTTGCATCGACCAAGAACCCGGAGGAGTGGCGTTTTGGAGGCTTCTTGGGATAGCCCAAGGAGAGCTTCACCAAGCTTTTGATCCCTTTGAAGTGTACCTAAAAGGCAAGTACCCTACCCATAACGTCCCTGTATGTGTCTAGGTCGATTTTACTATTTTTGTATATTTTTCCTCGTGTCCTAGACCCCCAGATTCACCCATCTTTGGAGCTCGGGTCTGTGTTTTGCACAGACCTGAAATAAACGGCAATACCCATTGCCGCTAAGATCATGCTTAGCGTCCATCGATGATGCCGCTAACATGAAATTAACGGCCATAGCTTGCCGCCAAGTTCATCTGAGCAGGACAGCAAGCTGTTCTGCCCTTCTATACGACTATTTTCGATATGTTTCACGATGAGGATATACTGTAAATCATTTATATGCTATGTATATTGTTGATGTGATGGATGTGGTGTGTGGATGGATTATCACGAATGATAGGACTTAATTAGTTCATGAAGATACATGTGTGATGAGTTTTAATCTTGTTAAACCATGTTTGCATGATTTAGGATAAGTCTAAATGCCCTAATTTGTGAGGATTATGCATGTGAGGTTCAGTCCCTGTTCTAAATTTCTGAGATTATTCCCATGCTTGTGTGAATTATTGTAAAATTTGTTTAGGAAAAATAGAGATCATGCTAGGTTATGATAAATCTTCCATAAATTAATGAATTATCCAATAAATTCGGGAATGAATTCTGTATTTCCATGCATGCTAGGGTTTAGACAGTAAGCTGTTAAGATGGTGATTTGTGTACAATTCCATGTTAAGTTGAAATGTGGATAGCATGAGAAATGGATGTTTGAATTTCTGAAATTTCGTTTTAGTTCAGAAAAATCTGAAAATTTGTATGAGGAATCCTAAAATCGAAATCAGCATGTGGTTAAAATTTCAGGTCATTTGGACCAGTATATGAGGCAATATGAATTTTCCACGTAGAAATGTGAAATTAACGCATGCCTTGTAAAATGATTTGATTTTGTATATAGCAGCCTGATTAGTAAAATTTCCTGAGTGCTAAATTTCTGTAATTGTAGTGCCATGTTAGGAAAAACAGAGAAGTGTACATGTGAGTGAGGAAGTGAATAAAATGAGAATGACATGTGTAAACATATGTGTTAAAATCGGTAAAATGAGTAATGTGTAACTTGTGCCAAGTGTGATACTGCTTCCGTAGAGGGCTGTGGAACCGTATCAAGGAAATGTCCCCCTGAGAAGGTTCAATGTGTAAGTGACCCTAAGGGCATTAGGGGGAAATCCTGGAGGTGGACAAGTACCACTGGTTAGGGTGGAGACTTGTTCTCCCGGTCTGCGCAGTCCAAGAGTCGCCATTGAATTGCCTAGGTGGCGTCTATGTGTTGTGATGTGTTGTGTCCTTCTTTGGTGGTTTGGACTATGTGTCACGACACTAAATGTGAATGTGTAAATGTGTATGTGTCCATGTGAAAATTGTGAATGTGAACAATGTGTAAAAGTGCATGTGTAAAGTGTGAAATATGCGAATTTGAAATTGTGTAAAAATGTGGAAACAAATTGTGAGGATGTGAGTTTGTAATCCATGTTATGACAAATCTGAAATCATGCTTAAATAGTAGCTTCACTATGTTATGATCATGTTTATGTATGCAAAATGCCTAGAATCCATACTAGAGATGATTGTTAAGTGCATATAAGGAACCTTCCATCTTTGGTTGTTCACATGTTGTGATTTAATCGGTGTTGTAACTCTCATGGGTTAGATTATGGTTGCTAAAGCATGCAAAACCAGCAAGCTTACAGTATGAAAAATGGTTATGTATATGCGTAGAAATGTGTAGATTCCATGTTAGGTGTGTTCCTTTTATGCATGTTCGGAACTGTATGTTCATGGTTTTTATGTCTTAGTTAGTTGGAGGTAGATTTTTATGTGAAAAATGAATAGAAGCATGTGATAGGTGATTCTATTTCTGCAAATCTGAAAGCATAATCCATGAGTTTTCAATTGTAAATGCACCATGATAGGTTGTAAAAGATGATATCGAACATGCTGCATGTTGCGTCTTATGAGTGTGTGTGAAAAACCTACCATGATATGTGCATGCGCGGTATGTGTAGAATACTTGCTGAGTCTTTTAGACTCACTACTTGTTTCGGCGTACATGTGTAGTTGGTGACGACACACTTGCAGAGGAGGTAGTGGAGACCGACTCCGAGCGTGGAGATTAGATCGTCGGCGTACTTTGTGACTTTTTGGGATTTTCATAGTATGTAAATTGAACATTGTATTAACATTATCATGGAAGGATGTATAAGTATGGACACTTATGTATTTGATTTTCAACAATTTAAATTATGTAGACTTTTAGTTCTTTAATGTTATCAAATAATGTATGTTAAATGTGGATGATGAATGAGATGAAGACAGTGGTTCTTTTACTTCCGCTACTCTGTTCTTATATTCACGTGTATCTCAGCTGAATGTTATTGTTGGGTAAATGCCCCACTGTAATGACGCTCGCTATACCGACGTGGGTTGGTATAACCGTACCGGTATAATGAGGGTCGCTACAAATATTCTGGCAAGGATGAGGAAAAAAGTAACACTCTCTGACAAGGACCCCCAATTAATTTTTCCATATAAATATTATTAGAGAAAAAAACTGTCATATATGACGATATGAGAGAGTGACCACTAACCAATAATTGAGATAAGAATATATAACATTTACATATAGATGAGAGGTGAGAGATAATGAGTTAAAAATTTAAGAGCCAAAACTTCGAGTTTGAGGAGATTTTATTATAACAATATTATATAACATATATTAAAAGTTATCGAAAATGGAAACGAAAAAGTGGATGCGGAATTGAGTGTTTCCGCTTCCGCATCCTATAAGAATTCAATTATCCATTTTTGCTTCCGCTAAGCTATCGAAAAGTTCTTTTCGAAATTCTGCATCCTATAAAAAATGCGAAAACAAGTCGGTTAAGTAAAAATCGGAGGTCCATTGGCAACCCTAGCCTTGACGCTCTTTCAACTGTCGAGCTTTGTGTGTCTCAACAAAAATTTTTTTTTTGGTAGAAAAATATAGATCTACACTAGAAAGACATAGTGCCAATTACATATCGCAAAAGTCAAGATCATCAACCAGAAACAAAAGCATAACCAAAAATACATCAAGAAACCTATAAACAATCCAACAAAAAGAAGCCCACTCTTTGACAGCCAAAGGTGATAGCAATCATGGTAGTTCTTACACCTTGTCCTTGATGTAAATTCTCTCCAATTCCTCTGGGATACGTCCATAGTATATTTGTGAATTTTCTCGTTATATTTTTTTGCACTTTATGTTGTGCCCAGTATCTTAATATTGTATCCTGGGTTCCTGATCGAAAAAAGAAAGGGAAAAAAAAAAAAAACTCCGACTCCTCGGTGATGGACTGCTGATCCAAAGGCTGCTGCTCCACCAATAAAAAAAGGGTGAATAGATTTTGCTGGCTGTGGGGTTCGAACCCACGCGCACTTCAGTGCAGAAGATCTTAAGTCTTCCCCCTTAACCACTCGGGCAAACCAGCTGTTTGATTGAGAGCTTATTTAACAATAGATACTTATATACATGATAATATATCCTATACTCATATATTTTAGATATTTCATCATATATACCCTACAATGTAGTTCCATATATTTAACTCAGTAAAGAAGATTGAAAGACCATCTTACGACTTACATCACTCTTTAATTAAAACAAGCACACACATCCTCTATTTCTCTCTTTGGGGCTGAGACGAAGCCTCTCCCACCGATGTTAGAGGGGGGATACCAATCCCTCTCACCACCCTTTCTCTCCTATGGAGTAAGGGCATTTGATCTTTTAGATCTTTTTTTAACTGTTATGTTTGCATGATAGCCAAATCTTCTCTGAGTTCTAATGACATGTTTAACCCAAAAAGTATAAATAATTAGTTTTTATAGATTTAGGGGTGTAGAATATAATATATGATAGATTTCACAGACATATATGTAATCTTTCCGTAAATATATATATACCTTTGAGTATCTTAAGTTGTTAAAAACAATATCTTTGAATATCTCCAAATCATTGTAGTTATATTTCCCGTCCCAAATCATAAAAATAGTATGAAAAAGATTATAGATGCAAAATATGATAATATCCTTAAGCTACAGGCATGCATATCATTAAGCCGCCCTGAAATCTAACTGGTTTAAAGTGCATGCAAAATTTTAGATGTATTATTCACATTTTTTTTGACAATTATATAAATCAGAAATGTGTAGATGATTATAGATTCCCCGTGCCGGATCAATACGGCACGGGTGTATCATATCATGTTAAAAATTTTTCGATCCCCGACGCGGTATGCATGAGTAATGCCATTTTTTATTTTTTCCTTAAGATAGACTTATTGACATGATTTGATGTATATAGGTGCGATATATTACAATACGTTCGATACTAATTGTACTAGTGCGAACCGATACGATTACGTTCAACCCTAAATGATTATGACAAATCATAAGAGTTGATATGTAGAAAACTCCATCTCTTAAATTTATTTTTGCAAGTGATATAAAATATTATCTATTAAATTAAGAAAAACACTTGATGTTTGAAAGAAATATCCGATCATTTGCATCCGTAGATAAATAGATGTAGACTTCCCATCTAATTGTATCTAAAGTTGAGCAGTTAAATATTTTTTTTTATCCGGTTATACAAATACTGTTTGGAATTAGATGAGATTATAGATTTTGGAGAGAATCTTATATATCATTGATTTTGAAAAAAGATAGATTCAGTATCACGACAATCAACCTTCAAAATCTGGTTTGAGTTTTTATTAGTTCTAAATTATATAATGGTATTTTACTTTATCACCCCTGTGGTGCCATTTCCTGCCACCTAAGCCCAAGCCGTTAAGGCCCATCAACGCCTTCTCTACGATGCGACTTCCCCGCAAAGTCTCACGTTCTCCGAGAGATCGGATGGAGAAGGGGCCCACCTCGCCAGCTGTTCCTAGCAAGGTGCTATCGAGCTCGTCAGCAGGCGCCTTCCGAACAGCCACAGAAGGTTCCGAAACAGAGCAAGTAACCCTGCTACGCGGAACACCCCTGGACATCACCGAACAGCATGTTCGACCCCTATGCGGGTCACCTGCTTGAAGGTGCGTCCAAAGGGTACCGAGCAGGTTCTCTGGTTGTGCACGGTCGTAACCGTCCCAAGCCACGTCCTCCACCATCAAGAGGCACGAACCGCCTGGCAGCCCAACGGGCACCTGGGCGCATAACTCCTCCCTATGTGCGCCCATCGTGGCGCCTTTCAGGCACGATCTATCAGCGTACGCACACTGGCCCTAGCACCGGGGCCTATAAAAGAACAGGTACAGTACCATGCAACGGTACGTTCTCATCCTCGCGCGAACACAATTCTTGCATTCCGAAACCCCCTGCCTCTCAAGTCCTCACTGACTTAGGCATCGGAGGTTTCCCCGGTCTTCACCGGGTCCCCTTGATTCCCTTCTGGTTTTGCAGGAGTTCGTCCTCACCAGCGATCGTCTTCCCTCTTTAGTGGAGGCCCGTTTGGCTCCGGCCCAAACAGGATATACCACCACATTGGGCGCCGTCTGTGGGAAACGACGCTGCCATGGCTCGAGGACGATCTTCATACCAGAACGTAGGAAGCAGGGCGACGAGGTCCCGCCAGTCACGAGGGGACTCTCGCCGTCGATCCCCCCCTGGCGACGTCGCCATTGACCCCGCTGGTGCTAACCACGACGTCCCAGCACCGCCGGCTGTTGCACCTGCAACTGCCCTCGAAGTAGCGGAGCTTCGGGGGCAAATGCAGCAGTTGACGGGCGTCTGCCTCGCCCTGAGCGGCCAGTTGGCGGGGGCAGCGGCCCCGGCGGTTTCCCTGCCGCGTGAGCGGCAGGCGGAATCGTCACATCGACGCTCCCGCGTCCCCCTGGCGCCGCAGGAGCAGCAGGTGGAGTCGCCGCGCCGGTCTCACCGGGCCCCGTCGGAGGAGCGGGCACCAGTGCGCCGTGGGCGTTGGCCCCGACGCTCTATCATCTCCCCCCGTCCGCCGCGATCGGTCGTGGGAGGCAACTCCCACGCCTCTGGGCGAGGGGGCCCCGCCAACTCCGAACAGGAGCTCGCCAGGCGCCTGAAGCGTGTGGTCGACCTCGAACGCCGCATGGACGCGATGGTTCAGCGTGCGGAGGGCAAGGCTCCGGCGGAGGACGACTTGGACTTCCGCTCTCCTTTCAGCAGGGAGATCCTGGAGGCCCAGGTCTCCTCCAAACTCCCTCTGCCCACCATCGCGCCCTACGACGGCACAACCGACCCGGCCGACCACATCCATGGCTTCGAGTCGCACATGGTGTTCCACGGAGCATCGGACGCGGCCAAGTGCAGGGCTTTCTTTCCTGCAACGCTCAAGGAAACCGCTAGGGCTTGGTTTGAAACCCTCCCCGCGGGCTCCATCACTTCCTTCCGCCAACTGAAGAAGTCCTTCAGGGACAACTTTCTTGGCGGGAGATCGCAGCCGCGAACGGCGGCTTCTCTTCTGGCTGTGCGCCAGAAGAAAGGCGGGCACTCTGGGACTTCGTCAAGAGGTTCCGAACAGAGGCGCTTCGCATCTCGCGCCTGGACGTCCCTCTGGCCACCAGTGCCCTCATCCAGGGCACTCGCGACGGTTTTTGCAGAGGACCCTCGGCGTCCAGCAGCCTGCCACCCTCGCCGAACTACTCTCCATCGCACAGCGCCATGCAGCTTGCGAGGAGAGCCTGGCGGCGAGTAGGGCTGAGCAGGGGGAGCAGTCGGACAAGAAGCGGCCTTCCGACAACGGTTCTGACCGAGATCGGAAGAAAGGACGGCGCAATGGCGATTCTCCGCGCCGTCCGCGCCCCTTCACCAACTACACCCCCCTCACCGCGGCACCCGAACAAATCCTGGCAGAGATCAGGAATGAAGCTTTTGTTCGGTGGCCCCAAAGAATGCGCTCCGACCCCCGAAAGCGCGATCAAAATAAGTACTGTCGCTTTCATCGCGACATGGCCACGACACCTCCGAGTGCCGCCAGCTTAAGGACGAAATCGAGACCTTATCAAGCGCGGCTACCTGGGACGGTTCGTGCGCCGGAACGAAGAGCGCCCCCGACGCCGAGACCGCACTCCCGAGCAGCCGATCAACAACGAGCCCAATGGGCAAGAGATCAACGTGATCGCGGGAGGTTTCGGCGCGGGCGGTGAAAGCACTCGAAGCCGACGCGATTACGCAAGGCGAGTGCATGTCGTAGACAGGCCTTCGGCTGTTCGGTCGGCCCATATCCTGCCAGTCCTGTGCGCGCACAGTCCGAGGAGGCTATAACCTTCTCGGATGAAGATCTTGTAGGGGTTAC
Organism: Colocasia esculenta; assembly: GCA_014218235.1. NCBI lineage: Eukaryota > Viridiplantae > Streptophyta > Magnoliopsida > Alismatales > Araceae > Colocasia > Colocasia esculenta. The sequence goes on along the minus strand of CM024755.1, from coordinate 6,517,534 downwards.
GACCCCCCACACTGATGCGTTGGTCGTTTCGGCCACCATCAACCACTGTAACGTGCGGAATTCTGGTGGATAATGGAAGCGCCCCCGATGTCTTGGCTTACGATTGTTTTGTCCTCATGGGTGCGAACCGATCAACTCACCCTGTGAACTCGCCACTTTTTGGCTTTTCGGGAGTTTCGGTTCAGCCCATGGGAAGGATTCGCCTTCCGATCACCTTGGGAACGGCTCCAAAGGCTGTGACCAAAATTGTTGACTTCCTAGTCGTCAACAGCATGCCTGGATACAATGCTATTCTAGGCAGAGGTCTGATCGACGCATCAAAGCAGTACCTTCGTCGCTCCATCAGAAGATGAAGTTTCCTACTCGAGTGGAGTGGGCGAAGTGCTCGGGTGTCCGCGAGTCTCGCCGTTGCTATGTCCTCTCTAAGAGACAACAACCACTCGCTGATCCAGCTCCTCCGGCCTCCGATCAGCCTTCAACCAGCCGAGGGACGCCTGCTGAAGACTTAATCCCTGTTCAAGTAGACAACGACCCCGAACACGTCTTGTACATTGGCGCCTTGTTGACAGAGGCCGAGCGGCAACGCTACACAACTTTCATGCTGGCCAATTTGGACGTGTTCGCCTGGTCTGATGACGAGCTTCCAGGCATCCCCCCAGAGGTCATGGTGCACCGTCTCCGGTTGGATCCCCGGATCCCACCAGTACAGCAAAGGAGGCGACCTGTGAACCGAGAACGGCAGACCGTGATACAGGATCACGTGATCAAAAGCCGAGCTGTTGGGCTCCTCCGAGAAGCCCAATATCTGAGATGGATCTCCAACGTGGTCCTCGTGCGCAAGGCCAATGGCAAATGGCGTGTGTGCGTGGATTACAAAGATCTTAATAAGGCAACGCCCAAAGATAACTTCCCCTGCCGCGCATTGATCAGCTGGTGGACGCAACTTCCGGGCACGAGCTCCTTAGCTTTTTGGATGCCTACTCTGGTTACCACCAGATCAGCATGCATCCCCGGATCAAGACGCCACGACGTTCGTTACAGACTTAGGCTTATACTGTTTCACCAGGATGCCTTTCGGTCTGAAGAATGCAGGCGCGACTTATCAGCGGCTGGTCCACAAGATGTTCGAGCAGCAGATCGGGCGCAACATGGAGGTTTACGTTGATGATATGTTGTCAAGACTCTTCCAAGTACTGAACATTTCCGACCTCCAGGAAACTTTCACAACTCTGCGAAGGTATAATATGAAGCTTAATCCTGCCAAGTGCGCGTTTGGTGTTCGGTCGGGTAAGTTCCTCGGGTTCCTCGTATCAAACAGAGGAATAGAGGCGAACCCGGAAAAAATCCAAGCAGTGCTTGAAATGAGCAGTCCGAAGACAGTGCGCGACGTCCAACGCCTGACAGGCGTCTGGCGGCACTGAACCGGTTCATGTCCCTAGCAGCAGAAGAAGTTTTAACTTCTTCAAATTGCTCCGAGGCCCTAAAGCTCCTCGAAGCAAGGGGGGCAAGTACGGTGGACTGATGAATGCGAAGCCGCCTTCACCGAGCTGAAGGCATATTTGGCAGCCCCTCCTGTTCTCTCAAAGCCTGTGCTCGGAGAACCTCTGTTCGTATACCTTTCGGTCACCGAACACTCTATCAGTGCGGTCTTGATCAGAGAAGTAGGAGCGGCGCAGCATCCCGTATACTACATCAGCAGGGTCCTCCAAGAAGCTGAAAGGAGGTACCCCAGGGCAGAGAAACTCGCCCTTGCTCTCGTCACAGCTGCTCGGAAGCTTAGGCCCTATTTTCAGCCCATTCCGTTACAGTTCTAACCGATCAACCGCTGAAATCCATTCTTCAGCGGCCGGAGGCCTCCGGTAGGTTGGTTAAGTGGGCGATAGAGCTTGGTGAGTTGACATCAGCTTCCGACCGAGGACGGCGATCAAAGCACAGGCGTTGGCAGACTTCGTGGCGGAATGTACCCTTCCGGCCGAGCAGATCCGCCGTTGGCAGACGAGCCCCCATGGGAGCTCTATGTTGACGGATCCTCTTGTGTCACCGGAAGTGGGGCAGGTTTGGTCCTCACCTCCCCGGAGGGGTTAGAGTTCCAATACGCCTTCGTTTCCGCTTTCCAGCCTCCAACAACGTCACCGAATACGAAGCTTTACTGTCGGTATCCGCATGGCTAGGCACCTCGGGGCCATTCGGCTTAGAGTCTTTAGTGACTCCCAGTTGGTCGCCAGCCAGGTGAGCGGACAGTTCGGAGCAAGGGAACCTCGCATGGCTCAATACCTCCAACAGGTCAAGAGCCAGACAGAGGGCCTCGTATACTTCGAGGTTATAGGTATTTCCACGGGAGCAGAACGCGCGAGCTGATGCACTGGCCAAATTGGCATCTTCAGGTGACATCACCCCTTCTCGCTCTGTCTTCATTGAAGAGCTCGCCTTGCCGAGCACGGAGATTGATGTAGCCGCCATAGAACGGGCCCACCACCCCAAGTTGGGTGGACCCTCTCGTGGCGTACCTCCTCCGAGGTGAGCTTCCGCCCGAACAGGATGAAGCTCGGAAAGTCAGGATGCGCTCGCAACATTTCACCCTCGTAGAAGGCAAGCTGTACGGCGGTCCCTTGCAAGACCTCTTCTGCGTTGCCTCAACCCTGAGGAGGCCCTTGCGGCCACAGAGGAAGCTCACGAGGGGCTGTGCGGAAGCCATCTGGGGGGCAGAACGCTAGCGCGCACCCTCATCCGAGCAAGGTTCTGGTGGCCTTCTCTTCAGAAGGATTGCATGACCTTCGTCAGGAAATGTCCAGAATGCCAAAAGTTCGGAGTACTCATCAAGCAACCGGCCGAACAGCTTCACAGTCTGTTCGAGCCGCGCCCTTTCGCCATATGGGGCATTGACATCTTGGGTCCCTTTCCAGAGGCCCAAGGTCGGAAGAAATTTCTTTCGTAGCCATCGATTACTTCACCAAGTGGATCGAGGCCGAACCCGTTACACAATCACCGAACAAGCCGCATGGAAGTTCGTATGGAAGAACCTTCTCTGCAGTTTGGCGTCCCCAGGGTGATTACGTCTGACAACGGGAAACAGTTTGACAGCACCTTCTTCAAGCAGAAGTGCGCTGAGCTCGAATCTACAACCACTTCACCTCCGTCGCTCATCCCCAAGCTAACGGTCTGGTCGAAAACGCCAACCGAACATTGCTGCACGGGATCCGAACCAGAGTGGAGGCTGCAGTGGATCATGGATCGATGGGCTCCCAAACGTCCTTTGGTGTCACCGAACAACTGCTCGGGCTACAGGGGAAACACCTTTCCACCTGGCTACGGCTCGGAAGCAGTTGTGCCTTTGGAAGTAGCCCTTCCAACCATCCGAACTAACCACTTCGGCGAAGCCGCCAATAACCGCGCTCTTCGGGAAAATTTGGACATGCTAGGCGAACGATAGAGACGCCAGCATTCGCCTCGTTTCCTATCAGCAGCGACTCGCACAATATTATAATGCGCGGGTTCGGGAAAAGCGGTTCAATGTGGGAGATTTGGTTCTGCGCCGTTGTTCGGCTTCGGACCCCCGAAGAGCAGTAGGCAAGCTTGCCATAAATGGGAAGGACTTATCAGGTCACCCATGTCCTCGGGAAAGGCTCATATAAGCTCACTACCCCTAGTGGCGAAGCCATACCCAGGACTTGGCATGTCTCTAATCTTAAGGCTTATTATGTATAAAAGCCTTCTTTCAGCATCCTACCTCTCTCCCCCTATTCCTGTTGTTTCATAAGCATTTAGGATATACCCCTGATCGGGACCTCCTAAACATGCAACGCTTATGAAGCTAACGGATTCCGAGCCGAGCAGGAACAAACAACATAAGGGAGAAGATAGAGAAAGGAAAGCTACAAGACAAGCTCATAAGCAGAAGAGTTCCTTCACAAAAAGTTTTCTTACATTGACCTCTCTGGCCGTGGTTGCAAAAAGAAGGTATAAGAAATACATAGAACAGGAGATAGCTAAGGAACCTGTTCGGAGGGACCGGCCTTCATCCGAAGAAGGCATTCGCCCAGATTGGAACTGCGCAAATCGCACATCATCCAAGCGGGCATCATTGGTCCGGCGCTTGCACTCCGAACAGCCGCCTCGAAAGCTTCTTGGGCACGCCCAACCCAGGATAGACGCTCGCCGAACTCCCTTCCGGCGTTCAGACCTATTCTGTAGCAGCGCTCCCCGTATTGCTCCAACTCCTCCCTATAGTCCGGTCCAGCCTTGTACTCCGCCACGGCACGAACCCCAGCATCTGTGACCACCTTAGCCAGAGCATCCTTCTCGGCCCGGGCCACCATGACATTCGTCTCCGAGGCTTGAAGGGCAGTCTTGAGGTTCTTCACCTCCTCCTCCAAGTCCGCCTCGCGAGCCTTATGCCTTGCCGTGAGGTCCTGGCAGTAAGCCGACTGCGCTTCATATAAATATTTCTGCTTCCGGGACCGAGCAGCCATAGCCTTCAGGACGCCCAGTGATGTAGATATACCTCCACAAGAGCCTCAAGATCGACGTCACTTGCTACGTCATCATCTTGGTTCTCGGGATGGTATCCTCTGTCTGCACCTCTGGAGTCCTCTCAGAGGGAAGGTCTTGGCACCTTGCCAGGCGATCAAGGTAGGAGGCAGACGGGCTGGGAGGCAACTTCCTTGGCGACTTTCGACGCGACGGAGCGTTGCCTCCAGAGCTGCTACGGAAGGCACCACGGGGAGTCTGCGGTGCAGCACCTCCCGCAGAGGTCTATCGTCATCCTCGGAGCTCTCGCCCCCAGCCGCAGCGGCGGCAGACGAGATCGCGGCATCACCGGTCATGGGTTCTTCAGGCCGAATCAACTTGGAAGCCACGGCAACAACACTCATTGAGCCCGAAGCTTGACCCGCTCCGGTGGCCTCCTGCCTTGTTGTCGGCTGAGCCCCCCCTCCATCCTGGTGGCGAGGGCCACAAGGGCTGTTGAGCGGCCCTCCTCGGCGTCCCCAAGTCCTTGAGTGCTCTCCTCCGAGGACGGCTGCACTCTCGCCGACTACGAATCCCCAGCGATCACCTCGGCTGCACTCTCGCCGATATACGGCCTTCGGTGATCACTGAGGTGGGGAGCATGGGGGGCAGGGTGTCTCCACTTCCTTGTGGAACGTCCCCTCTCGGAAGAACTGCCTCGCCAGTACCACGAACGACCGCGGCGCAGGAGTGGAGTATGTGGCTGCCCTCTCCTCGGACCAGGATGTACGCTCCCGCCTGGCGCGCCATCCCGCTCGGCGCTCCCCTCACCAGACAGGATCACCCGATCCTCATCACCCGGCGACTCCGTCAGCCCTCCAGAGCGGTCCGATCCATCGCTGACCATTATCAGGCCTAGCTCGGCGGCATCTTCATGACCGCCTCTGAACGGTCCACGGCTGGAGCTGCGGGCGCCCTCTCCTCGGACGCCCCCGCACGCTGGCGAGATCTTCGAACCATCAAAGGTCAAGATCCTCCTCTGGCTCTTCCTCCATTGCTGCGGCGTCTCCTGCAGCGCGCAACATCAGCTTCCTCAGCTTCCTCTTTTTTGGAACTCGGGGCTCGTCGGATACCCCTCCTTCGGGAGAGCGATTCCTGGCTGGCGGCTCCATCACAGCCGTCTTCCGCTTCTCTTCCTCTTCGGTTGGGGGAGAGAGTCGTCCTCCCCGCGGTCGTACCCGTCTCAACCACCTTCTTCGCGGCACCTCCCTGCGCTGCGGCCTTCACTTGCCGTGTAGGCCCCTTCGCAGAGCCTCCCTCGTCCATCCTTATTGAGCAAATGCTGACGGGGATCACCTCGACATAATTGGCCATCTCCTTCTGGTCCCGACCAGCCGCTATTTCTTCATCGTCTGGAAAGACAGAGAAAAAGGATCAGAACCCATGAATGCGAGAAAAGAAACAAGCAGAACAGCAAGAAGACTTACCCCAGGCGCGGCTAAGCTTGCACTTCGCAAGCTTGTACTCGGTCAGGTACCCCTCGGCATGGTTCACCGAGACCGTATTCAGCATTGGGAGGCTGCGGCTGCTCCCGAATCAAGAAGGGGCCATATCAGCCCTCCTCAGGGGCTCCACCACCCTCGTGGGGAAGTCCCAATCAGGGATGTTGCTCCCTTCTTTCTCCCCACGGAGAAAAGTCGCCCTGTCCACCCTTTGTGTTGGACAGGCGGGGCGAGAAGTTGATCCGCATCCGGTTGGTACGATGTTTCACGTACACGATCCCCATCCCGGACTGCGGAGAGCACGCCAGCTACTAAAATGACTTCGGAGATCTCCGAAGTCGCTTCAATCTTCTTCTTCCTGCATATGGCGCAGAAGACGAAGATGGTCCTCCACGAGTTGGGAGTCAGCTGGATAGGCGCCACCTTCCAGCTTAGAAGTAGCTCCTTCGCAATCTCCGGCACCGGCAGCGGAGACCAGCCTCTAGCAGATCTAAGGAGAGCACAAGCACCCCGGCCTCTGGGAGGTACGACTCGTCCTCGGCGCATCAGGACAGATGTCGTATCCTCGCCGATGCGAAAGCGCTCTCGCAGACCCTCAAAGCTCCGGTACTTCGCCACTTTCGCTCCCACCGGCGGCATCCCGCTGGCTTCAACGACCTCTTTCCTTTCTGAGCCATCGGTGGAAGGTAGAGAGGGCAACGAGCGGAGAAGAAGAACAAGGCGGAGGAAGGACTCGGAGGGAGGGCGGAGGGGAGAGCAGGTTGGGAAGTAGTGCACCCTGAAAACCTATCGAAGACGAAGACCCTGCTTTCACCCCCTCCCTTCTTATAAGGAAGTAAGGCGCGAAATTCGAAGCGGGACTTGGAAACGGCGTTTCCCTCCACTCCAAGTCTCCACTCGAATGACCCGCGGGTGACCGTCGGGCCTGCTGCGTGACATTCTGGGTATGACATGACCCACTGGTCATCATGAAAGCTTCATCTTCGAGGCGAACCCTTCTGCGAAAGCTCACTATAGGTCTGTTCAGATCTCCGAGGACGATACCGCATTGCGGAGGTGACATCCGAGCAGGGCACGCCCACAAGCGCTCTGGCTTCTGAGCCACTGAGGGCGTGGGGGGCAAGTGTGGTGGCCATTTCCTGCCACCTAAGCCCAAGCCGTCAAGGCCCATCAACGCCTTCTCTACGATGCGACTTCCCCGCAAAGTCTCACGTTCTCGAGAAGATCGGATGGAGAAGGGGCCCACTCGCCAGCTGTCCTAGCAAGGCGCTACCGAGCTCGTCAGCAGGCGCCTTCCGAACAGCCACAGAAGGATTCCGAACAGAGCAAGTAACCCTGCTGCGCGGAACACCCCTGGACGTCACCGAACAGCATGTTCGACCCCTATGCGGGTCACCTGCTCGGAAGGTGCGTCCAAAGGGTACCGAGCAGGTTCTCTGGTTGCGGCACGGTCGTAACCATCCCAGGCCACGTCCTCCACCATCAAGAGGCACGAACCGCCTGGCAGCCCAATGGGCACCTGGGCGCATAACTCCTCCCGTTATGTGCGCCCATCGTGGCGCCTTTTCAGGCACGATCTATCAGCGTTACGCACACTGGCCCTAGCACCGGGGCCTATAAAAGAACAGGTACAGTACCATGCAACGGTACGTTCTCATCCTCGTGCGAACACAATTCTTGCATTCCGAAACCCCCTGCCTCTCAAGCTCCTCACTGACTTAGACATCGGAGGGTTTCCCCGGTCTTCACCGGGTCCCCTTGATTCCCTTCTGGTTTTGCAGGAGTTCGTCCTCACCAGCGATCGTCTTCCCTCTTTAGTGGAGGCCCGTTTGGCTCCAGCCCAAACAGGATATACCACCACAACCCCTATTTTTCTTGTAAAAAGACAAACATTAATGTAGCTTTTATTGTTCTCATTTTTCTACCCCACACTTCTTAAAAACTTTGTAAAATCCATGTTGAGGCAGTTTTTTTTTTGGAGAAAATCCATTTTCACCTTTTTTTTTGTTTCTATCTCCCTCTTGTTTCTGTTCATGAGAGAGTTTTTGTCTTGTTAGAATTGTTGAATGATATTTGATTGACGGTTTTAGAATGCAACACAAACCTTTACAAAAAGTAACATTTAACATTTGTCAGAATCTAATAAAATATATAAGTAAAATAAATAAGTACATAAGTATAATAAGTAGATAGTTAAGTGGAACAAATTTATTTCACATTTTCAATTATTTATTCTACTTATTTTAGGGGTGTCAATCGGGTCGGGTCGGCCCGAAGGCCCAGTGGCCCGGCTCAATTTTACACGGGTTTGAGCCGAATATTTTAATCTTTTTTAAATTTTGAGTCCGACTCGGAATAATATTGGGTCGGGCCTGGGTTTGGCTCGGCCCGGCCCGGACAATCCGGTGGCTCGGTAATTTTTTTTAAATAAGTGACACAACGATAATTCTAATATTCTAAAATTTTAGATTGAAAATTGTGTTGTGGAACTATTTTTAATGACTTAATATTTATTTATATTTGTAACAATTAGAAATAAGTTTATATAGATTAATTTAATATTTATTTTATGTTGTTTTGATTCAATAAACACCAATTTTATTTTAAAAAATAGTAAAAATATTTTTAAAAAGATAAAATTAGGTCGAGCTGAGTCTACCTAATCGCTCGAGCCGGGCTGAGTTTCTAAAAATCAAGTCTAGCTCTAGACCGGACCGAGCGTGAGCTGATCGATTAGAGATCAAACTAGACCTGAGTCAGCCCAGACCCGACTCCTTACCATCTCTAACTTATTCACATACTTATTCTACTTATAAATGGATCAAATAAATTGATAAGTAAAATAAATAATATATAAGTAAAAAATAAATATACAAGTGGAACAAATAAATTTAAACTACTTATTTATCTCTTTATTATATATATATATTTATTTATTTATTTTACTGATCAGTAGGGGTGTCAATGGGTCGGGCCTAAATTGGCCTTGTTAGGCCCGGCCCAAGCCCGGTTTTATAAAAGCCGGCTCGGGCCCGGCCCAGGCCCGGGGATAGGCCCGGTATGGCCCGCCCAGAAAAGCTCGAAAAGCCCGGCAGGTCCGAAAAATAAAAAAGTATTATTTTTATTTTTTTATAATATATAATTTTAATACATCTACTATAATATATCCAAAAAATAATAATATATATTTTACTTATATCTATATAACATTTAACTTGTAAAAGATTATATTTTTGAGTAGATTTATTGTAAAAAAATACATATAACTCTCTGTCTAAATATAAATTTTATATTTAATATAAATTATATTTATTATTTTTCGGGCCGGCAGGTCGATCGAGCCGGGCCACACAAAGCCCAAGCCCGACCCTACTTTTTTTCGGGCAGGGCCGGGCCGGGCCAAAAATTTGTAACGTGCTTATTTTTTCGGCCTAAGCCCGGTTAAAATCGGGCCAGACTTCCGGGCCTCCGGGCCGGCCCGGCCCGGCCCAATTGACATCTCTACTGATCAGTAGATCAAATACATAAATAAATAGAACAAATAAATATATAAATACATTAAATAAAAATATAAGTGAAACAAAATCATTTCATTTAATCAATTATTTATTTTACTTACGTATTTATTTATTTCACTTATATTTTATTGATCTTAATAAATATTTACTATTATTATTTTATAAAATTTATATTATATTTTATAACAATTAATCAAAACTCACTAAATTATTCTAACAGGATAAAAAGTTAAAAACTCTCAATTAACATTTCTCAAACTTAAAAGTCGTATGCACGTGCGAAGGGGAGTGCTACATAAAAGGGACGCATCCTCCCGCTCCCGTAGAACCCTAAAGCCTGCTTCTTCACTTCGAGCCCCCGCCACCAAAAACCCTAGCAAGGGGAAGCCACCCCGCCGTGAAGGGAGAGGGGGTGGCGGCGCCCGCTAGCGATGGCGCTCTACCTGCTCTTCGAGTCGGCCTCCGGCTACTCGCTGTTCCAGGCGCACGGCATCGACGAGATCGGGCAGAACACGGAGGCCGTCCGCAACTCCGTGCTCGACCTCAACCGCTTCGGCAAGGTGGTGAAGCTCGCCGCCTTCAAGCCCTTCTCCTCCGCCCTTGACGCCCTCAACCAGTGCAACGCCGTCTCTGAGGGTGAGGCCACACGAGGAAGGAATGGGGTTGGACTTCGTGTTCTTGGGTTCTCTTTTCCGGGGCTTGAGCATTTTGTCGATTTCCTGTTTGTCGTTGGGATTCAGGTATTCTGACTGATGAGCTGAGGAACTTCCTGGAATCGAGCCTCCCAAAGGGCAAGGAAGGGAAGAAGGCCAAGTACAGTCTGGGAGTGGCGGAACCGAAGATTGGTTCCCAGATTTCTGAAGTGACGAAGATTCCTTGCCAGAGTAATGAGTTCATTCTTGAGCTACTCCGCGGTGTTCGATTACACTTCGACAGGTTCATCGAGAGTTTGAAGGTTTGCATACCCGTTCCCTCTTGTTATTGTCTATGTTCTCCCTGGAATAGCAGTGTGCTTATGTTATCCGCTTTTTCTTGCTGGCTTGTTCTTGTAGCCACATGACTTGGAGAAGGCCCAGCTGGGTTTAGGGCACAGCTATAGCCGTGCAAAAGTCAAGTTTAATGTCAACCGAGTGGATAATATGGTTATCCAAGCCATATTTCTCCTCGACACTCTAGACAAAGATGTCAATTCCTTCTCGATGAGAGTTAGGTGAGTTGGAATCTTTATCTAAATGTATTGTATAAGTTGTGCAAACGAGAAGGCAGGTTGTCAAAACTCCAGGCAAGCTAACACAAAAATGAGATTTTTCGCTATCCATTGAATTCTAAAATTTCCTCTTTTTTTCATATGTTGGAGATTATTCTTTCTTATGTGACCATTGCATATGGTTAATAACATTATTTTCTACCTCTTACATGTTCCTTTGGTTATAAGCTTATGGTACGTACATTTGTCAACTTATGTGCCGACCTGGTGCTTAGAGGCTAGTGATGATCCACCACTTAGGGCTGTCTGGCTGCTTTGAAAAAACCCCTTGATTTCCACTTTCCAGCAGTTATATACACTTCGGTTCTCTTTGCCAAGTATATGGAGGCTGTATTGAGAGAACCAGCTATCCAGGTGATCTAGCCATTATAGACCAAAGAAACAGGTTTTGTTTTTTTTCTATGGATTATAACTGCTTTCATCCAAAGACAGTTGAATGATATCTCATAATACTGCTTCGTACTGTTGTTCCCTCTAAGTGTAGCATCATAATTAACCTTGAATACAATCACCAGTTTGATGACACCATACTTCCATACCTACTGAGGCAAATGAGTCGTTTTTTAGTACTCAAAAGTGCTGCTCTTCTCTGGTCTTCTCTGGCCAGCTTCATGTTGTGGCACTCCCTCTACCCTTCTCTATTATATCCCTTGCTTATGGGTTGAGCCTTCTTCTGCCTTCTTCCTCTTTCTGATGGGAGGTGAGTTCATCATCCTATAGGAATGGCGGTGGTCCAGTGGAGCAGGACATAGTTGCACATGGAGTGTTTTGTCATAGCATCTACGATACACTTTGCAATTGAATTGCTTTGTATATGCAATTTCTTCAAACTTGAACAATATCAGAAGGTTATGAATCTCTTTTCCCTAATCCCCTTCTTTTCTTTTTGAGGACTCTATTGTAACACAGCATCCTTCAAGTGGATTGGCAAAAACCATCTTGCTGAAGTTCAATTCCGGACATCTTCCCCCCATTCTATTTACTGTTTTGTTAGTCTTATCGGCATATCTAATTTCCTCTGTTTGGAGGCTCTTGTAGCCTATCATATCCTTGATCTATATCCTTTATAAGGTCAGCCATTAGGCTCAATAGCATCAAAGCCTAGAAAAGACATTTGATTGTGCGGGAGAGTTTGACACTATTTGCATAACTGTGTAGAGACATTCTGACTCGGAGGGCTTAGCAAGGCATGTAATATTATCTGTGCCATAGATGAAGTGATTATTCACAGTCAGAATTTGATCCCTACCATGTTGTTCTTGTCAATTTTTTCCTGCACTCATTGCTTTGTCATGTAATTTTGTGTTTTGGTGGCCAAAGACTTAAGCTAATCCCATCAAGGTCACCCTCTTTTTTTTGTGAATGCTCATTCTCTCTGAGACCTTCTAATTTGTGTAATTTTTTGAGGTTTTTCTTTATTTTTAAAATCTATGTTACACATGTTACTTACTTTTATTAACTTTTATTCATAGAGAATGGTACTCGTGGCATTTCCCTGAACTTGTCAGATAGTCAATGATAATTACTTGTATGCCAAAATTGCAAAGTCTGTGGAGAACAAATCAGAATTGACAGAGGATAACATCCCGGCACTAGCAGACATACTTGGTGACGAGGATAAAGCAAAGGAAGTTGTTGAAGCAGCTAAAGCATCAATGGGTAAGATGGAGGAAGCTCGCTCAACACACACACACTCTCTCTCTCTCTCTCTCTCTCTCTCTCTCGCATATATATGGTTTACTTTTGTGTTATATCTATCCTTTTCTGCCATTCAGGACAAGATTTGTCGCCCATTGACTTGATCAATGTTCAGCAGTTTGCCCAAAGGGTAATGGACCTGTCTGAGTATAGAAAGAAACTCTATGATTATCTTGTCAAAAAGATGAATGACATTGCACCCAACCTGGCTAGTCTAATCGGTGAAGTTGTTGGAGCTCGCCTGATTTCTCATGCAGGCAGTCTTTCAAACCTGGCCAAGTGTCCATCGTCTACCCTTCAAATTCTTGGTGCTGAGAAGGCACTATTCAGTTTGTGTTATGCTTTTATATTTCATTTCTCTCATCCCAGTTTAATGTCCTCAAAGAAGATGCTTTTTAATAATTTAAACGATAAGCTCAGGGGAGGTGTGTTCTTAACCACATTGCAGATTGACATTGATGTGGGGATTGTGGCAATTAGTAAGTTTGGGTAATTGACTAATAAACGTGTTACATCCTATGGAAGATGAAGATTTATATGCATGCTACTGGAGCATCTAGTATCTCATTTTCTTTTCAAGAACTTATGGAGGTGGGGGGCATCTCCTTTTCTTTTCAATAATCTGTGTGTGAGCACTTGTAAAGGTAGCTTTGGATACAGAAAAGTTCATAGCTAAATTTATGCATCATTCAGTTGGACATGGTTGCTGCTTGGTAGTATGGTACGTTGAAATTCATATAGAATTTTATGTATATTTCTAAAAGTCAAAGTACTATTGCACTCGAGCTTTCTTTCTAAAGAGCTTTTGGAGATGGGTGTAGATAATTTCTCTTGATGCATAATTGAGGACTCCTACACATTGTGATTGTGAATGCCCAGTGCATGAAAGATATGGTTTTTTTTTTAATGTTTTCCCTATTATAAATGACATTAAGTAAAAATCTGCCCTGGATTTACATTTGCATGTTTGCATGCATACCCTTTGTACATGAGTTAAATGTCACATGTAACCTTTTTTTTTTGAAAAGTGGACATATACCCTTATTAGTCACTTTTCATTAACAAATCATGAAAATCTCGAAGGAGAGATGAATAAGACCTACTGTTTAATAGTCATAGGAATTCGCCACAGGGGCATGTGATCCCACATTCATTTATAGAGATTATACATGCAAATGTAAACAGAGGATAGATTTTCTGCAATTTCAGAAGCAGGGATGCATATATGCAAAAGCCCCAAAAAGATGCATTTGAGTTTGATCACTTGATCAAGAAACTTGGTTATGATTTTGTTGCCAAGGTTTATATTCATATATTGATCTTTCCTGTTTTTGACATTTGCCAGAGCTTTGAAAACCCGAGGAAATACACCCAAATATGGACTTATTTTTCACTCATCATTCATTGGCCGAGCATCTTCACGAAACAAAGGCCGTTTAGCTCGTTACCTAGCTAATAAATGTTCTATTGCCTCTCGCATAGACTGCTTTTCTGGTGAGTGTTACCTCGGTTATCGTTGGCTACTTTGACTGGACTCTAAACTAGCTAATAAGTTTGAGTTACAGAGATGAACACGACGGCGTTTGGAGAAAAGTTGCGGGAACAGGTTGAGGAGAGATTGGACTTCTATGACAAGGGTGTTGCACCTCGGAAGAATGTTGATGTGATGAAAGCGGCCATTGAGAGCACCTTAGACAAACCATCTGCTGATGGAGATGGTAAGATTTTCATGGTTATACCGTAGTGTGGCTCTATATCTTCCTAGTTACACAATCCTCTTAAATCTAGTAGTTCACCATTGATCATGGCTTTAATACATACTTAATTTAATGAATTTAAGGTCTGATCCAATTTTAGACTCACTTAATTAATTTTTGATCCATTTATTCATTTTTCCTTATGGGCAGTCCAAAAGAGTTCATAATTAACTCTCGGTGTGTTCCATCAGTAAATGGTAGGCATTTTAGAAGTTGGTAAAATTCCAAAACTGCCCTTCTCCTGACCTTAGAATGACAGTATATCATACTTGGTTTTGCAATGTTCTTAAGTATAATTTTGAGGTCAAATGCCCTAGTTGGTCTGTGAAAAATTCTGAGCTAATTGGATCCTATTCGTTGTGTGCCTGATCCAAATAAATATTCAAGATGGGCCCTCTGAGGTCTCAGCCAAGAAAAGTAAGAAGAAGTCCAGGGAAGAGGATGTTGCTGAACCAATGGACGAAGACCAGCCGGAAACTGAAAAGAAAAAGAAAAAGAAGCATAAAGCATCGACGGAGCAAGACGTGGATGCAGGTTCTGGAAAGCCGAATGGAACAGATGTTGGATCTGGGCACGAGGAAGAAAAAGTGAAAAAGAAGAAAAAGAAGCATCTTGAAGAGGCAGATGGAGCTGGTATTCAGACTACCAGCGAAAAGAAGAAAAAGAAGAAATCTAAAAGCCAAGATGATGAGTAAATTATTCAGCTCTGTGCTGGTTCAGGCTTGTGCAGTGTTTTGTTCTCCCATCTTTTGACTTAGAATGCTGTACGAAGCAAATCAAAAACTATTTGGGGATCCACTCTGTATTAAGCTCGATCATGTTTTGACTTTTCTTTAGTTAAAATGTTACAATGATATCAGTCTGGTCTTCCTAGTCCGAATGGGTAAATTTGTTCAGAAATTCGTGCTTGCTTTCACAGTGCAAAATTCATGATGAATTTAGTCAGCATACAGTTATAATGTTCTAGAACTATGCTTTTTACGCTGAACCGTCATTTGTCATATTAGTACTTGGGTAAAAGCTCTTCTTATGGTCCATTGCAATTGGAGATTCAAATCCGAGTTTGGGCCTTAAATTGCACTATTTCGTAGACTTAATTCTTCTCCGCAGATCCAAGCCACTAAACCCGACAACGTAGAATGAAAATTTGCGAATTCGTAGCCATCTCAGATGAGAAAGCTGCAAAACCAAGCATTTTTCTTGTCCGAAACGTGCAAAACACTCGTTCACATGAACACGGTACATCAATAAGGGGCATCGGCGTAAGGCTTCCAATGTGTAGCAAGTTAGTACAAATAGCATCATGTGAATTCGGTCTCCTCTTATGATCCTTAGAAATTAATTTTGGTTTTTTTTATTAATTTAGAATATCGGACTTAAATCTGGCATCTCTGCCGTCTGAATTTTAATTTTAAAATGCGGCATATGAGGTGGTAAAATATATAGTAATGTTGTATGACGTAAACAGCTTGATATCTATACTAATATAATATAACTCAATTTTAGTGCTGTTACGTGATTGTACCAAGATAATTCTATTTTCTCCATAATATCTTTATAGTTTAAATGAACTAAATAATTATCTTCCTACTCTCTCTCTCCAACTTTCTCTCCTATTAAACTTTCCCAAAATACATCTAAATGTTCAAAAAATTCTCAACCTCACTCTCACCCTTTCAAACTAATAAAAATTGCTAATATAATTTCTCTAATTTTTCTTTCTCATTAAACATCTATCCATTCTTAAAAACTCACGTCTTTATTCAAAATCTAATTTCATAAATAATAAAAAATATTACCCTTATATATTCTATTTATAAAATTTATTAATTCAAACCGAACAATATTCCGTACAATGCACAGGCATAAAATTAGTGTTCACTATATATTTGGACAGTGAGAATGCTTAAAAATATTGGCTGACACCAATCTCGATGTTAGTCGAATAATTTTTTTATCTGAATAATTAGATAAAAAAAATAGTTCTCTTTGGACAGAGAGTTAGTAGATTGTCTGTAAATACACGTAGATAAGTGTGAGGCTTGCACGAATGCGTAGGCCCCGTCCGCATTACATCTTTAAGTGATCATAATAAATATTTTTCTTATGTAAATAGCCAAACTCTCCGGCTCAAGAACAGAATCAACTTTTTTTGTCGATGTTGATGCTCAAACTCACCGAACGGTCGAAATCTAAATTTTCGGCGTTATACAAAATTAGAATCGCTTTTCTTGTACGGATCAAAATAGAATCTGAGCGACAGACCAGTTCGGAGATGAGACCACATGGTTTTCTAAATTTCTTGTCGTTAATGGCGTTCACTTGAATCGTGTTCTGTCTTAAACAGTTGTATACTCGGCATCTTCTTCTTGCACACACATTTCGATTACCAGGCACAAGATTCCGGACAGGAAGCAGCATAGACAACTCATGTGATCCACAAAGCTATGGCTGTCTGCATCCTTAAGAGCATCTCCTTGGATTGCCCACATCTCAACAGTCACTAATAAGAGAGAATTTAGTGTGCTTGAGTTATGTATTTTTTCACTTGTACTTTTTCCCTCTTATTAGATATGTGCATTGTATTTTTTTTTATTGACTAATGAAAAAAAAAAATATAAGTGAAAAATACACAACTCAAATACATTAAATTCTTCTCCACTAATAAAGCGAGTTACATACTTCAATTGATGTAAGTTCGCATGAGTTCGAAGAAGCTGACCTTTTTAATCAGCAAGCAACCCCTCTGGATGGTTAGTAAATGGATCTCATTTTGGATGAGTAACAAATGGATGATTAAAAGTTATAAATATAATTTATATTAGATATAAATATACGTGGCATGTAGAAGGAGAAGTAAATATTTCTCTTATGTTAATACTTTCTCAGGTAGATTTTTCAACATAAACCACATGGCAAATTTGGGAAAAAAAGTTTCATTTACAGAGAGTTATCTTAATAAATTCAGTATTTTTAATATATATATATATATATATATATATATATATATATTATGATCCATCTAAACAGACTGGAACTAGTGAAGGCAGTCTGTGCAGATCTCTTTAAATTGCTGGCTGAGTTGATTGGTAAGAACTCTTGTTTAAAAGCAAGAGGTCCTGAATTCGATTTCTGGGGGACGTTTACCTGATCTACATGCAATCTTCGAGGTGTGTAGGTCCAGAGTTTTTCTGATCAAGTGGAGTAAGGATAATACGGGTACACGGAAAGTAGGAGCTGCCAAATTTTGATCTTGGAGTTCACGAACACCAATCCTGAATCCACAAAATCACACGGGGCTGGGTTTCCTCGTTAGCAAAAAAAAAAGATATCTTTAAACTTGCCACTCTAAGTCGTAGGTGAACTACACGTTGCTCTTGCTTAGTTAATTTGATTGTCAAACTCTGTTTGGATATACATCATAAATATGTTTAGGTTTATCTTAAATTTGCTTTATAGTGTTATTTTAATTTGGATAATTAAAAATGAGATTATAATAAACTCACTTAACTTATCATAAACTCAAAATTCGTCCAAAATGTGTTTTTTCATAAACCTATTTTGAGTTGGTTTATGGTGTAAAATCTTTTTATAAACAGGATTTGACATAAACTCACTTAGGTTTAAGAAAAATTATAAAACAAAATATATTTACAATAAATATATTTATTATAACGAGTTTATGATAAACCTATTAATAATTTATATATATACAGCTATACAACTATACAAGCCCTCACGGCGACCTTGCGGTTAAACCCGCCTCCACCCTCCTTCCTCTGTTTCTGGTTGCAGTCCGTTTCGGTATGGCCACGGACCCGGAGATGGGAGAATGCCGGCCACCTCCGTCCTCCTCGAAGGCCCCCCTCCTCGCCTCCGCCGCCTCGGACGACCACATGAAGCTCGACCTCGCCGTCCGCCGCCTCGAACTCTTCCTCTCCCTCCTAGGCTTCCACCAGTCGCGCTCCCCGCTGACCCTTCTCTTGTACTGCTGCGCTTTCCTCCTCCTCGGCGTGGCGGTGCCGGTCGTCTCTGTCTGTCTGTCCGGGTGCTGGGGAGACCGCTGCAAGGCCTACGAGGTCGGAATGTTCGAGCTGTTCCTGCTCGCGTCCCAGGTGGCGGTAGCCGTGGTGTCGCTGGTTTGCGTCTCCCTCAACCTGCGGAAGTACGGCGTGAGGAGGTTTCTGTTCGTGGATCATGACCACGGGCAGCTGGAGAGGTTCCGGAAGGAGTACGTCAAAAAGATTCAGGTCGGGAGTTCAGTTCCTTTGCTCTAGGGGAAAGATCGATGTGAAATTTACTTCTCGAGAGTTTTAATAACTTCTTAAGTAGTCTTTCCCTTAACTTATGCTAATGGTGATGAGGTAAGACAAATCAGTTCCAACATCATATTTCCCCACTCCAATGCTGCCAATTCCATTTGTTTAGATGCGGCCAGAACTAAGGTAAAGTTCGTAAAAGTGGTGTCTTGGATTTAGGGGAGATAGAAAGCATGCCTTTCAAGTTCCAGCAAATAGGACACTTTTGTAGGAGGTCAGGAATAGGACATGGAACTAGTGAAACTTCAAGAAAAATTTTGTCTGGATCAGTATTGCATAATGACTTGTTGAAAGGGATAAATAGGCATAGAATCATGAATCATGTCATGGATCATAAGGTACTTGCTGCCAATAGCTTGGCAAAGGATCTGACAAAAAAGCATCCTGTGGATCCCAGTTCCAGATCCGTCTGTTTACACCTTTAATAGTTTTCTTGATTCACTTGATGATTTTAACAAGATCCAGAAGTCCATGAGCTTAAGGGTCAGTGTGTTTTCTTCTAATCTGAAGATTCCGACGGTTGTTCCAACATCGGATACTCCGAGTTGTTTGTCCTCCCTTTGGGTATATCACACAATTGAAGAATAACTTTGACAGGGGAGCTTCTGAAAACCAGTAACTCCCAATGGGCGAACCGAACTTCCATTACCAAATTGAAAGCTATGGATGCAGGGGCGGAACTGAGGTTCAACGTGTGAGGGACCACCTTTTTCAATTCTGAAATATTTGTCCTTCATAATTTTGATCCATATGGCATCCTCACTCATGAGCTTATATTATGTCACTCTAATTGTATAGCATGATTTGTTTGTGAAGTTGATCTTTGTTGGTGTCACAAAGTTTCGAGTGAGGTGGGTGGATATTAAGCAAACTTGCTATTGTTACTCAAGAAAATAGGTTTCCGGTGCCTCCCCTCCCCCCCTAAAGTAGACATGCTGCTGAACAAGACCAGCTCATTGTTGATTTCCCACATTTTCCTTCTCTCTTTAATGAGAATCTTGCTAACTCATGAGTTTAGAAAACCTCAACCTTTTGCATTACTTTAACGATACAATACCATTTGAACATCATGTAAATGGAGGTTGTGCTTCTAGAATAGCCTTACCTGTTTTTTTTTTCTGCAGGATTTTTTCTGGTTGCTCTTTTGGTGGATTTTGCCGTGCTTGCTAGTCAAGACTGCCCGTGAAGTCGTGCGCTTTTTATACACTCAGCAAGAGTCATTATGGAAATCTGTTGTAATTTTGGTAGCTTCATTTGTGTCTTGGACCTATTTGACGGCAATTTTCTTATCTGGATGTGCTTTGTTCAACTTGGTTTGCAATCTACAAGTCATTCACTTTGAGGACTTTGGCAGACTTTTTGAGAGAGATGTAGATGTAAATCAGCTTTTGGAGGAACACGTCTGCCTCCGCCATTATTTGTCTAAGATTAGTCATAGGTTTCGCATATATCTTCTTTTGATATTTTTCTGTGTCTCAGCAAGTGAAGTTGGGACTCTTTTCCAGACCACAGGATATAGTGGTGTTATTAATTTCACTAATGCCGGGGATTTTGCTGTAAGTTTCCTTTCTCTCGTAAATTTTAATTAGAAGAAATCATCGTTTTATGGTTATCTTACCATTAACCTTGCTTTGATAGGTCTCCTCAGTTGTCCAGGTTGTTGGCATAATTCTTTGTTTGCATTCAGCTGCGAAAATTTCCCACAGGGCTCAAGGAATTGCATCACTTGCGAGCAAATGGCATGCTTTAGTAACTTGTTCTACTGACTCTCCTCAATTGAGGTTAACAGACAGTTCTGGAAATTTGCAGGCTGTACCCTGCCCAATGGTAACAAACTATTCTGAAAGTGACCTGGAATCACTTGACAATACTGCAGTGCAAACAAATTTTCACTTGGCTTCCCATCTGTCTTCGTATCACAAGAGAGCATCTCTGGGTATGCAGACTGAGGACTAGTCCTTTTAATCATGAGTTACATACTTATCCCATGTACAACTGGTCGGTTATTTGATTTATTTTGAGTTTGCAGTTTATGAAAATCCTCAGATCCTCCTCCCATGACTTGGCACTAGTTGGCTGTCTGCAATAGTATTGTTGGACTATCCGACTATGTGTCATTTACAAGCATGGAATTTTCCCCATCTTCATGTGGAAGAAACCTACAGATTACCCTTATCGTGATCAACTGATCGTAAGCCTTATTCCAGCTTATGGTCAGGCAAGTTGGCTAAATCCAATAAGACCAAGGATTCAGCAAAGTTTTGTAACCAGCTGACTTCCCGACAGTGATTCAAATACAAGTGGGCTCCAAACACATGTGAATCTAACTTTTGGTCTTTCTTATGGTGGTCTAACACTGTTGGACGGCACAAGGACTATGGGCAGAAGTGATAAACACATGGTTCTTTATATTCCGTTGAGTCATCCTTCCCAGACTTGGCCTAAGAAAACCCTCAGATCTGATGTCCATTACTCCATTACTACAATATGAAATTAGCCTGTCACACTAATTTGTGTGAAATTGACGTGATCTGGTCATATTAGCCTATTCAACTCTGATTTGACTCACCTTGGCCCATTGAAGCTGCTTGCAGAGTCAAATTTCCCAACTGAGGTCTCAATGGGAGTAATAGCTTGAAATGTTATTTCTTAGTTTTTCCAAATGTATTCCCATGTTAAAGGCAAATGAAATTGGGGATAGGGATTTATCTACAGATGACTCCTCAGGGTAGGAAGCAGAACTTGGATTGACTCACATGCCCATTTATGTTTACATGGCAACATCATCGTTTATGTTCAACTGTTGTCTTTTAGTGGTTTAAATTCTTTGGGGCTACAGTGTAGGAAAGTTTGTTCATCAACAAGCAGCTCACTGATCTTTTTTTGGCCCCTTTTTGAAATGTGTCCTTCGGACCTACATTGTGGGCAAGAAAGAGATGTCACTTCTATTTGGCCAAATCATGTGCAACCTCTGCCCAGGAAAGGAAGTATTTTTTTTTCCCTTCCTGTAGACCAACGAGAAGCTTTCACCTAGAACCCCGCATCTTGCTTATCCATTGAAATTCTTGGAATCGGTTATTCAAGGATTTGCTGGCATCACCAATTATGTCCTAATTTTCAAGATTGGAATGATGACCTAAGATTATCTCGTTTTCTGTCTTCAAACTAGATTCTCATTTTCTATTAGAGGTTCTCTTTTAGAATGAACCGTGCAGCAACTGCTAAGTGTGGTATATTGGGCGGTTTAAATGGCACCAGCAAAAGCAGATCCAAATGTACTAGCTCTCGCTGCAATCAGATCCAAATGTATTCTCATGTAGGACTTGCTCGTATGAACTGGCCTACTTCTTGATGCTGATACAGGGTCAAAATATATGGTGGTTTTGTTCTGTATTCACCTCAGGTCTTGCTTTAAACTGTTCTAAAATGAGGCCGGTTTTTCTTTTGCAGTCATATATTTGCAGGGAAACCCCGGCGGCATAACTATATTTGGATGGACGGTGGACCGAGCATTGATCAACACAATATTCTTCATCGAGCTTTCCCTTGTCCTTTTCGTCCTTGGCAAAACCATAGTTTTCTCCACCAAGTAGTTGGTTCGTGGTCTCCATATTGATACTACACTTCTACAGGGAGGATGCCATCTGCAGGCCAACAATTATCTCCTCGAATGCTTCCTTATTTTTGCCGGCTGTTTGGGGACCTCTGTATACATACAGATGTGCTACGTTGATACTACAAAGTGACAAGCGAACAGAGCAGCTATCGGAAATTTTTTTTGTCTCCCCACTCTATGGACTTCGATTCTGAGATGCGGCTTCTACCAAGTGTTCTGGCAAACATAGCCGAGAGTTTCCAAAAATAGTCTACAAAAATTCTGATTTGTTTCGTGTGTTTAGACAGTATGATGCTGTGTGTGTCTGTGTATGCTTCTAGTGACGAATATGTTGGGTGAATTGCAGTAAGGTAGCTTGATTCGGGCATGTATGCCTTGGGAATACCCCTTCGTTTCGGAACATGAATCTACACCAGATTGGAATGTGTTGATGTTTCTAGGAGGCGAACTGAAAGCCAGATGTTTAACGCCCATATCAGATGGTGATTCTTACGGTGTATGTTTTTTTTTTTTACCGCATGGTTCACATCATCACCATCAGAGCCTTGTCCGCATGGTTCACATATTTTATTCATTAGTTTTTAATTTCATATTTAAAAATTCCATGAGACTTATCATTGATAAATGTGAACATAAAATTTTGATTATTGATTTTTGCATTCAAATGAGATGTAGTTCCAATCCTTGCACATTCTACTTGAATGACTTGATGCATTTGAAGCAACAATCTCTCTTCTTCATGCTGAATTTTCCCAACGTTATATAATATTGGAAAATGCTAGGCTCCAGTTCCAAAGGGAACTGTTCTAATTTCTAAATACAAAGCTCAAAGAACCCGCAATTTAGAGAGTACGGGTCTTCCGAATCTTGTGTCAAAAAGTGGTAAAATTTCACCGTCCAAACAAGAGAGATGTGTTTCCCGTGTAATATTATTTTATACTCTCAAACAAGTCTCACGACGTCGCATTTCAAAAGTGTTAGTGCTCCATCTTCTTAGGAAGTCATGGGTCTAACAAGTTCAATATTCAAATTTGAGTTGTCCCACATAATTATATTATAGGAAAATTATGTTAAAAAATGTCCACTAAAGTTAAAATATGCTTGGGAAATATAGACTAATGAGAAGGAAGAAAAAAATAGGGTTTTCATTAAAATAATTTTATTTTAAAAATATTTACCTAAATATGCTCGGTTGAAAAATATTTACAAAAGTATATTTACTTTTTACCGTACGGGCGAAAACGGCTACATCCACTTTCATTTCTTCTTTTTTATGTCATGTAGGAGAGAGATTCTCTTTCTCTCTCACACTACTCTATCTCCCTCTCTCTACAGCTGGCCACCTCTCTCGCTTTCTCTCTCCCTCTCACACTACTCTATCTCCCTCTCTCTACAGCTGGCCACCTCTCTCTCTTTCTCTCTCCCTCTCACACTACTCTATCTCCCTTTATCTGCAGCTGGCCACCTCTCTCTTTCACTGCTCTCTCCCTCTTTCACTCTTTTTCTCTCTCTACACGTTGCCACCTCTCTCTTTATCTCTTTTTCTCTCTCACTGCCTGAAAGAGAGAAAGAGAATTAGATTTTGTATATATGCTAGATAATTTGATTCAAATTTTAAATTTTTGGAGGTCAATTTTTTTTAAAATTAGGATTATGAATTAACTTGATTTTAGATGGATTTTAAGACATGTCATAAAATTTAAAAATTTTAATTTTCTCGTGAAAATTTAAAATTCAAATTATGTAACATGAAGTTACATAGTGTAACTTGGAGCAAAACAATATAATATAGAGTCAAATGATGTACAGTGTAATCTCGAGTCACACTATGTAAAAGAGTTAAATAATATAATCTGCAGTCAAACAATGTAACTTGAAGATAAACTGTATACCTAAAGCTAAATAACGTACCTTGAACTAAAACAATGTAATTTAGAGCCAAATAATGTAACTCATAGTAAAAAAAGTGTAATTCGAAATCAAATAATGTAACTTAGAGACAAATTGTGTAACCTGAAAGCAAATTATATAATTAGAGCCCTGAAAACAAATTATATAATTAGAGCCAAATAATGTAACCTATAGTAAAATACTGTAAACCAGAGCCAAATGTAATTTGAAGCAAAATAATATAACTTATAACCAAACTATGTAAATGAGGTAAATTATGTAATCTAGAGTCAAATGCTATAATATGGAGAAAAATAATATAATTAGAGTTAAATAGTGTAATTTGGAGTAAAATAGTATAATCTAGAATAAAATAATGTAACTTAAGAGCCAAATAATGTAATCTAGAGTAAAATAATATAATACAGAGTTAAACTATATAAAATTAGGAAATAGTGTAACCTAGAGCAAAATAGTGTAATATGAAGATAAACTATGTAACTTAAAGCCAAATAATATAATCTAGAGCAAAATAGAATAACTTAGAGCCAGATAATGTAATCTGGAGTAAAGTAGTGTAACCTACTGCCTCTTTTACATAATTTGCTTTCAAATTAAATTATTTTACTCCAAATTATATTATTTTATTTCAAATTATACTATTTAGCTTTAGGTTAAATTTGAGAAGATTTAAATTTTTCTAATTTTATTACATGTGTCAAAATTCATCTAAAATCCAAAGGAATAAATTTTCAAAATTTTTGACCTTCAAAGAGAGAAGGAGAGAGAGAGGTGGCGGATGTAGAGAGAGGAAAGAGGGAGAGAGAGAGAGAGAGAAAGAGAGAGGTGGAAGTGCAGAGAGAGAATGTGTGAGAGGGAGAGAGTAGAGAGAGAGAGAGAGAGAGAGAAAGAGAGAGGTGGAAGTGCAGAGAGAGAATGTGTGAGAGGGAGAGAGTAGAGAGAGAGAGAGAGAGAGAGAGGTGGAGGGGTGGAGAGAGAGTGAGAGGGAGAGAGAGCGCGATGAAAGAGAGAGAGAGGCATGGAGAGAAAGTGAGAGTGAGAGTGAGAGAAGGAGAGAGAGATGGTTGTTTCTCTCTCCCCCATTCTCTCTCTCCTCTCCGTGGCTCCCCCTCTTCTTTTCTCTCCCACGTAGCATAAAAAAGAAGAAGAAAATAATGTGGCAGTTTTTGTCACATAGTAAATAGGAGACATTTTTTGTACATATTTTTTAAGTGAGCATATTTAGATAAATATTTTTTAAATCAAATTATTTTAATAAAAACCCAAAAAATATGTAAAGTGACATGATAAAATGATATCTTTTTAAATATGAGTAATATTTTGCTCTCCTGAAGAAGTTTTTGTCTTGCTAGAACAACTGGATAATTCTTGATTGATTGTTTTTGCGTGGAGTATAAATTTTAAAAAAATAATATTAAATATTTATCAGTACCTAATAAAATATGTAAGTAAAACAAATATGTCTATAAGTGGAATAAATAGATAATTAAGTGAGAACAAATTTATTTTATTCCACTTATCTAATTATTTGTGTCACTTATTTACTTATTTGTTTCACTAATAGTCGAATTAACTAGATAAACAAATAAGTGAATAAATAGAACAAATTGATAATTAAGTGAAATAAATAATATAAATATATAAGTGGAACAAATAAGTATGTGAGTGGAATAAATAAATTTGTTCTACTTAATTATCATTTTATTTCACTTATATATTTATTAAATACTAATAAATATTTAATATTATTTTTTATAAAATTTATATTCTATTCAAAAATAACTAATCGTAACGGAAGAATAACATCTCTCTCTAAATATTATTCTTAGAGAAATGCTATGCTCCTAACAGACGTGGAAGAGCCTCCCAGCCTTTTTTGTTTTTTTAAACATATGTATTTAATGAAGAGAGAGAAAGTATTTAATACAAAAGAGAGATTTTGTGTTCACATTTGTGTGCATTGTCACATTATTTGTGTGTATTATTATGTCATCTACGTGTCTTGTTCTATTATTTATTTGTGTTATATAATTATTTGTGTACACTATTTTATTCACACAAAATCTCTCTCCTTTATTAAATATCTTCTCTCTCTTCGTTAAATGCCACTCTCTCTTCACAGATTTAAAAAAGAGCAAATTAATTAGGAGTTTTTAACAAATATTTAATTTATTTTTTTAGTCTTTAACAGAATTATAATTCATTATAATAAGTGTTATATTTAATTATAATATACGTTAAATTATATTATAATAAAGATCTTCTTATTACGGTAAGAGATTTCTAATTAATTTCTCCTTTAAACAATTTAAAAAAAATGAGAGACTCTTGCACGTCATAGCTATGGCATTTCTCTTATTCTTACGCGGATGTCATTCGCATGTCCAGACGTGGACATTTTTATTAGATTTCAAAAGCATACAGGTCTGAAGTGGAAGTTACCTTTCCCAGCCCATGCTCGGCGAGAACACGTTTGGGCAGGCGGGGATTTGCCATTGGCCATGGAAACG
This sequence comes from Colocasia esculenta, assembly GCA_014218235.1. Taxonomy (NCBI): domain Eukaryota; kingdom Viridiplantae; phylum Streptophyta; class Magnoliopsida; order Alismatales; family Araceae; genus Colocasia; species Colocasia esculenta. Next base: position 6,490,990 of record CM024755.1, on the reverse strand, counting down.
TGCTCCTCGCCCCACCCCCCAGTCCCACTTCCCCGTCCTCCGCCACGACAGAGCCATCCCCACCTCGACCAAATCTGTTTGCCGCGCCGTTGCGCCGGCATCCCCGCCCATGCCAGCGCACTCCGCGCGGGGGCCTGCCACCCCCGTCTGTGGAACGAGCTCGCGCGGGCCTATGCTGCGGAGGGCTCCTCGCGCCTCGCCCTCCTTGTGTGCCTGCAGATGCCCGCCAGGGACAAGTACACCTTCCCCCTCGCCTTCAGGATGTGCTCGCTCCTCTCCGCCTTTCGGGAAGGCGCCTGCCTCCACGCCCAGCTCCACAAGCTCGGACTTGCCTGTGATGTATACTCCGTCAACGCTCTCCTCTCTATGTACTTCGACGGTGGCCAAGAAGACTGTGCGCGCCGTTTATTCGATGGAATGCGCAAGAGAACAGTCGCGTCTTGGACGTCGCACGTCATCGGGCTGGAGCGCCAATCCCTGGCGCACGAGGCGATGGGAGTGTTCCGCAACATGCTCGACGCCGGCGTGCGCGCCGACGAGGCCGCCATCGTTGGTGCGCTCTCCGCCTGCACCCAATGCAGCTGCTTGGAGTTTGGAACATCTGTGCATGCCCATTCCATCGTCATGGGTCTCGGGCTCGATCTCGTCGCGTTGGCAACTGCACTCGTGGACATGTATGCTAAGTCAGGAGCCATAGACGTCTCGAGAGCAGTCTTTGAGAGGATGTCCAACAGGAACGTGTTCTCTTGGAGTGCCATGATCGGCGGGCTCGCCATGCACGGCCTTGGGCCGGAAGCTCTCAGCCTGTTCAACGAGATGACGGAGGTGGGCCTGAAGCCTACACCAGTGACGATGACGAACGTGTTCACCGCATGCAGCCATGCGGGATTGGTCGAAGAAGGCTGGAAGTACTTTGCTCTCATGAAGGAAGCATTCGGGATGGAACCAAGGATCGAACATTTGGGCTGCATTGTGGATCTTCTCGGCCGCGCAGGATTACTAGCCCAAGCTCTGGACTTCGTAGAGAGGATGCCAGTTGAGCCCTCCGGGGCTATTTGGAGGAGCCTGCTAGGTGCGGCTTCGACGCACGGAGACCTCAGGGTGGGCGAGTTGGCCGTGAAGAAGTTGGCTTCTGTGGAGGATCCAGTTGCAGGCGACTACGTGATGTTAGCCAATCTGTATGCCAAGTTCAGTTGTTGGGAGGATGTGGGGAGAGTGAGAACAAAGATGAATGACTCAAAGACGAGGAAGGTGGCTGGTTACAGCTCTCTGGAGGTAGATGGTGTTGTTCACAAGTTTGTCATGGGTGATAGATCACACCCCCAGTCAGATTCCATATATGAAATGCTTGGAGCAGTTAATGAGGTATTAGTTTTAGAGGACTCCACTGCCTAAAATCCAAGTGCACAGAAAATTATGCCTTTCTTGGACAGCTATTCAGAGTTCGAAGGCTCCATGGCAAAGAGAGAGGCCAACATTAATAGATCATAACCAAAGACATCATTAGAAGTGATATCAAAATTGTTACTGCCGTCAACGTTACGTTTTCTGTTCTTTTCTTCGTCTTTTTTTTCCCTGGTCTGAGTTACATAACCATTTAATACAATAAACAAACAGCATATTGGTTTTGGATGGAAAATTTTGCTTCCCAATATATTCATCACACACACCCCATAAGATCGGAGGAATGTGATTGACTTCCAGAGTTGCTGCAGAGCCAATGGATGACTAATCATCCGGAATGCAAGCGATGGCTTTCAGGCTCTGCAATGAGAGAACATAAAAGGATGAAGTAACAATAAGAGACAATGCTGAACAAAAAATAATGCAATGATGATTATAGAATTAATAACAAAAGTTCATATTTTTCTTCTATACGACAGAAGAGCAGCAACAGCAGCAGCAAACCAGAATCATAAGAAAAACGGCAGCTGCCACTACAAACCTCTCAATCCTCTCCTTGGATCACGCAAAATAGATAGATACATGATTACGTGGTCATCACGTTGTGGTGCATTCTTACAAATAAACTGGTAGAACATCGATGAGAGGGGCGCTTGTGCTACTACCCCACAAAATATAGAACTCTACAAGTACAAATGAAGATTGGAGGAGGAGAAATCTCCAACATCCTCAGTGTTTACCAAGCTATACACGGTGCGTTGGACAAAGAACATCTCTACATCACGGTGCAATTGCACTTCGACTCCAGCTTTGGAGGTTTCATACTGTCAGCCTTGTTAGGAAGCCCGGTGTTCACGACCGATGCATCGTGGCATTTCACAACACTTTCCATTTCTGCGACGGGGAGCGTTGCATCCGCGCCTAACCTTTTCTTCTTAACCTTCCGAGGCTTCGGTGTTCGTTTACTGGGGGCCCTCCTGTGATCCTTCTCCTCGAAAGCAGACTTCCCCAACAGCATGACAGTTGGCCGACGAGTTTCTTCGGTGGTTGGCGGCTGCTCCTTCTCCATCGCAATGGTTGCAGCCTTGAAGGCTAAATCATGAACAATTGAATTGCAGAAAAGTATAGTATCAGTTGCTTCTTCCAATGTTAGACTTCTGGCTTTATTCCCTCCTGGGCCTTCAACAGTGATGGTTTCTCCTGTCAAATTAAAGATTAAGTGTAAACAAAATCAAAGAAAATTCCAAAGCCAAGTTAGAGACTAATTTGAGGAAAAAATAGCACATGAATAATGCGGAAAATGACAAGGATCTTTTATCCCTTTTCAGACAAGTTTTCACTTCTCCTCCGAGTGCCAATCAATTATATCAAAATAATCTCCCAATCCTAGCAAAATTGTTGTTTAGCCACTTGATTCATGGTCACTTCTTTACTTGACTTTGTTAAAACTGCATATTTGACCCACTTGCACATTGACAGGCGTCAGGTAATTTACTGAGAACTCAACAGAGAGATCATAAAAAGTTATGTGAGATAAATGGTTGACAGTTTTGTTTAAGAATTAGGTAACAGCATCCATGTGGTACAAGGTAAATCAAGAACTATCCTCTTGGAAGCCCTGGTGCTTCTTAACAGGAGACCGCAAGATAAGAATAGTAGTTGGCCAGGTGAAATTTGGAATTCCTTAAGATGGTTTTACTCTCTTGGTTGTTTGCAAGTAATGCACTGTCTTTGTCTGTTAGTCTCTCTTTCCCAAAGCCACACCGCCAATAAACTCTATGCAGACAGTTTGTATGACAATTCAGAAGATGAAAGAAAAAAATCCAACTTAACGAGATAGGTCCATAGCATCAAAAACAGGAACAGGAGGGGGTCTAGACCAAGCTCCAAGACCTTGGGAACCATGAGAAGAGTAAGGGCATATATTCATGTAAGTAAACAGCTGCCGGAGGAAAATATGTATAAAGTTGGAATAACAACAGAAACTACCAAAACCGATTGATGGAGACTGGAACTGCATACCATGAATGTCATGAGCATGCTCAATATTGTTAGATTCCAAGCCAGAAACTGATACATCCTCTTCCAAAGCTTGAGAAACAGGATGCGCATTGGATAGATCCATAGTGTTGATCATACTTTGAGAGGCATCATTCTCAATTGATGAACATTTCAAACTGTCACAGTCATCCTCTAACTCCAATAATACTCCTGATGAGCTCTGTAAAAGAACATCGTAAATGTCAGTTCTGCATGGACCCTCATTTATTATCCCATGTTCTTCGATTGGACGGGAATTTGATGTTTCAGCAGGCATATCTTCCAGTGTGGAACTTCGCACATTTTCTGAATGATGGCCTTCAGCATGCACAGATGAAACACAATCTTCATCAGTCAGAGCATCTGAAGCAGGCGCATTCTCCAAATGAGCACTGTATGTATTACTAGCCAATTCACAGAGGGAAGCACCCATTTCTCCACAACTTTCATGTTGACTAATTTTATCTTCCATTGGAATAGTGGTTCCAGAGGATAAGGAACGTGAAACACAATATTTGGTATTTTCCCAAGATTCCACATGTTCTTCAACAACTAACGGGGACTCTCCATGAGAATCATCATGCAGACTCTCAGAAGAACCACGAAATTTTTCTGCACTCCCGTCCATATGAGTTGCCAGATCCTCTCGCAAGTTGATTGAAATTTCAGAGAGTAACATTTCAGTGCTCCTGTGCTTCGAATGAAGGCCTTTTCTTATAGATTCCTTGATCTTTGAACTGCTTAACTGTCTACGAATACGAGTTTCAAATTGTCTTGATGAACCCAAATCAATGGATGAAGAAGATGACAAAGTCTCTGGTGTGACATAGCCATCCAAGGATTTCACATTGTCCACTGAGTGTGAGAGATTATCTCTAAAAGCCAGACCTTCATGCAAATTATTTGAAGGAAATGTTTCAGTGCTTTGAGATTTTAGACGAGGTCCACTGCTTACACCCAAGTCAGCACTTGAACTACTTAACTGCCTTTGAATACCAGTTTCACTTTGTCTTGATGAGCCAATATTAACAGATGAAGAAGCTGAAGAACTGTCCTGCAAAACAATGCCTTTCAAGGTACTGGAATTGCCCCTTACATAGGACGGCTCCACACAAGATATACTTGCTGCTGTAAGAGACCTTCCTTGAACAACTGGCCCTTTACCACTGTTAGACCTTTTCAATAGTACTGAGATACCAGCTCCTTCCGGACCATCTATTCTTGAGTACTGACTGGCACCAAATGAATGAAATCGTTGGAATTTTCCACCTCTATTGAATGAGGCGGAGACGACTTCATTCTCACAATCTAAGTTCTTGTCAGGAATTTGCTGTTCCCTTTCACCTGTAGCCACCTCAATTGGACAAATACCTGGCAAGCAATCAGGAGCTGGCTCTGCCCCACTTTGAGGGTGGCTACTGACACTTTTACTACAAATTTCAAAAGCTTGAGGCACATTGCTTCCAGAATGAGATTCCTCACACGGTTTATCTATCAATGCAGCTACACTGGGGTGGATGTGTGAGTTTTGAGACATGATTAGTGTAGTCTCTGCAAACCCTGCAGTATGTATCCCATCAATAACATATCCAACCTTCTCAGCACAGTCTTGACAAATGTCGACCATCCCATCAATGGCTTTATGAATTTGAAATACTTTATTACACTTGGAACAGTGTGCCATGGTTGTACTAGATTCAACATCAGAATGGTCACCAGCAGAATATGAGAACTTAGTTGAAGGTAATGTAACTTTTACATCAACAAGGCCAGAATTCAGTTGTTCAAGCTCTTCAGACTCAATAATTGTCTCCGCACTCTCAACAAAGTCCCCATGAATATTTTGGGGTTTCTCTATGCGGATTTCATCTCCAACATCGTCAGTTTCATCCACTTTATCAAATGCAAACACTTCCTCTTGAGCCTCAGCATCTGGTGTCTTTTCCCATTCAGCAGAAAGTTCATTCTGGTCATGCTCACAGCCCTCAGTGTCAAGGGCAATATTGGCACCTTGCTCAGAGCTTGCATTGCTGCTAGTCGTCAGAGAAGAATTCCGAGAAAACATAGGGCGGTGCATATTGTTCGATTTACCAATATAGAAAGTGCTAGCAGGAACACTTGACAAGAGTGGTCTGAACATATTCTGAGGTGTCTTGCGTTGATCCTGTGATTGAATACAACAACGGAAGATCCTAGTAAGAAGAGCGAAGAAACATGCATAAACCCATCAAACATTATTTTTTTCTCCAGACAAAAGGAATTGTTTAACATCTCCTGGAGGAATCTTCCATTGGATTGCAAGAATATCCAGCACTGAAAGTCAATAGCTAACCAGAAAAGAAAGACATTCCACTGCATCTAATTGCTGGGGGTGAAGACATAAACAAGCCAGAAAGCAAACCAAGAAAAAAATTGGATGTCCTCGACGATCTTTTTGTGACATTACATGAATCCAGATGGACATCTATAGAAATGAAACCAACCACAATGATCATTAAGAGCATTGAAATTGATTTTTGCACAGAAATACATATAAGCTGTATCCCTAAGATTTGAAGTGCAGCCTCTCAATTTCTATAAACCAAAGCACACAAATAGAAATAACACTCCTCATCCACCAAGATTCAATTTTAACAAGCAATATGAGATTTATGTGTTTACATTGACTGGCATAATTTGCTCATTTTCCCATAAGAGTTAGTGATAGTTATGCATTGGAGAATTGGGAGCATACCATCTGTCGTAGTGCAGAATCAAAGGACCTTTTTGGAGCAGAACTTGCAGATATAGTTCTGGATGGCTTCTTGGAAAATGTTGAATTTCTGCTGTTTACAAACACCCCATTTTTTCTCAATGTTGGGCTAGCTGAGATCTCCATGTTGACAGAATGTGCTAAGTCCATATCATCATCACAAGATGATGCAACAGAACCTTTACTATGAGAGCTGAAGCAGTCACGTTCATTACTATGTGAGGAGCTTACACTTCGAGAAGCAGTTGGTGACATTGAATGTCTTCCACTTCTCAAAGAATCCCTTCCATTCCTAGATGCAGGTGAAGAACCCCTTGCCCGCAATGCCGGCCGATCAGGAAGAGAAGTCCGAAGATTAGGAGGAGGTTCTGAAGAGAATCCTGGGAAGGTTGCTTGCCATCCTCGTAACTTCGGTGAGGCAGAGTTGCCACGACTTGCCTTTACTGGTGAAGCACCTCTTCTTGCAGAAGAGGATATGTTACCACCAGAACCGGTGCTCATTCTCCTAGGAGTTGGAGTCGAAGATCTTGGGGTTGGAGTTGAGGGCTTATTTGGGGGAGTGAATGGTCTTCTTGATGGTGTTGCTGGTCGCAAAACAGGGGCTGGACTGGAATGTGGAGCAGAAGATGGCCTTCCTCTTGATTGAGATAAATTATTACCAGAACGAGGGGATGGGCTTAACCGATGGGGGCTGGCACTGCTTCTACTTGTTCTATGACCTGTCTGCAATCATAGGACGATTTTCTTAAGGGTAGTTGACCAGTAAAGAATGTAAATATAGAGCACATGAGTTGGTGATACACTTCCATTACTTTATGGAAAACCAAAAGATGAACAACTAAGCTTATGACTTACCATGGATGATGTTGGAATGGTAATTGGTTGAGCTCGAGATCTTCCCCTAGAAACCAAGTTTCTTGGCGTCGGTTCCTCATCATCCAGAGATGGGAAAAGAGGAGTTTCAGGAGGAGTTAACAGCCTGTTTGATAGGACCAATAATGTATTGTCATCATCACATACAATATAGACTGGAGGCAATAACCAAACATCCATCGTTTTGAAACATTACACGAAGAATATGGCTGCACTACTTGAATCTGAGTATTAGACTATTCATCCATGGCAAAAGATATGCTGAATGGAAGTGCAAGAGATAACAATATACAAGCAATAATCCTATCTTCTAAAACCTCCGAAGCATAGATTAAAACTGATCAATGGTCGTGATTTTCATTGTCATCAGAGCTGATAGTTTAAAGTGATTTCACTTCTCTGCTTGTTTATAAGTCATAGAAGTTTATGTGGCAACCTGTCCTTAAATATTTGATACCCAATTATGTTAAGGTATAATTCCAGTTGAGAACAGGAGATTGGATGTCAAGAAAAATCATAAGCCCAACTCAAGCAAAAAAAAAAAGGATTGAGGCTTTGGAAATTTCACATCATAAATTCTTTATTTTTTTTTTTTAAAGAAAATATGGTCAATCTGTGAAGAGTGTTCTTCTTTTAAACATCTCAACTCCAAGTAAGTTAAAATTCTTCAATGTTATAATCAAACCCTAATATGTTTGCTTTGAGCATCTCAATTTCAAGCCACAGAAGCTGATTGTCAATCAAGAACCATTTTAGGATAAGACCTAGGAAAAGCTGAAGCTAACTAAAGAGACATGCGGCCAATTAGATTTTTAGTGTATAAGAAGATTCCAGTAGTCCCTTGTGGAGGGTGTTAAAATTAGAAAGTCGACCTCAGTAAGATAGGGATCAGACTTACCAATCATAGTCATTCTTCTCGCCACCTACATTTAGCAGGTCACTGCTCTCTCCACGTACTGGAATATTAACCTTGAAGTCTGAAAAGTGTTTCAGTTTTGCTGATTCATACGGGAGATGTGTCAGTGACGCAGAATAGTAACTTTAGCTTGAGAAAGCAAACTTTCAGTCTTGAAACAGAATATACAGGCATAAAGGACTGTAGAGAGAGTAATTACACAATGAGTCATCAAAATCATCATTTGAACACAGCAAGAAGTTGTCCCTCTCTCTCATTTGCATATCGTTGAACAGGGCGAGATCATCGTCTTTAATTTTGACTGGTAATCCACTCTCGAAGCTGCGGCCCCTCTTGTGTGTCTCCATTCTGGGCTCTCTCCCACCAGAGAACCTCAATGGTGAAGGTGGCATTTCTTCAGCACCTGATCAAGGACGCCCTGCTATTCCAATTTCCTCACACGAAGAACACATGTGTACATGTAACTGTTCACCCAGTTCAAACTGAAAAGGGCCTCTACAGCCATAGCCCTCCATGGTAATGACATTATTTCCTGTTCAACGATGTGTCACAAATAGTTTTCCTCCTCGAGCTCCCCAAACTCAGGCAACCAGAGAACATAAACACATTAACTTTTCCCTGCGATGTTGGAGTTAAACCATAACTAGCAGTTCAATACGAATTTCTCTGAAGAAAAGAAGAGAAAAACTGCGAATTGGCATTTCAGAAATCTCATGATAATTAAAACTGAACGAAGAAGTGCGTATGTCCTAAAACTGTGTCAACCATGGAACTGAAACAAACAAACAAAACCCTAAAGTATCAATGACAACTATGAAGCTACAAATTTCGGTCAATACGACAGTGAGAATAATGCACGGCAAATCAGTACATCAGCACCTGGCTCGAACTTTTCATCGGCAAAAAACTCAAAAGCACTTGGCGAACCGAGAATTCTCCACGAAGTAGCTGCAATGGCTACAATTTTTCTCAATAAACAAACAGGAAAAGCGTGTCCAACTCACCTTCCGCGGCACGGACCACCTCCTCGATCTCCTTTCCACGGACGAGGGCTCCGCTTCTCCTTCAGCCCCGCCCTCCCCGCCGATCACGGCCCGCTCCCGCGCCCAGCGGCCGCGATCCGCGCCATCCCGCCCAAATTCAGCTCAGATCAAGCTGTCACTCCAAGCACCCGGATCGACAAACCAGGAAGGAACCAACCCTAATTCGACGACGGATTTCGGGACCCAGAGGACTTCCAACGTAAGCAACAGCAAGTAGGGCGAACAAGCTTTGATTGCAAAGAAACCACTGGCAATTTGAAGCAAGAAGCGCCCCAACACACCCCCCACTAGGTCGCATTCCAATCCCGATTCCTCCTTCCTCCTCTCTGCTTCCCTAGCATTTCTACCTGTTCCTGCTCAGGTTCCCTCGGCAGCAAGCTTCCAGTACGATGCCCGCGCCTGGCGCTGCCACTTCTCGCACCCTTCTGCTGTTCCTCTCTCTCTCTTTCTCTCCCCCAGCAGTGCGGATTTCCTTTTTTTTCTCCCTTTTTTTCCTAACTTATTTCCTATTTTGCGCCCGCTCTTTTTTCTCCTCGCTTTTTTTTCGCTTCGAAGAGGCGCGTAACTAATCCGTGGCGACGCCGCTGTCCTCCGCGGACCGGCCAAGACAGACGGAGACCGGGAAGTCTTCTCGCACGAGGTGGTGGAGGGTGGAAACGGACGGTAGAACGTCTGCGCAACCGCACCAATCAACCAATGGGAGCACGACACGCAAATCACATGCGTACCTAATGCGTCAGCTCTTTGGTTCGCGGCGTAGAGAACCATAGAACGTGGTTCGTGGGGTTGTTCAAGGGGCCTACGTTACGGTCACCGCCCAACGATCGCACTGGTTACTGGTTAGAGAGGGAACGCCTCCCTTTTACGCTTTTCTTTTTCTTTTACCAAAAAAAAATGCCCCTTTCTATGAATTCTTTCTTTGGCTGTTCACTAGTTATTGTTTAATTTTTAATGATTATTTTCTAAAAACTTCCCATGGACGTTTTCAAGTCTTGTGTAACATCTTTGTCTGGTGTTTCGTTTGGGTATAAAGTTGGCTAACAATACCAAGATTGTGGGATCATGGAAGAGAAAACACTTTCACACCTAACCATGTGGTAGAAAGTTGGAGGAAAAAAAGAATTTTGCGTTAAAATGTCGGTGTTTTTGCTTTCTTTGTATTAGACCCCTCAAATATTTTGTATCTAAGAACCGGTCTCTAACCTTTCCACATGTTTGTTTCATGTGCGAGGGCTAGTGCATGCGGTAAAGAACAAGATCGTATATGTTTCTTATGAGATATCTCAACAATGATGTTTTTCATACAATTAGTGCGAGCTTTTTGCCAAAAAAAAAAGAATATTGGAATTTGTTTGAAAAAAAAGATAATAAGATTATAATTGTTATTGCATATACACGAAGGTCTATGTGACTTGTTCAAGATTAGTCATGCTAATTAAACTGATTATATCAATTTTTTGCTAGTACGATACGAATTAAAATGTACTATGTCGATATATTTTAATTCTATCTGATATACTTTCAAAATTAGTAATAAAATATTAAAATAATAAAATTATGGTATCGAAGTAGCCATACTTGTGAATTATATTTTTTCAAATATAATATGATATAGATGTATTTCACTGGAGAAAGATTTATTGCACTTGCATATTGCACTTTACTAGGTAATAATTCATGTGACACCCCTCATATGAGGGATGATAAAGTGATAATCCAATTGTTAGATGTCACATAGACTTGTTATCTAGTCAATATGAAAGTGCAATAAATCTTTCTCATTTCACTGATATAGTACAATACGTCCAACAAGACATGTTAAGAGAATATGACGTCCAACTGGACATGTTAAGAGAATATGATGAAAAAAAAGTATAATTACATATAGGTCCTTACAAATAGGTACTTCCCCTCGTAACAGCATCCCAACTTAGTTTATTGTGCTCAACTACAGCTTAAATCAATAATTTGGATGACTAGTTTTTATCCACACTCCTAATCTTCGAAAGGAAAATGCTTAATGTCCGAGCGTCCGAACAAATGATTAGAGGCACACTCATTGGCAACGCCCTCAAATCTGGGCCCCACGTCCAGAACATTGTCCAATGGGACAGCGCCAACGAAGACGTCCAGACAAATAAGTGCTTCTCTCTTCGAAATGGTCTAGCGTATTTAAGTTCATCAAACTTGAGGCATACGTGTGAATCTACATGCGGAGAGACTAGTAATTAAGATCTATATAATTGAAAACATTCGATGTGAAAGCCAGCCTGTAAAAACCAACAACAATATTAGAGGATAAAGTCTATACAAACATTGGAGAGATTTTCTAAGTTTTGGCACAAGAGAGGATGAAAAGATAAGACTAAAAGTTTTCAAAAGGAAACTTTAGTCTCATATCTAAAGTACGAATCTTCTCTCTCCCAAGGCAAACTTCATAAAAAAAAATTAACAGTCGCAAGTAAGGGATAAGAGGTCAAGGGCCCAATACTCAACTTGATCTCATCCAAACTCTTTCTCTCTCTTATCTAACTTCTTGCTCGGGGTGAGTTTTTTTCCTTTAATAATTTGATTGTAAGAGAATTGTTTTCAAAATTTATATTCTTGAAATTGACTATCTTCTAGATCAAAGAAATAATAGAGAATAGATTGTATATTTGCTCTCGTCCCTCTTTTTTGTCACCCAAGATCTAGACTCAGATCTGACTAAGTAGGGCTCCATTAAAGATCTGAAATCTAGGTCGACACAGGTCATATCAATTTTCATATTATCAACAATGTTTGTTCTTCACAGCTTATGACTATATCCTATTATGATACTAGTTGGCTGCTCCGTGCACAGGTGAGTGTAAAAAAAAAGGGGGGGGGGGGGAATGAAAAGTAGCAAATTACAACGAGAAAAATTAGTGTAATTTTAAGTGTAATATGATTAAACAACAGTCATGTGACACTCCTCATATGGAGAGTGTTACATGAATTTATTATTTAGTCATATTATACTTAAGTGTAATATGAAAGTACATTAAGAGTCTATTTATTTGCACGGAAAATTCGGGTGAGAAAGTAGTTTTCAGAAAAACTTAATTTTTATATCATTTGGTATCATTGAAAATTAAAATCTAAAAAATTAAATCACCAAAAATCCAGATTTTGGCATCCACGGAAAAACCGCGGATGCCGTTTTTGCGCAAGCTTTCTGCGCAAGTGCGGATGCCATTCTGCAGCAGTTTCTACAGTGGTTTTAGGCACACTATTCATGTAAATATTTTTTTTTATTTTTCACTCATTTAAATAGTCTTTGTTAAATTTAATTAATTTTTATTAGTTAATTTGATATTATTTTTTATTAAAATATCTGTAGAATACTATTCATTCAAATAGTGTTTTTATTTTATTTCTCCTACTTTAAATTGTCTTTGTCAAAGTTATTATTTTTTATTAGTTATCTAATATTTTTTATTTTTTTAAATATTAAAAATAAAATAAAATAAAATAAAAAATGATGAATAGTGTTAGTACACAGTGAGTATATGACTCTCTCTTATTTACGTAGATCATAAGATCTCATACCTCTCCATACAATTTTATATTTTCCTAACAACCAAATGAATAATTATTTTTTATTTTCATGTAAAAATTATTCTATGAAAAATTATTTTCTTAGTAAACTATTTTACATGTAACCAAACGGATCCTAAATCTTTCTCAATTACAACAAAGTTCTCTACTTCGTCACGGATAGGGGTGTTCACTATTCGGTTCAAACCGAAAAACCAAACCGAACCGAGTGATTCGGTTTGGTTTGGTTCGGTTTAAACATGAAAAAAATTGGTTTGGTTTGGTTTCTAACCTCTAAAAACCAAACCAAACCGATTAAACCGAATTACAATAATAAATTTTAATTTGTATATATCTATCAAAATTTTTCAATATATTTACGTAAAAATATATATTATTGAAATTAATATGGTCATCAATATTTAATACTTCATTTCAAATTTTATTTGATAGTGATTTATTAGAGAAACAAGTGATTAAAATCTTATTTAAGATTAAGAGAATCTAAAGGCCCATTTATTTTCAAGTTAAACCAAACCAAACCGAATTTAATTCGGTTTGGTTCGATTTGGTTTCATAGGACTTCGGTTTGGTTTGGTTCGGTTTGAGTCCAAATTTGGTTTGATTTGGTTTCCTAAAAATCTCCTATAAACCAAATCAAACCAAACTATAAACACCCCTAGTCACGGATGGTGGAGAACTCTGTTTTAATATATAAGATAGTTGTATTCTCCCCAATTAACCCGGGGTTGTGAGCCCACGACATATTTGGGCGTATGCTTTATGCTTCTATGTGAAAGTTCTATACCCCACTAGTCCATGCCAAGAGTGTGCTTTCGGTGCACTTCGCATGTTCTATACGAGAGGCTGTACATGGTAAGTGATACGAGATCATTAGGAGAAGGTTGGAGGGGAGGCTGGAAATAATATGTTTTATTTATCTGAAATGTGGTTTTATTATCGTTCGAGGTGTTGTTTTTGGTGTGATTGGTATATCATAAAAACATCATAATATTTTGATTTGAGAATAGCTGATCTTATAAGTTTTCATTTCGATCTAATATTGTTTTCAGACCATAGAAGGATGGTATACATGAGTTGATCATATTTTAGTTCCTAACATATAATACCCACTAAACATTTAAAAAAATTATAAAGGTATTTTTACACACTAAATACCGTTTATGAAGAAGTGTGTGACGGACCAGGGTATTTATGCTCATTAAGACTCAATATCCAGATCCGCCTCCCGCGAACGGACCGAAGTCTCGCAAGAGATCTCACACAAGTATCCAGTAAAAATATAAAAGATAACTACATAGTATAAGATATAAGAAAGTACATGTACTCATATCTGCATATAACATTTATAACTGTCTCATTATATTATTACATGTCTAATTAAAAAGTACAACTACCTGAGGCATACCTCGAGGGAGCACAAGTTCACACAATACTACTACAACATAACTACTGGTGGTACAATCTGCCACAAACTTCTCCACACGCCACACAAACGGCAATGCTTGAAAAGAACTGTAGGAAGTGAGTCTCAACAAGTCACAGGCTCAGCAGGGGCTACCCAAAACAACAATAAAACTACGGACACCTCAACCCCAGAGGGTCTCATTGGCAACACCAATAGTCAAATCATTTCATACTCACAACAATTGAATTTAAGCTGCAATTAAATATAAACACATTAATCAAACATAATCTCGGAAGGTAATAAGAAACAATAGGACTAGTTTCGCATCACTAGTCCACACAACAACTGAAACGCCTAAGCTTTAAGCCTCACAAGTAAACCATAACAACAATTGGTCGTCTACGCTTTAAACCACACATGCAAGTCATTGCCTAGGCTGCAAGCTTCCCAAGCGAACCTCAACCTCGTGGGTAATAGGACAGTCAACCAAGTGCTGATCCATTAAACCCCAAACCACGATATATCAGAAGCTACACACACCAGGTAACATGATCGGCTACAGCGGGCCAATCCATCACATACTAAAACCATAATTGAAAGCTTATCTAAAGAAAGGTAAAACATAACAAGTGGAAAGTCCCATCATACGACCTCTACGGAGCACAGCTCTACCAAACCACAGTACGCCTAGGCCATAAGCCTCATCGGCAAATTACCCACAAAGGGTAACAGGATTGGCAACCACAAGCCAATCCACCTCATAATAAACCATAAACGGAGACTTACTTAAAACGGATAAAATACAACAGGTGGTAGGTCAATCTATAAGACCTCCACAGAAACAAGAGTATTATCTCAATACCTAAAAATGTTGTGTACACTTTAAAACCGCAAAGCAACCCATAAAAGGGTGCAGGTACCTATTACCCTGAGGTACCACATCACAAACACCCGTACAAGGGTACAAGTAGGTGGTAAACACCATACAGAACCACAACTTTACTGTGCCATCACTTAGGCACAACATTACAGGTGAAACCTCAATCGGCAAGTCACATAAGCCACAACAAGAGCCAGCAAAGCACGAGTCGGAAAGAACGACGCCACCACACGGGAACGAACTACTGGCTGATGAGGCCAGTATCCAACCCGGACAACACAACACAAGAACAACCTCTCAGTCTCGCAGTCACGGACGAAAGGTCCAACTGCCGCTCCACGATAACAAGTCAAACAATTGTGGAGACCAACCAACACCACACCTGCAGACACACAACTGCAGGTCCATGCGTGGCACCTCTAGGGTCTCTGACCGAAGCACCCTAAAGTGAGGCATTGTAAAACAGGACTAGCTGGGGACCAGTGACGTCTACTCGTGTCCGTACCCCCAACTACGAGCGCGCTACAAGCGACTGCACACCCACAAACACAAGCCGCTGCCCTACTGTCGTCTTTTCCTCAGCTGGACGTACAACTCAAACACAGGAGTGAGGGTGTCTAGGAAGACGACACAGACCTCGACGGTACACACAGTATCGGGACCAACCCCAAGCACAACAAGTACACGTGCCTGGCTCACAAAGAACCTGGGGTACCCGACTAGAGAGGCATTCCGGAACAGGCGCCGGACCATTACACTCGGCAAGCTCAAACCACGATATATACACAAACACTTTCTATTACCAATCACGGTACATATGTTAGGAATAGCTCGTCCCAGTCACCCTGTGACTTACAAGCTAACCTACATAATCACACACATAAACCATATTAATAATAACACCACAGCCTGTCATCGATCACCTTGTGACCTCCACTGCCACACTAAACACAGTACACGATAATCACGTAATAACCATACTTATACTTTACTAATTATCCATCTAGGATAATCTATAAAAGATCTTAAAGGATCAAAGCTAGGTTCAAACGTGAATCTCACCGCCACTATACCACGGACTAACCACAATAATTAAGATACAACAAAACACAATGACGTACGATGTGCCATGCACACACAAACCACATGCACGACATCCAAACCACGTAGACACCACATGTATAATACACCAGCCAGGTGCACCACACGTCATTCACGTAAACAACATATCTAACACATAGACAGTACGCTTCAAGAGCGTTACGGGTGCCAACGCACCACACATACTATGTAAACACTAAGCCGATTACGTATATAACACATTAACCATGTAAAACATGCCTACCTCGTGAGCAACACGCAACAAATACCGATAACCGGATATCCAAAACACCAAAACCATGCATAACCAGACCTCTCAACTGAGGCCGCGACAACGCGACAGGTCGGGCTGTCGCGTTCACAACGCGACACCCAGAGCTGTCGCCTTCGCAGGCGAAAACCCTAATCCGGGAGGAATTCCACGGATCACCATTCTAGATCATTCAAATCCCAATTAATTCTCATTTTTCATGCTTTAATGGATACCCTAGCATGGTATCTACTGTTTGTAAGCCTTTAACGAGCTAAACAGGCGCCACATGCAATCTAAACCACAAAACAGGTAGAACTCCTACCTTTGCAAAGAATGCGAAAACCGAAGATCACTCGGCGTTTCCCCCGCTCCACACGACGTCCTCGCGGCGAGAACACGCCCCACGCACCTCCAGAACCTCGAACCGCTCGGAGGAACCCCGCAGCAGCTCCCCTTGGTCGAGCAGAGCCTGTGAAAGCTCTGTTCGGCCAGGGTTCCTTAAAAACACATTGCAGTTGGGAACGCAACGTAGCCCTACGTCGCAACCTGAACGCGACGTAGGCGGTCGTCGCCTTCTCAAGTCCGATGTCAGCAGGCCGCCCAACGCGCGACGCGTGGCACGCATGCAGACGTCGACCGCTCAACAGCGGTAACAAGAACGTGACCCCCAGGGCCGTCGCATTCAGAACACGACGCATACCCCTGTTGCGTTCACAAGCAGAAAACTTGTGAGCACTTTGGACCCAATCTGGCGGCCCACCAAGCCTCACAACGTGCGTAAACACCTGAAACACGCACTAATGGGCTACACATTGGCCACCAAACCCACTAAGCAGGGATCTACAAAGATCCGAAAAACGCGCGATGTTACAAAGTGGGTCACTTCCAGAGTGACATATGTTTAGATATACGCATATCATGAGAATATCTCTCTTAAACCAAATATTTTATAGTTTGATGTCACTATTATTTCCCTTTTTACAATGGATGTCGTGTTAAAATTCACTCCCATGACTGTAAGTTGGTACTTAGATAGACGGGAGATAGAGTGAGGATATCTTAAAATTTTTAAAGATATTATCAAAATTTTGAAGATATTTTTACTTTATCCTCAATCTGTCTAAATACTAAACGTAGCCTAAAAAAAAAAATTGAATTCATGAGTTTGTGAGCACCTTGTTCAAATAGTACTCCTCAAATATGGCAGCTTTTTAAAGCATTTATTCACTTATAGAGGTGGAATGGTCATCCGGTGAAGATTGCGGTGAAAAAGTAGATCTCTTCAATAAGAGAAAAGTAATTCAAAAAAGTATGAAATATTTTTTAATTCCATCAATTTTGAATTCCTTGCAAATTTAGAATTAAAATAATTCTAAAATTCATGGAATTCGTTCGTTTGCAATTTCATGGTCCGACGGCGACAGTGCAGGGTTTCTGGATGATGTGGGGTTGGGGTGTTGTGGTGGACAAGAACTCATCGGCTGGTCTGGAGTGGAGGCCAAAAGAGATCTGGGCCCAACTCTGTTGGTACGTTCCCTCGGCAGCCGTGCGGTTGGGACTGGAGAGTCGGAGTTCCGGGGACCATGTGGGTGAATTGAGCGAAGCTAGTATCCACCACATCCTTCATTTGCTCTCTCGTATGACTGGAGTCGATGGCTTGATCTCAAGTTGATATCGTTGAGTTAGATTTTTCCATTATCATAGATGACCTACATAATATATATATATAAGGTATATAGAGATCCAACATATAAATGAGTAAATTAATTAAAGTTCTTATCAAACATTTGACATATTTTTTAGTTTTTAATAGAATTATAATTTATTACAGTAAATATTATCTTCTATTATAATATATGTTAAATTTTATTACAACAAAGACCTCTCATGTTATAGTCAGAAACTATTAATTAATTTATCCTATAAATAATGAACAATATTTGTTATTCAGTTACATGAATATTTCTTACCCGTACAGTAGACATAGACATATGGAAAAGTCTTGTTGCAAATTAAAGGTTTGCAATAAGACTTGCAAATTCAATGGGGATTTGTCTTAAGGTTGGGTGATCATGACATGGAGATGAGGTGGCAAATTTTCATTGGATTTACAACACTTGTTGCAAATCAAGGATTTGCACCAAGTATCTCTCTAAGACATATAACTCGAGCTTGTCTCAAGAGAGCAAACTCCATTTGTCTTGTATCTAACAGGTATATATGAACTACTCACGCGATTAGATTATAAATATTTCTCATAAATAATCATACTCTCAAGAGCGAACATGATTCCTAGTGGATTGAAAAATTCATATTCCCTATGCATGGTTGGAAGATTATGCATTTGAATGCGACAAGGGAGATGAAAAATTATTTTAATATATGGTTTCCAATTTTCGGTTCTATGTCTAGGGTTTAGTAGTACAGATGAACATTAAAAAAGTCAATAAAAATAAAAATAGTTTAGTGAATACTCAAAATTAGGTCATTGAGTGCCTCATCTTGAGTTTCACTCAATTATGTTATATTTTTAGTTAGCAAAAAAATTTATTGATATGTACATTTTTATAAAATCAATAATTATTTAATATTTAAGGACATACATCATAAAATTTTAATTAAAAGTCACCTTTAACTTCCACTTAAACACAAGTATTGAATAAAAATAGTTATAACTAACTTTACGTGTATCAAATCAAAATTTGCAACGATATTATACAAAAAAAGTTAGGTAAATAAATGTTATATCTATTTTTTGACTAATTAAAATATGTATATACTAAATCTACACTTCATCTCAAAAAATACTTGCAACTGAAAGCCGCGCCAAACAGAAACTTGTTGGACTCATTTATCGGTCATCTATCAGAGTTATTGGGTACCAAATCCGGATACCCGATCTAGTGCTTTATCAGTATTCCAGCCTTTTCCACAGCCCTGGGCACGGCATTCTCCGAGCGAACGGTGCAGCAGTGGCCGTGGGCCCGTGGGGCGTTTCGGGTGTCATGTTGGCCGCCCTGAGATCGCGGGTGTTCGCCGCCTTGTCGCCGCGGCTTGCCCCGCTCCGGCAGCTGCAGCGGCAGCAACAAGCATGGGGAGAGCTACTACCTGCTCGGGCGATCTCCTTCTCCATGGCACCCGGCAAGCAAGGGTTCCTGGCATTGGAGGAGGTGGTGAAGGTCCTGAACGACGTGAAGGCCGGAGACGTTAGGGTAATCCCTGTCGGAGGGCTCTGTGGATGGACCGATCACATGGTGGTGGCCACCGGCAGGTCGACCTGGCACGTAAGGAACATAGCGCAAGCCCTAGTACACAAGGTAGGTTCGCCTCTTCCCACCTTGTTCTCGGCCTTTCGTCGTTTCATCATCTTGAACTTACGCTGGGTCAGATTCGCCCTGCAAGATGTTTGATTCATAAGATTTCGAGCATAATGTCTCGATCGATAAGTTTTAGTAGATTAGAATCCATGGAAGTTGTTGAGAGCCCTCAATATTTACAGTTTTTCTTCCTCTTTTGTGATTTATTATCACAACATTATCTGCTACTTTGTCTTAATTGGGGACACTGCAACTGGAAGTGCTTCTCGTTTTGTTCTGGATTATTTGGTGCTACAGTGCTTCCATGAATCCATTTTCTCGTTTTATTATCACACATTATCTGCTACTTTGTCTTAATTGGGGACACTGCTACTAATGCTTCGGTGGGGAAAATGGAAGAATAGAAAATGTTCAATAGAGAAAGTCTCTACCGATGTTTTATAAGAAAAGATGTCTAGTAGCAGGCAAATTCAGGTTGGTCTTGTCTGTTTAACGGATTTGTAAGCGGCTTACTGCTAAACTACTAATCACTTATTTTCTTATATCAAGCAGGTTAAACAGAAGCAGAAAGGGGCAGAGCGGATGTTGCTTCCCAGCATAGAAGGCCATGAAGGAGGAAACTGGATTGTCATTGATGCTGGTCAGGGCCTCATTCATGGACCCCCCCCCCCCCCACTTTTTTTTTGAGTCAGCATTTCATTTTTAACTCATAGGCTTCTGGTGATGCCAGACTCTGACTCTCAGAAAAAGCCATCATATAATGTGCTAGAGTGTTGCTCTTCAAAAAGACCGTTGTGTATGAATTAGTTTTATCTAAATATCAAGAAGAGAACCATCGAAGAATGGTTTCTAAAACAGAAATAAGGAGGAGGGCAGATAACATCGCCAATAACGATTTATGGATATGTCCTAAACCTTATCTCATCAATCCAAGGGCGCTACTGTTGAGAATGTTTGGATTGTTACTGCTGAAGTTATTGAGCTGAAACTGGTTTCCGTATGTGCCAAATTTATTTGCACCTATTCATGTAAGGTATATTTACTCTTCTTGCGGTTGATGCCTTTGTTGGTTGCCTACCCAGTCCTTATATGAAACATGGTGGTTGCCACTAAGGAGCATTCCTAAAGGGAGGAAGCTTGGTTAAGCTTTAGAGAAATTTTGCACGTCTATTGTTAAGTCTGTCGTTTACGGGATATCATAATTTCATATAGATGCATAAATCTAACCTTAGTGATAATTTATTTCTAGAACATTTCTCTGTCTGCCATCATTAGTGTTATTTATTCTAAAACATTTCTGTCTGCCATCATTCTTAAATTTGGGAAAGCAGGCCCTGTGGTAGTTCACGCGCTAGATGAGAAGGCAAGGTCATATTACAATTTGGAAAATCTATGGGCAGCGGAGAAGTCTCCAGAATTGCCAAGTCAGGTATTGTCACTTTTACTGGATTCAGAAAACATATCTATCACAGAATATTATTGAAAGGATATCTAAATTGAACAACGCTTACCATTTGTTGTCTGTTTCAAACAGTTCATTGTTCATATTACCTCAATATTGTGTGTATCACGAGGGCAACATAAAAACTCATGAGGTGGTTTGTGGACCTTGTTTGAAGATGCCTCCAAGTAGTATCGGGTGTTGCTTTAGTTTGTTGAGATCCTGATGCTACATAACCATATCAAGAAGAAATGTTTGGATTCATAATCATCTACAGTCGAGTGCCTGAACATCATTTAAGTAAATGTTTATATTTGTAGTTTTATTTACTTAAAATATTATTTGTAAATAAAGAAGTAACTCTCATTTGAATCTAATAAAAATATTAAAAAAAATTATACCTCTTATCAATAAAAAGTCAAGTCTCTCATCTAAGAAGAAAATCATAATTTTGGTGATTCCATCAAAATGTTGACTTTCTAATCTCTCATAATTTGGTCTAACTAAAATTTTCATAATTCAAATAAATCACATAAATTATTAAAAATTTAAAGTCTGTTAAAATAAGTCAAACAGACATGACTTCTCAAGTCAAGTCAAATGTACACTCAAGTCAAACGTACACTTTGACTTCTCAAGTCAACGTAAGTGTACATTTGACTGATTGTGCATGAATTTGAGAATTTCTATATATACGTATTGTGTAATTGTATAGAATTATCAAATTTGCTGCTTACTTTTGTTTAAAATTCTCGTGACTTGAATGGATTTTATATAGTTGTGTCATACTCAATGAATAAATGTAGCCATTTAAGTTTCTTCACATATATTATAGTCTATCTTCATATATCAGAAATATATATATATATATATATATTCTATTTTTAATTAAAATTTTGCCTCAATCGCCTAGGCCATCGCCTAAGCATTGGAGGCTAAGGCAACCCTATGGTCGCCTCAGTCGCCTCTCGCCTCGGATAACATAGACCTAGATTGAGTTTTGATAGTTTAATATATGTGGTTTATACACCACTGGTCTGTAGGCCAGATGCTATTGGGTAGAAAAGGGTTAGGGAGGGGCCCTGGTTCAAACCTGGGGTTAATTGACTTTTTTGATTACTTGAACATCTGTCTCCACTGTGGCAGAAGCCCCAAAAATTGTCATTGATAAAAGATGTGAAAGTATTTCAATGAAACATCAAAAATTGTCATTGATAAAAGATGTGAAAGTATGTCAATAAAACTTCTAGTTAAAAAGTCTTTGGTAGTTTATTGTACGTAAAAACATCTAGTCCTTGCACCCAAATTTTGTACGAATGTTGACATACTTGTGATTCTGGTTTTATTCTGTCAAGTGCCAAGTGAACTAAACCTTGATAAATTCGAAAATAGTATGTCTTGGCCACTATCCATTTCTATTCTCTAGTACTTCTCAATTCATCCCCTTAGCAATTGCGCCTGCCCTAGAATAAACTGGTTGATGAAGAACTGTAAGATCAACAACGAGAGACTTTACCATAGTAGCTATTTTACTGGATCCTCCACTCTTTGGTTCCATTGACCTCCCCTCCATGGCTCCTCCCTGCCCCATCTGTTTCGTGTGTAAATGTTTCTGGGTCATCGTGTTTGTGTGTGCATTCAGATGTTTGTGCATCTGTAGTTAACTATAAACATGAGATTCTTGGAGATATTTGGAAATGTCTAAACTTTCTTTTTGACAAATAAAGCTTAAATAGATTCTACAAGTGTTGTGCCTCTGACATTGCCCCTTTCCGGCTCCTCCTCCCCTTCCCCTCACTCACACCCCCCACCCCGCTTACACAAAAACTCCAGTGCCTCACAACAGCACCGGCATTTTTTTTCTTTTGGTTGTAGCCCAATGGCAAACGTCATTGGGTGAAAGCACCCCGCCCCATGTTCGAGACCCGGGGCCCCACCCTCCCGATCCAACAGCACCGGCATTACTTAGAACTAATGGTTGACGAGGAATCAGCAAGTTCAGCAATGGTATGGTTTGCCCTGTTTGATTCAAACAAATGTCATGGTAACGGATCTAGTTTACTTTCCAACAAAAGCCGCTTTTGTAAAACACCCAAGGTTCGGATAGTTGATTTTGGATGCAACTGGTATATTATTGGTCCACGAGCTACCTTGCCCAGGATTGTTAGGCAGTCGTGTATAACCTTTAAGTTTACTATTGATCATGACCTCTTAATCTTGTCGTTGGCAAGCATGGGCAAACTTTTCTAAATCTAGGTTGTCGCAACTCCAGTAGTGTTTAAAACTTTCCATTCATGCTTTTCTGATACATCTGTCTTTTTCCGCTTTGTGCAGGACTTGAAGAAGGCATTCGCAAAGATCCGCCGCAAAAATAATTCCAAGAAGCGCATCGAGAAGCTGTCGTAGCGTGTTATTTATACTTCCCCGGTTTCGAAAAAGGTTTACGTTTTTACCATATCAGGTTCTGGATATTAAGATCCGGCGTATCTTGCGTGTGCTGGTCGTAGTTGTTCCCTTCCTTGCCCATTTCACGACGCATGGACCATGGTAGGCCGTGTGCATTGTCTCCCCTTAAGCCTGCGACTCTATGGCGTGCTTTTCTTGCTTTTGGTTGGTTTTTTGTTGTGATTTGTACATGAAAATAAATCTTCTTAGTTATTTGCATGTCCTAACAGTTTTTTTGACGTTGATGTGCAGTCTCTACTAGTGTCCTTCACATTTGATTTTTTTCATTATTTTCTGAGTAATAATAAGGTGTATTCGTCATTTCATTTAGAAAAATAATTTGGTGACACATATATTTGATATTATTAACATGATGAATTTTGTGTCATATGAGTAACGTCAAATACGTATAGAATGATGTCACCAAACTATTTTTCTTTCATTTATGTATACAAGTTAAAAATGCTCCAAGTCCACGCGAATGCATAAGCTGTAGCCACGAGACGTGTGCGTCAGGGTGCATGTGTTTGTGTGTGAGGGAGGGAGAACAGCTTCGCCCGCAGAGGGCGGCGCCAGTGACATCTCTAATCTGTGGTGCCACCTCCCTCGACCAAGCTTTCCGTTATGTCGGGCACTGGCGCCTAGGGATGTAAACGAGCCGAGTCGAGCCGAGTAGTATGTTATTCAACTCTGTTCGTTAATTTTTAATCGAGTTCGAGTCGAGCTCGAGTATTGAAAATGCCTGTTCAAACTCGGCTTGTTTAAATATTCTCAAGCTCAAGCTCTTAACAAGTATCTTAACGAGTTTAATTGAATTTACGAGTTCGTATATATAAGTAAATCCAATCCAATTTACAAGTAAAAAATTGATCGTTCATAAGAACTAATTTATCTTATTTCAAGCTCATATCTCAATAGTTTTGATAAGTTGCTTAATTTAACTATTTTAATATAATGTTTGAAATGTATTCATAATTTATCACAAGTAATATGAAATTAATATATAGACACCGCAAGAGATGGGGTTGGTGCGCGAAAAGGTAGGGACGGTGCTGCAACTCCTCTTCGCACACCGCCCAGAGCCACCTTTTTGCACCGTCGGTTATTGTACTGTGGTCGCCGAGAGCACCGTCTACCACTGACGGATGGTCCCCAGTGGTCGTCGGAGATGTCAGTGGCCGACAACGCATCCCTCGGCCCCACCGGAGGGCTCACCTATTACGTAGGTCGGTCTCGGGAGGAAGAAGATGCTTGATATGTTGGGGACCTTGCAACACTAAATTTTGTGTTCATGCTCCTATTTACATGATTTGTGTATATATCATCATTTACATAATTTGTATATATACACTGTGGATTTAGTCTATGACATTTAAGCCCTCATAATATTTTATATTGTAATAATAACTGTATAAAAATAAATAAATATTTTATATCAATATATACTTATTATATTTAAAGAATATTTAAACGAAGTGTTAGCGAGTACTTAGACAAGCTCTTAACGAGTATTTAATCGAGCTCTTAACGAGCTCTTAAATGAACTGTTCACGAGTATAATCGAGCCGAGCTCATATGTGTTCAGACTCGGCTCGTTTATGAATCGAGCTTTTTTTTTTGTTCAAACTTGATTCGTTAATTAAATAAACGAGTCGGACCGAGATTTTATCGAGTCGAGTTTCGAATTACTCATCGAACGTATCGGCTCGTTTACACCCCTACTGGCGCCGGCCTCCTTTAGATAGTCAACCAGTACAAATCCACCAAGGTGTTGAAGTTGATGGGCGCTGGGCATGACCAGTCCTAAAATTAAATATTTAAAGGCCCAAGACATAGACTCAATGCATGTTGCACCGTGATGCGTGCAGCAAATATGACTTGGATGTTGCTGTCCGTCACTTGATCATCATCATTCTATGTACGTATTTATTATGTTCATATATATTTATTGCACTTAGTT